>CM032889.1:7040236-7387736 GCA_019176425.1 Megalops atlanticus
GTAACAGAAGTTATTAATTTTCTGTTTTAAACTGTACTGCTGCAAGGATGTTCATAATGAGCCAGCAAAAACACTTCAATGAAGGCAGAGCCAGAGCTTTCAGTGTAAAGCACAGGTACAGCAGATGGATATCTGATCCATACAGAGAACATGTGCGGTTTTCACCTTCATCCTTTGATCCTCCAGAATGGCCAGGACTACCCCTGGGCAGTACCGCTCAGAGTAGAGCGGGTGAGCAGCGATAATGGGATCTTCTACCTGCAGTGCAGTTATAAAGCAGTTAGAAATGCTCTCTGTGATGGATGTGAAGAGGTTAATAAGACTGTAGTGTAAGTCTGACAATTCAAGAAGACCACCTTCATGAACAAAAGTCCACTGCAGATGACTCTTGTGTATGTGGAACACATCTGAGAGCATTAAGGTTTCAATAGCAGATGAATACAAGTACATACTACATTCATCGGTTCATCTGATACATCCAAAACAGTACATTAAAGGATATACTCTTCACCTTAATATCCTGGCTGGAGTCCTCTCCCTCTGTGATAATATCCTCCCTCCAGACCCTCTCCAGTACCCCGTCTCTGCTCTGCAGGAAGTAACTCTGATCGCCGCAGGCATGGACCACCGAACCTGGGTGAGGACCCAGAATTGACATCTAGTTATCTCCAATTCATGCCCTGTCCACCAAATCTCTCCTGCGGTTATGGTCATGACCACATCCATTTCCCAGCTCTGACCGTGTGACTTACCATGGTGGTACCAGCCATCTTGGGTCCATCGGGCGAGCACTTTCTGTCCAGGGCTGACCTTCGGCAGGAGGAGCCTGGCTGTATTTACATACTCGGGCACGCCCCCAGGGTCACCTTCCAGTAACCAGAGAAGAGACTCACAGTCAGTGTTCTGTAGATGTACTGTAGATGTACGAAGATGTACTGGTAAGGAAGTAAGAAAATTACATTTACATTTAGTCATTTGGCAGATGCTTTTACCCAAAGCAACTTACAAGTGAGGGAGAGTGCAACACAAGCAAAAAACCATAAAGAGTCAGCAATATTAGAAGCGCTGCATGACCAGGTTTCAATGGTTGGCCAGAGAAGGTACAAACTAGCTGGAAAAGATAACGAGTGTAGTAAAACCATTAGATTAATTTTTTATAGTTTAGTAGGAAACAGTTTTGAGACATGAGAAATTCCTTTAGGGGGGTAGTGTTACTTAAAAATGTGAATAGAATATCTCTTTATATTTTGCTTCATGTATGCTGAATTGCCCTAACCATTCTTGGATATTTTGTGATGTTGTTTCTATGGATTATAGAATTGTCTAAATCACTTGTAAATCCCTTGTCCACTCAGGCTGTGGAGCTACAAGAGAAGCCACAAAGTTGGTGTATGGCAGTACGGTATTAAGTAGGTGCAATGAATCCTGAAAATATATTACCATATTGGCCCAAATATATGGCAGTCCTGATTATGAGGTGACCCCATTAATAAACCAGGCATGTTCAATCCTGGATACACTGCCTCCTACAGCAAATGGCTATTTTATATGCTGCAAGAAGCCAATGCAGAGCAGAGTTCCATTTTAAAATTGTATAATTTTTATACAATTAATTTTTTTATTTTCGCCTTGTATTCAGGCCAATATGATCATTTCTGAGGTAATGTACAGGCAATAAGTCAGTCTCCACTGTTTATTGGTTCTCTGGAGGAATGGGGAACAGTGCCTTACCGGCAGATCTCAGATCAGCAGACTGTGAGGTAAAGCCAGTTACAAATCACACTCATGTTGTGACAGAAAGTGTTTTTAGCTAGCTAGCTAGACATTACAATTGTTGCTGGTTGTTTACCACAATGAGAGGGACAGGGTCTAGAACATGTAGACACCTGATGGCCTTTCTCCTGAATTCCTACCTAAAGGTAAAGTATGGAAATGCTGTTTATCTTTTAGACTGACCTGTGTGACATTGTGACCTTCAACCTACAAATTTATGAGGCACATGGAGACCACCCAATAGAGACAGGAAAGACCTGTAAGTGTAATCTACCTGGTCACACCTAAACCGCCAATGAAGGCCCCACCCTGGTCCCAAAATGAGCCAGCACCTCCGAGCACCTGTGCCTCCCGTGACCCCATTTCCCAAGTGAGCACGGTGGTACAGGACCAATCAGAGAGGGGCCTGGAAGCCCAGTGTCCTGCCAACTCCAACAGCAGGAGAGCCACTGCTCTCAAGGGCCTTGTCTGTTACCTTTACTGTGAGCACAATCACTCGAACAAAGCCCAAGGATTACAGTCAGGATTAATTTACCACAATCACTGTAACGTAAACTGAGATAGTTTAGGCACCCCACAGTGTATTCTTAGGGGCTCACAGATGTTTTTCGGTTATGTAACGAAGGCATTAGTCCCATCTGGCACCTCAGGACGGAGGGCTGGTGGAGGAAAACCAAAGGAGTCTTCAACTGTGCAAATGAGCCTCAGCAGGCATACTGAAGCTGTGTGTACTTTACAGCTCTAACTTTACATTACATTGCATTACATGCATTTAGCAGATGCTCTTATCCACAGTGACTTCCAGCACAATAGAACACAAGTGTATCCATCCTATATCAAAACAACAGCAGTGCAAGACAACGCCTTGTTGTCCATAAGTGTTCCAAAAGCACAGTGTTATCAAAAGTCTTTTAGATTACTTGTGTTTATCTCTTTTGTTTGCTCCTGAAATCCCTTATTCAGCATTTTATTATTAAATCACAAAACGACTGCTACAATGCAGTCATTTGGAAATCCTTTAAACAAGATGAATAATTGCAAAAAAGGTACTTACTGTTTCATATTATAAGTGTCTAACTTGAAAAGTATATGTAATACAGCTGCCAATACAACATAGCAATGATTTGCGAATATACAAATACAAAAAATGATTGGGTACCATGTCACACTGTGCATTGTATCCTATTAGATGTGCATGGTGAGTGCCAGAGTTCTTCCCAGTCCGACATGCTTTTCATCCTCACTTTATGTCTCGTAGAATTTGATGAGTAAGCGCTCATCAGAGAAGAGGATAAGGATAAGAAAAGGCATTATTAGGCCCGGAGCCAAGCCCAGGACGTTTCGCCTGTCCCTGCGTCCAGCACGGCCCTTAAGGAGCCCTGGGAAATCCTCCAGGCCGATCCGCAGATCAGAGCTGTTAATCTCAGGTTAAAGCTTTGCCTCCATCCGAGACCTCTAATGCTTCTTTTTGGCCTCCGGGAGCTAAAAGCAGGGGCCCAATGCTCGCCTTACCTCAATCCCATCGG
Source organism: Megalops atlanticus (assembly GCA_019176425.1). Classification (NCBI taxonomy): domain Eukaryota; kingdom Metazoa; phylum Chordata; class Actinopteri; order Elopiformes; family Megalopidae; genus Megalops; species Megalops atlanticus. The sequence continues at coordinate 7,043,536 of CM032889.1, forward strand.
GCGCGAGCCGGAGCCGGCAGCGTAAGCGCCCGCAGCCAGCAGGCAGCTGCGGTCACGGCCCACAAACGTAAGAGGCTGAGGCAGCCGCGGGATTACTGCGGCCGGGAGAGGGGGCTAATTCAATCCAGCAGCAGAGGGGAATCTGTGTCAGCTCTGCTAGAGGTCAGCCTCAGAGCTGCCCTCTGCTGCGACGAGAAGCAAGGGCCTTCTGCTGGCGAAGAAAACAACCCAGAGGATCCTGCGTTGCGCTGAGTAACATTTAGCTGCTTAGCATACACTCTTGTGGAGAGCGACTTACATAGGTTACAGTTTTATCCATGTTTTTACATGTTATCCATTTATACAGCTGGATACTTACTGAGGCAACTCTGGGTTAGCCCAAGGGTACAAACAGCATCACCTCAGTGTGGAATCAATTCAATGAGATTCTAGAGCAAACTGGCTGTAAACACACTAAGGTTTGGAGTATCTGAGTATTGTTTAGAAATAAGGTTTTCACCTTTCACTGAAACTGCATTCTCATGTCAATTAAGCAAGCAATGACTGCAGAAATGCAATGACACCACTTCGTGTCATGGTGCATGCATTCCTCCTTATTACAAATCATTACATAGGCCAATTAGCACTGCACATTGATATCCTAAACATATACTGAATATGCTGTGAGCAAATAAAGGACTCAGGATAGCGGTGCCTTTGAGTTGTGAGAATGCCATGGTCACTTGCTGCCATAAAGGACCTATAAAATAATCGCTTTATTTAAGTATTCTGTGACAATCACACAAACAATAAATCTAGGGCAGTAGATTTATTATTATTAGTATTATCTCTCTCTTCACTATACACATAGCACCGTAAGGCTGTAAATGGCTTCAATCAGTGTGTTTCCACAGAACATGTAATCAGCACAACCTACACACTGTCATCTTTATTCAGATTTGGGGAACCTGCAGCACTGAAATGCTCATGTCTTAGTAAGGGAGGTATTTCTAACCTGGTCGACATATACAGTGCATCAACTGTAGACCAGATTATAGTAACGGGTATTCCACCCTGGACCCAAAACCCAGACTGTTTGAGTGATTCTGGTCATCTACAGTTTTTTTGTTTGATTTCCCACAGTTCCCTGCTGCTGTTCCAGGGGCTCCTGTACTTACACCCAGCATGCACTGCTTCTCAGCTCAGGGATAAGCAGCTGCAATGGGATTGTTTTTAATCTTTTGATGCCATTTAGATGCTAAATTCGAGAGTCAAGGCAGCTGTGCCTTGCCGGTGAGGAGGGGTCTCAGAGCCAGAGCCGGAGGAGGGCCAGAAACAGCCCTTTCCAGAAATATCCTGGTGTTCCCCACAGTCACAATCGCCACAGACAGCCCTTTCCAGAAATATCCTGGAGTTTCCCACAGTCACAATTGCCACAAACAACCCTTTCCAGAAATATCCCAGAGTTCCCCTAAATCACAATTTCACCATCATCTTCCTCTCGACAGATCACAGCCCTCACAGGGAACCTTCCTGACCTAATGTCTCCTTATGATTTGGGTAGATGGCAATGCTGCCTTTGAGTGAATAATTGCAAAAAAAGAAAAAGCATACACACACATATAACAGGAACACATGAGCAACCTGACTGACACCGAACCTAAGCCTAGCTGGGCTGAATGGTGTGCGCTCCTCATTTAAAGTAATCTGTTCCGATGAATATTCTCGATGTGTATGAATATGGCAGCTCCTGCCACACCAGCACGTTGCCCCGCCCCCTGTCATTTCAGTGCCCTGTGCAGGTGCATTGGGATCAATTAAAAGCCACTTTACACAAGCACCGACAGGCCGCTAGTAATTACCATGCGGTGCTAACCCCACGGGTCACCAGGGTGCACCCACAGAGGAGAGAAAGGAGACACTCAAAGCTCAGATCAAACTCATGCAGAGTGCGCTCCTTTTAAACCATTAAACCATCTCTCTCGCTTTCTCTCTCTCACTCTATCTCTCTCTCTCTCGCTCTCTCTCCCTCGCCTTCCCTCTCACATACGCACAAACACTCACTCACTCACTTACTCGAACACTTGCAAATTAGTTCAATCCATTCCATTTTAGAGGAATGAAAAAAACACATTCACGTTGCTAAACAGCAGCTGCTTCCTAAAGCTTAATTAAACCCATGCATCGCTACAGAGCATGCCCAGTGCACGCAGTAGGAGTGGACGGGAGACCTAACTGCTTCATTATGAATCTCACTCAAAGCCAAGCCCCCTTTCCATGGGAGAGGTACGGCAAAACTCATCAGCTTCAACAAAATAAACCAGAGAAGCTGACGTGATACCTCCCGCACACCAAATGCAAACACTGCATTGTGCTGGACTGAATACGATCTGCCTTTGTTATGCAAATGAGAGTGGAGCCACTCCATTGCCATATCTCACTTCATTCAGATATGAATGAAACACTCGAGCGAGGACAGGATGAAGAATAACAGCAACGCGGTCACTCTCACAGCTCAACACTTCCCTGTACGACTGCCCACACTGCACGCCACTATACCGCTACCCTTCCGGGCTGCGTCATTAATTATCCCAGAAAATAGGCTTGGTCCTCCTCCAGATCTCATGCTAGCGGATACTATGCGCCAGTGAAGCACCTCTCCCCTGCAAACGTTGCTTCAACCAGTGCATTATTACAGTGTAAAAGCTGAGGCCTCAGACCAGTAAAATGAATATGATATTAATGATTTACCATGCTGTAATGGGGATTGTGTTTCACACAGATGGACAGTGAGAAATGTGTTTAATTTAAAGCTTCACCACCAGCACAAAACATGTGTGTGATATTCTGTTGGCAACTCATTTCAGAGTCAGAAACTGATGTTGATGTGGAGTGCATTCAAGACTAAGTAAGTTATTACTCATCTTGGTAAAAGCCCAAATGAAGTATTCCACTGTTTATTAACAGTGGAATAATTTTAAATATGCTCATTGGAAAAAGCAGGTCATTCCCTACTCACGGTTTTGATTGGCTGCCCCACTGATGGGAGGGATCAGTTTCTGCAACTCCTCCAGGATCTCATTCTGCTGATTGGTGTTTCCCCTCTGATCCTCCTGTCCATCATCATCTTTGTGCGGCACAGACAGGGCTTTCACGCACCTCTGAATCTCCTGTCAGAGCATACACAGAGGAAACAACATTACCACTCACATATGATTCACCCTTTACATCCACTCAGTCATTTCCATCAGGTTGTGGGTGGTGCAGCTGTTGATAGCAGTTTGAAGGAGGATTTATGTACCTCTTGTTGCCCCCGGTGTTGTTCCAGGGCCAGCAGAAGCTGCTGTGCCAGAGCCTCCAGCCTATCAGAGGCCTGAGTTGCCGGGGTTTCTGGGAGCTGCAGGGCATTGTGGGAGCGTGGCGCTGCTCTGGGGGTGGGAAGCTTGCTGGGTGGGGGCGTGTGGCTTGAAGTGGGAGAAACGTGGCGTGGGGTGCTGCTGCTCTGAGCCTCATCTCTCAAATCTGGCCCCTCTGAAACATACAGCCGCACAGCTGCCCCTAGTGCTCACTAAAACATCAGCTTTGGGAGGCAATGCTCAACTCTCAGTTCTGTTCTTGCTAAATTAAACAGAGCACAGCCAGAGGGAAGATTTGGGTCCCCACTCTCTTTCAATAACACACAGCCAAACACAATGCATCCCAAACCCACGCTGTGTACTCTAGTTCTGTGAGAACAAAGAAAACCTTGACAAATGTCTCCATCAAAGCACATGCATTGGAGACTAACTGTTGATGAAGGCAGCGCCCAGAAATAGATGGGATCGCTGCAATTGCTGGGTAGTGAGACTGGGTTAAACTAGGGAGACATCAAAGGAGATCTGATATAAAAAAAAAACTTTGATCATGAACATTCTTCACATAAAAAAAACAGGTAGGTTTTTCTTTTCTGTGAATTCTAAGTGCATTTCAAGGAAGTTATTTCTCACGGGCTGAGTGTGAGGTTAAGCGAATGCGATTAAAGAGAGATGTGCTCACCTGAAACAAGGGCGAGTCACAGGGGTTGATTAAATATGTAAAAGCTGAAAGAGGCTCCATGTCATTTTGCCCTTACATGGTCTGTGTTGGTCTTAAAATGAGTATGCAACAGAATTTTATGAGTGTGTGCATGTGTGTGTGTGTGTGTGTGTGTGTGTGTGTGTGTGTGTGTGTGTGTGAAAGAGAGAGAGAGAAATATTTATATTTAAGTAGAAAGAGGCTCTGCTGCTAACACATCTCAGCATCAGAGCCAATATGTTCTATTTTGGCTTCCACTGACATTGTATGGTATGTGGACAGAGCTGTGAGATTTATGTATAGCAGGAACTTCACACCAAAAGTGATAACCTTTATCTCCTTATATGCCATCTCTGCCACTGTGTGGGGAGGAAGCAAATTGTGGGTTTACCCCTTTGTTGATCATAATACCCCAACTGCCACAACTGGAGTGTGAAAACCCAAAGCACATATAGACTGAGAGATATAAGAGGCATGGTGTCTGCTTAGTGTCTTTTCACATATTAATCCATTCTCAGTGGGAGATGGGAGCCACGCAGTGGAGGTATTCACCGTCTTTGCTGCTGCCAATGGGCGTGTCCTCGTTCCGGACCCAATCTCTGTCCTCACCTCTGGCCTGTTCCGAGGAGCGCCGGTGGTGGGCTCTGCTAGGTTCCTGGGCCCTGTCCCGCTTCCTGCGCTCAGTCCGAGAGGACTTCCTGGGTGCTGCTCCCTGGGGTGACTCACTTCCTGTTCTCCTGTGACAATATGAGACCCGATTTACCCAGCTGCACGCTGGAGCTGGCATCCAAGCAACACTGATTTGTGTGAATGATAATAGCAGTATTGTGCCTTTTAATATGCACTTGTGTGCTTTGTCTTCCCCCAGCCATTTGGCAGCCAATGTATAAACTTACTTTTTGGTCAGACGCCATCTACTGAAAAGGGGCATCTTATGTGAGTCCCATGGCAACAGGTTGTTTTGTCATGTTTGCCAGGGCACCCCAGTCCAATTATCATAGCGTGCGTGTTCTAATTGTGCTAACCTCCGCTTCACTCAATCACAGGGTCCCAGGGGCTGATTAGAGTCTGCTGTCCCCAGGTCCCCCCTTACTGCCCCGTCATAGTGGGGCTGGAGGGACGCAGCTGTGTCTCCAGGCCGGTCCCATCATCCCTTGGGGCACGGACTCTGTGCAACCCTCTCTGTTTCTACAGGGTCATGTGTTCTCCAAATTATACCTATATGAAGTATATCTGTACACAGTACCCTCCATATTTATTCATACCCCTGATTAAATCAAAACAATAAAAATGATACAACTGAAACAATATCTATATTGGATTATTTTTCTTTCATTTTACCAGAATTGCACTGAGTAGAGCCATATTGTTCACAAATGATTAACTTTATTCCAAAGCAAATGAATGTGGAAGATTGAATAAAGGGTGCTGCTAAAATCTGAAAGCTCATGCTCCTTAGATATTCTGTAAATGTTGAACAGCCCTCAAAATAACAGAATCATTGAGGACAACACAGACGAGCCAGCTCATGCTGAATGCATTCTCAGGGAAGTCCATTTGTAAGGTAAATGAGAGGGTTGTCAGATGAGCACTCTCCACTGTATAAAGAGGCACACCTCTGGCTGGGATTTTGGATTCCTGCCTTCCCTATTCTATCCAGCTCACACAAACTGCCTCTGTAACACTGATCATCACCTAGCAACCTGATGCTCTGTGGTAGATGATGTGGTTTCCTGGAACCACAACAGCAGACAATGTATTCATAAATGTGTTTCTATAGGGTTTTCTATAGTATCATACAACCTGTAAAGGTCTCTCTGCATGTGGAATCAGCAGGTTTAAATAGAAAATCATATTTGGCCTGATGTTATTATTGATCTTTGCTGATGCTACTGTGTCTCCAGAGTTTATTGGAGTATGGATCAGGGAAATGGGCCCATACCCAACTGGCTGCAAGATGGGTGAGACTCAAAAGCCAGGCCCCTAACTGGCATGGCTTCTGAAAACACCCAGCAGTACACATTTACTATAGATGATGTGGAAGGTAAGCATTGTAAACTGCCCTATTTAAGGGCATCTTCCAAGCACATGAATCCACACAGTAAAGTCTGAATGGTTTCAACAGTCTGCCTGTGTTAGCAATATCAGTGTACTGGACCGTCCAGTTCTACTTGCATTCTGTGATCCATGTGATGGCGTTCTCTGTGTTGCTCTCGGAGGCAGCGACAAGTGAGGTTGTACCTGGTCTGGCTGATTTTGACCATTTTGCTACGCACACAGTGCACCTGTAAAACATAACAAACAGTTGATTATGAATAGGAATGAAAATGACAAATAGTATACTGAAAGCAGCCAGTGCTGTTATGAAAGGCAATATTATCCGGATGAGTAAAGCTCTGCTGGATTTTGAAAACAAAAATTTTGCATCACCGAACCTTCCTGTTGTTGTATTTGAGGACGGTGAACAATTTGTCCGCGGCCTCGAGTCGGCGAGGGGTTGCTATGACAACACCCGGGACAAAGCATTCGCCCACACCCTCCATCCCAGAGTCGACGAGCACAAAATCTCCCACCTGTTGAGGAAAACCAAGGGTAGGTGGGTTGACAACAATACAAACAGACGTGAAATGGCTGTCTACAGTTGGATGAAGTCAGTCCCAAGAACAGAACTGGACTGAAAACTTTAGTGACCTGCATCTGTTGACTGGCATGAGCTAAAGTTAATTTAAAGGTAAAGTTAAGAGCAAAGTGCAAGTGTTTTAGAGTTTTAGTAAGACTGTGGAGGTTTGCATCCCCCTGGGATGGGGGTAGGGTCTTACTGTGAGAGGGGGGCACGGCCCTGCCCCTCCTGTAGTGATCACAGCCCCCAGGGACACGATCTCTGTGTCCCCCCTGCTGAAATCTACCAGCACTCTCTTCCCCGGCAGTCGCTTCCTGACGGTCCCTGGCACAGGGACATACACAGTGTTAAGGGCAAGGATGACACCAAGGGATGGAAAAAGACATGTGTCTGAAACCTGCCTGCTTCCTCTCAGTGCATTGCTGTCATGCTGCATGAGCTAGATGAGCCATGTTTGTAAGGCATAGAGGGTATCCCTGTTCACAAGGGTAAAAACCATTTCAGAAACTATCAACCAAACTAACAGACTCCGTCATTTCCACTATATAAATTTGCTTTATTGTGTAAGCAACATTGCAAACAGGTGTCTTAGCAGTTGAGGGAAATGTTGAGAGGCTTATTAGAGAGAAAGAGGCCTTCCTTTCTGTGAATGCTGTGTGAAAGAGAGGACCTTACCTGAGTAATAAAACCCGTCAGCCTCTGACCTGGCAATGACCTTCTGACCCCTGAGTGTGTCCAGCACCCTCCTGCGCTGTGTGCTCTGTGCTCTGGAAGCCGCACTGCTCATTCGGTTCCCTGCTTCCTGAGAGAACAGGCACGAAGCAGATAGCTCACTGACAGCAGACAGCGACTGCAGACTGGCTTTGAGCTCCCAGAACAGCAGAAAGCAATACACGCTGCAGTTCCCCCCATGAGCTTTTCCATCTCAGTCCTCACTGCTGACTACAAAGGATTTTGAACATTAAACCTGCAGCACTGGTGGTGCCTGGTGGTCTTAAAGGTGTCCCAGTACCCTGTGCACTCACAGCAATGCTGTTAGCAAAGAGTCCTGCTGTTCGACATTGGAAATAGGGCAAAACTACCACTGGTAGACAGTCTGTTCCTTCCAGACAACCTTCTGTTGTCTCCTGGTGTCCCTCCCTTCCCAAGGCTGTTTGTTGGTTATTTTAATTAAGCAGTGTTTTTATTCTTTTTTGTGTGCTGGCATATTGTGCCAAACCCCTCAGTGCAGGGGACAGTCATTTTGGAGTCTGAACTGCTTATACAAGTTTAAATGCAGCTTCAGTGTAACAGTGTGCTGGCAGCATCCTCCCATTTCACTGGCCAGATATGGCACGTAGGTATTATGCAGTCACTGAACTCTGTGTTCACTGAGGGACAGACAAGAGTGGCAAAGCTAAAAACAGGAGATGGTGTACTCCTCCAGTCCAGAAGGGGGTGCACTGTTTTTCAGTATCATTGGGTGCCACGTTGAAAAAGCTAATTAATTTCATTACTCCTGGCGAGAGGCTGCAGGCTGCAGAAACCCCTGAGCGGCAGCCTCTGGGAAGTTACCAGAACGCCGCACAGGAAAGACAGCATAAGCCTTAACCACAATGCAATGAGTCAGATCCCCGGCTGCTGCTTTTGTGACATCACACTGTTACCCAGCATCCCCTGGGAGCAAACGCAGCTGTAAAGCATATTCAACAGAGAGACCTTGGGGGAGAAGAGATGACCTGGCAATGATACAGAGGACTGCTTTCAGCCTTTATTTCAAACCCCTTTCTTAGCAGCTGTTCTGTTAGGCTTGCTAAACTCATTTCAGTTCCTTTGAATATTATTGTTGGAAATAAACAGTGTTAAGTTTGTTAAAATGTTTGCTATAGGTACCTTTTTAAACCACACTGTACAGTTTTTGCAATGTTATATCAATGTTATATTTGGAAATACAAGTATTACATAACTTAATAATATTAATTTGATTGAAAAAAACAAAAGATCCAGTGCCTTTCATCTCAGGGTGACAACCATTAAGGAACATATTAAAGTAAAGTTCTCAAAATGAATATTAAATGAAACTCTGTTCAAGATGTTCATTTTGAAACTCATTTTCAACTCAAATTTTTCATGGCTGGTCATCCTTCCTGCTTATTGAATCTATTTCTATATTCTAACTGAACATTTTCCTATTCTAATACCCAGAGGACAACTCCAGCGCATACATCACACATCTGTGTGACATTCACCAGGTGGGTCATTTCTTTGCTGATAAAAGCAGCCGTCTGTACAGCTTCCTGTTCACACCTTCTGAACATTAACATATGGGTGTTATGTTGATAGATAAGACATAGCACTTTATATTCATAAGAATAGGCTCTATTTATATTCCAGCTTCCAAAAAAGCTGAACAGAAATTGTAAAGGCGTATGTGGATGAAATCTATAAAACTGCACCTTCCATGGCAGAATGATAAGCTGTTCCCAAAAACACTGTGTAAGCAATGTTTTTAAAAGTCATGGGATGACAGCAAATAAAAGCAAAGGTTTTAAATCTTTCCAGTGTATTTACGCCTACACATAAATCACAGACTTAAAAAAAATGCTCCACACTTCAGTGGGACACGATCGATGGCTAAAAAAAGAGTCCTTCTGTCCTTTCTCTCTCTGCAGTATGTCCTGGTGAACAGCTATAAAGCACTTTTCCCTGTATCACTCTGTCCTCTGGCTGCTCCAGCTGTGCTTTTGAGTGTCTTCATCCCTTTCACTGTCTGGTTGCTGTACCTGCTGCATCTGTGTGTGTGTGTGTGTGTGTGTGTGTGCGTGTGCGTGTGCGTGTGTGTGTGTGTGTGTGTGATTGTCTGTGTATATGGATGTGTGTGTGCGCGCATGAATTCTGTACACATGGCTTACCGTTACATGCTAATTTCTTGGCTGATGAATGATTGCATTTTTAATGACCCCCTCTAACTAACAGCAGGAAAGTGCCGTCTGCAACGGCAAACAAGGAGGGGAGCTATGACAACACGGCTTAATCCGCACTGCACGGAGCAAGTGGACCAGACTGGCGTTTTTACTCGCTGTGGCTTTGTAAAATGATCTACCTAACCTGAAATTACACTGTGCTGAATGCGCCTGGACCTTCATCAAATGCAATCAGCTTTCCAGCGATGCTCCACAATTCCATATAAAATAAACATTAAACAGCACCGGCCAAAGATGATGAAATATAACGAGGTCGAGATGTGACAGAGTGATGGCTGAGACATTCTGACTCATGCATGCTAAATTGCTCTCAGAGGACACGGGAGGATAGTTGGCATAATTCTCTTTCAAGTCTGAGAAAGGTTTTTCATTTTATTAAAGCAGTTACCTTAAATCAGTCTCTAGCTTATAGGCAGTTAATCACCTTTATCAACCTCTCAGGATCTTCTACTTTGGAACTATGAAGGTATGAGGAATGATAACAAAGCAACTGTAAGCATCCGGAGGACAAAAGTGATTGTTCAGCATGGCCGTCTGTCCCCATACTCACTTTATCTTTCTGGCTCAGGGGGATATCCAATTACGGTGAGATCAGAGAGAGAGAGAGCGAGGCAGAGAAAAAAACGCTTTCATATCTGAGATTTCTGAGAAGTCTTCTTCGCTGTCTGCTGCTCGGCTCTCTGTGGTCCAGTTCCCCTCTCACACAGTCACGGCTGTTTTACATCTCTAACCACAGAGGCACTCTTTTTTTTAATTTGTAGCTCCAGTTGATGTTTGCCACATGCTAGGGCTTTGTGATTACTAACTAATAAAAGTCCTAGCAAGACGAACATCAACATTCATCTCTGGGGACTCAATCTAAATGTCGCAGGTAGTGGTAGCCAAGCTATGCTAAGGGGGTAAAGTAACAGATTTCAGTAACAGATAACAGAGTGGAGCTACAGGACGTGTGAAGTAAAGAATTTAAAGAATCGCAAGAACAGTAATCTGAATACTTGCAGTACAAATGAGACCCTCAATGGCACAATCAATGACGTATCTTCAGTGAAAGATTTGACGAGGAAAATACAGAAGAGCCATTACTGAAATGGACAGGATAAAAAGTAAGATTTCGTGCAATAGGACATCAAAAGATCTGATGACCCAGAATCTCTGGGCTCCACAACTTCAAAGCAAAATCAGAGGGCTAAGATGTAACACCACGCTAAAGGCCTTCATTCCATGCCCATATTATGAGCTGCAAGTGATTCCTGTCTGTTGAGGACAGCGGTCGCCTACCCCTTGGCTTCCTTGTGTCACACACCAATTTCAGCAATTTTCAGTCTTTATTTCTTACTCACGTTGTCCTGGGTGCTGGCCTTCTGTCTGGCAGCCTTCTGCAGGTCGGAGGCCTGCTGGAGGAAGGACAGGCCCATGTTGATCTGGTCCTCCAGCAGGCTGATGTCCTCACGTGGCAGCGGCCAGCCCCGAGTCTCCAGCATCTGCAGAAGGGCCTCGCGGTTCTCCAGGAATGCCAGGGGTTTATCACTGCCAAACCTGCAGGTCAGAACAGCCCAGGAGCTTATCACTGCCAAACCTGTGGGTCAATACAACCCAGGGATTCTCACTGCCAAATTTGAGGGTGAGAACAGCCCATTTTTTCTCATAAGGGATTCTGCTCAATCTAGACCAATATTACCAAAACAAACGGACAACGGGTACAATTTGTAATTGGAAGGTTGTTGTGAGCCGTTGGCTTGATTGTGTGCCCAGTCTATAATTATGATGAATGATTGGTAAAATGACTACCTAATGAAAATGAGGGGTTTGTTTTAAATATATTTGCTGTATTAGTGTGCTATGCAATAAATCTCTCATTCATAGACCATTTTAAATTCAAATTGTTATTATAAATTATTGTTTGGTGAGGCATATCAACTGTGTTATGGTGAAAAAAGACAAAAAACCCAACAAACCAAGACCACACACTCACTTGGCTCTGTCCTCTTCAGTCAGTGCTCTCCATACAATCAAATCCAGCCTCCTGCAGAATAAAAAGACATTTTACAATTTTCAATAAATTTCACTACAGCGCACATGGTCACTTTCAAGATGACAAGCACGGTTGACTTGGTCAGTTTCATACATTCAGATGGCAACACATGGAAAGGATCATTACACCTCTGTGTCCACAGAAAACAGGTTTATCAGTCTGTGTCATAAATTGTTCAACAAATGACCTTTGGAAAGTTTATGTGATGAAGGTCATTGTTGAAGATGTGATTTATATTCAGTTTTTTCTTAATATCATGTGAGTATGACTAAATACACATTGACCACATGAACATATTTGGTCAACAGATAAGCACATTCTGTGAAGAGGAGAGTAAAAAGGCGGCGGCAGAGTAGCATAGTGGTTAAGGAGCAGGACTTGGGACTGAAAGGTTGGCGGTTCGATTCCCCGCTGGGGCACTGCTGTTGTATCCTTAGGCAAGGTACTTAACCCACAATTGCCCACCTATGACCTCACTACAACTCAGCCAGTAAACATGGATTGTCTCACAGTGAGGGTGGGTGGGTGGAGTTTGATTCTCAGAGTAGGCCCACACTATGCTGTGAGGGCTTTTCACAGCATAGAGCTCCCATACCATGTGACTAAATAATACAAATATGAGTGGACCACCAAAAATCCCACCCAGGACAGAGACTGACAGTTACACAGATTTCTGTGAAGGTCTCAGAGGGTCTAGGAAGGAACTTGTTAAACTCAAAGAGCTACGTTGTAAATTTTTCACAGTAAAGACTGAAACCATCCTAACAGGCTATCACACACTTGAAACAATGAGACACTGCAGGGGGTAACAAAGGAACACAGCAGGGGGTAAATGTGGTGCCCTTGTTTTACCTCCTGATTTGATAATTTCTTTACTGAGCCATTATGCACACAGTTATGCTGGATTTGAACATGAGTCTATGAGGGGGTTTCTGTCAACCTCTCTGAGAGATACATTCTCTTACAGTCCATGGCTGCACACACACACACACACACACACACGTGCACACACTGTCTGTTGCACTTGGTGTCCACAGTTCAGGGGATTCTGTAAGGATGAGGTGCATGTGAACACCCCAGTGATGCTGACCTCTGGTAGTCCTGCAGAGCTCTTTGCAGCCTGGTCTTGTAGTCTTCTAGGTTCACACCCAGAGGGTTAACCAGGGTGAGCCGATGCCCACTGCTGAGGTGGGCCAGAGGGAACACCTGAGATGGAACAGCACACACACACAGATTACTCATAGACATATGCACCCCTGCACTCACACACACACATACACACACACACGCACTCACACACATACATCTGAGATTACTTGTACATATATACACCCATGCATACACACACCCACACAGATGCACGCACACACATGCACCCACGGATGGATAGCCAAACACACACTCACACACACAGATCCGACTCATCTGAAAAGCATGGTGTAAGTTCATCTTGTTACAAACAATAACTCATGAACTCTCACTTATCAGAGATTAAATGATCTCTTGCCTTTACCATTGGCAATGTGGGTTTAGTGATTGTTCATCATCACTGAATTGCAGCTTGTTGGAGCAGCACTGTGTTTTAATCTCACTGTTGATGCGCAACAGAGGGAGAATGCAGAGAGGAAGTCCCTCCACTTGTAGATCAGGGACATCCCTACCTTTCAATCAGAGGTTGCCATGGCAGCCTCATTTGTTGCCACTCCAAACTGAAAGCAGCTCATCACATTATAATCCACACTCTAGTCTGTACACACTCTAGTACTTGCAGTTGCAAGTTCCTGTTTAATGCACTCCAGCACTTGCAAGAGCGAGTTCTTGTTTTGATTACTTATGTCTGTATGATTTTTTCCCACTGCCACTGATAATAACAGGATGCAGTGATGTAGTGTAGCCCACTTCAATTTCTAAAAAACCTCCATATGAACAGAGAACACACTGCAAAGCTTTCTTTTCAATGCCTCAATACAAATGCAATGAGCTTTCAGTAAATGAAATCCCAAGGTGGTGGTGTATATCCTGAATGATGCTGTACGTGCTACTGTCCAAGAGTCCTCTTGTTCTCTGCAAATTGCATTATCTTTGAGTAGGACACACATCTGTAAACATGACAACAGCAAACATGCGTGTTGATCTGACAGGAGAAAATGCTGAGGAGAAGATTGAAAACATCCACATTCCCTTCATTCATGCCAGATGACAAACTATTTTTGAGACCAAAAGGCAAACAGGAGGCCTTGCAAACTGGCCCTACTAGAAAGAGTGATGCAGATAGCTGAGTTTCACGGGGTTTGTTCAAAACCCTCACTGGATACCTCCACCAATGGTCAAAGCCAGGTTACTAAAAGGTCATGTAGCAATGTGGCTTGTTGGCTGTTTAATGGCAGTATGTGACACAGCGACCTCTGTTGGTATAATGTACTCATTACATTTTACTGGGACATGTACTGTAGGTAGCAGACCAGAAATCACAATGCCTCATTGAATTATTCGTAGTGAAACATGGTGATTTCAGCTCTTCTGTGATTACTAAGGTTACTAAAGCATTCACATTGAAAGGTGGGAACCATAATTACTCCCTAGGTGGGAATACATTGTGTTTTATAACATAATAATGTAATTTTCCCATACCTTCACACAAGCAAAAATTCTATCATTCATGTATGTATGAGTATTTCTTTTTGTTTGTAATCCTGTACAAATTCTGATCATTCACATATGAGCACAGATACCTTAACACTGTATACATGGCATAGAATACCATGGAGACTTTTTTCCCTATAGGAGGACATACAAATCAAATAGGATTATAGAAAACACATTTGTCATAAGGGAAGCAGACCTTGTTTTTAAAAAAACATGGATAAAAAAGCATTTAGACCACTTTTCCAATTCTACTGTGAAGCGCTTTCAGAGAATGTGAAGTTGTGAAGGTTTCAAAGTGACAGTGGGCAAGTCGGGACTTGTTCTGTTTAAAGAGACTGTGTGAAGACCAGGCACGGTTCACCTACACCACAAGAGTCACTCGACAAACATGTCTGCTGAAGCAAATTACTATGCCCTTCTTACCACCAGGGGGCGCTTTGATCAAGCCTCCATTCATCAACTCTCAGCAGCACCAACTGCCTGTGAAAACCACCATTAAGGGTGTGATTTATTGTTGTATGGCTACTCAGCAGTAGGAAAAGGCCAATTTGAAATGTTCTTTCCAGAATCTGCACAGACACTGGAAGTGGTAACCCAGACTTTTTGAGATGGCAGGGGTGTCACCTTTAATGACTAAGGAAGTCTTTATCCTATTCATATACTGTATGCAGCTGGTTGGTAAAACTGAGTCATACTGAAGATTTCTCTTATTACTTCAAGGTGACTGCAACAGTATTCAGTACAAATTATAGGTAAGAATCTGTTTTTGTGGTTGAGAGTCCACTTTAAGAATGCTCTCAGATTTCTCCCATTCAAGTAGTTTCCAAGTCAAACTCATCTTAAGTTCAGTTATTTAGTGGAAATTGTAAATTGTTTAGTCCTAAATAACTGAGATTCTTAACAGCAGACACTGTTGTTCTACATTATTATTATTAACAAGACTACAGTGTGAATGGCAGGAAAATGTATAATGACAGTATTAAAATGACATTCATACATCAGGTCAGTTGAGATGTTGAGATGCTGAGATGTTCAAACTACAGCAAAAAATATACAAGAAGATACCATGAAGTGTGTCAAAGCACTGCCCCCTGCAGGCTAATAGGGGAATTGCCACATTGCTGACAGCATTATTAAATCTAATAATGGTATTTTCTAAGACCCTGGGTTAAATATCCATTTTAACAAATCATAACTTTGTTGTAAGCAGGGTCAAAGAAGATTCTGTCTTCATGTTTGAAGATGAAATCGACTGTCTATAAAGGAACAATATATAATCACCACCCTAGCAGCAATAAGTATTTGCTGAAAGCGATGAAAATCTTGAAAGTACTTTTAAGTCTTTTAAGTACACAACTGAAAATATAAACAGAAAGGCATCTTAGAAATAATATTTCAAGGGAAAAAAACAAGCACAAGAATATGGTTACTTATGGTAAAAAAAGCTTTTCAGCTTTGTTCATGACCAAATCACTCAGCAAGTGTATAAATTCACAGCACAGTCAGAGGAACAGCCTGTTCTGACACTGTGCTTAAATGGACCACCGAGAGGCCAGAACTGGTACATTTTAGCAGTGAATCTGTGCAAATAGCTTCTGTCCAGCACAGCTATAGCTTTTACCTCGTCAAACACTTTTGAGTAGATGTGTTTCTCCAGGATGGGGATGAATTTGGCACTCTGAGGCACCGCTGTAGGGGCCAGGGCATCGATTATGGTCAGTCGCCTGGCAACCAAGCTATTTGTTCGGAGCCATTGGGCTGAGGATATATCCAGGGATCTACAGCAAGGTGAGGGGCAGAGGTCAAAGTGCAGAAAGCAAAGGTCATAGGTCACAGGACAGGTCCGAGTCTATGTCAGGTCTGAGCTGCTTTCACTAGCTTTTTGTTGCGTTTTTCCTGCTCCTTTCAAAACACATCCCCTGAATTCCCTGGTCACTGCAAATTACAAAGAAAGGAAACTGTTGTGTTTGCAAATAATAAGATAGCCACAGTATTGAAACTGCATATGAAATTGATATGCACATTAATTTACTCAATTGAAGTCTACACAATCGTTTCTTCTGAAGCTTAGTCTTCATCAGCACCATGTTCACTGGTAAATGTATTGGGAGGTAAATGTACTGTCTGTACTCACTCCTTGGGTGATTTTCTCTTTGGCTTCTTTTGGCTGCCACCCATGGCAGTTAATTCAAGACCTGGGTCATAAACATGACAAAGCAAGGTCAGAGCATGTTAATGACCACGCCACCACAAAATCACTCATGCTCAACAAGTAATGCTTATTACCTCCTTTCAATGCAACAAACCTTTTGAAGGCTGCTAATTGGACGTAATTGCTCACCTGCAGCCCCAGCCTTTAATCTAATTTAAAAGAGTGCAAATATGAATTGCTGTACTCAACAGTGTGTTCCAGGATAATCCTTTAATAGAGACAGAGCCATTTGTGGTACTTAAGCAATCATCATGATTTACTACCATATTTACTACACTCTTCACAGGGTAGCTCCACCCCTCTCCTTCTTTCTGATGTAATAACAAATGCTTGTAGTAATCCCTTTTTTGCAGCATTTAAACACCTACTCATTGACAAATGAAACTCACTGACATTTACCCATCAAAGCTAGGTAGGTAGAGGGGGGAAAATGTAAGCAAGCTATAAAAGAGGACACACATAAAGCAACGAAACAAAAAGAGAATGATATTACTGAGATGGTGATGACGAACAATGCAGGACATCTCAAAGCCTGGCTTTGAAGAAAAGCCATCAGAACCATGTGACACACATCACATATCTGGGGCACAGTACAAACTGTGCTAGGACAATTTGACGGCGATGGCTGCTATTCGAGCGCTCTCTCCAGACTCACGTTGAAGAACCTGGCTTTGCTTGTCAGTGTTGGTCTGGAAGAGGGACAGGGTCTCCGGCAGCATCCATTCCTGCGCCAGGCCTTTGTCATTGATGCTAACACCATGGCTGAGGAACCTCAGCAGGCTGGCCTTTGTATGTGCTGAAAAAAAGGAGAGTGTATGAATGTGACTTACTAACCTGTCTACCTCCACACAGTGAACCTACCTCTCTCTCTGAGAACCACCAGGCAAACATCAGACAAGATGGACGACACGCCTCCTGAGGCCTTCTCATTGTGATGTCATAATCACTAAACAGACATATCTAAGCTCCGGTGCATTATGAACTTAACACATCTGAAATATCGTAACAGCCATACAGTTGTTTATTTTAATGACACCTCTAACCCTTATGGAGCTTTGAAGCAACAAACTGTCAATTCCATCTGTGTTTACCACACAACTGATTATATAAGACAGGTTGTAGTGGTTTGCAGACCTGTGCGTTGGGCCTGCCGAGTGTGCGGGTCCCGGGACTGGGCGGTGGGTAGATGGTGTGGGTGGCTGTGACGAGAGGCTGGAACACAGCCCAGTGCAGACTGTGGCCTTTGTGCCCTTTCCACACCCTGAGCACCCTTCTGTGGTCGGGGGGCGCTGTGGGGTCGTTCACAGCTCCTGGGGTGCAAAGATTTATCTGTTACATCCTCACTCCTGCATTATTGGCATTTAGAAGACGCTCTTATCCAGAGCGACTTACATCAGTTACAGGTTTTTACCATGTTATCCATTTATGCAGCTGGACATTTACTGACACAACTGTGGGTTAAGTACCTTGCCCAAGGGTATAGCAGCAGTGACCCTGTGGGGAATCAAACTGGCAACCTTTTGGTTAGCCACTATGCTACACTGCTACCCACATCCTGCATTTCATCTTTGACAAAAGTTTATACAGGGAATCAAACTACCATGGTTTACCAGGCTTTACTACACTTTACCACATTTTACTGTACTTTACCAGGCTTTACAACACTTTACCACACTTTACTGCACTTTACCAGGCTTTATCAGGCCTGCAGTCTCACCTTTTCGCTGAGCCATTGTCTCCATTGTGGTACCAGTCCAGCATCACACACTCGGCACGCAGTTTCAGAACTTTCTCTAGGTCCTCCTTGCCTTGCTCAATCTCAGCCTTCAGGAGGTGTATGTCTTCACTCTGATGGTGCAACCCGACACTCATTTTGAGAGAGGTAACATTTCTCTACAATGGCTGCCAGCTTTACATAAGACTCCTTTCCTTCAGTGTGAATCAATGGGAAATCGATCAGGCGTTTCAGAGGCCCTCACAGTACCGGCAAACTACAGGTAAAGCCTGGCTCTGTGTGAAATCAAATCTCAAAAGGCCAAACTATTTGGACAGGCAGCATTGTAAAGGGCAACATGGCACAGTATATTAGACCAAATCTATGTATATCCCCTGGAGTCCACTTTCAAATACTTACTAATTGTTTGCTAATTTCTTTGAGAAAATGTCTAATTGATGTTATACTCTGTCTAGGCATACATGTTAAATGAGAGAAATGGGCAGTAAACTTATACATTTACAAGGAATGCCCCTAGGGTACACTTACAAACACTTATCATCATGCTACCCATACACAAACAGCTGGTGACGTGTGTCATAACAAAGTTCTCACTGAGTACACCTCAGCCTTGCTGAAGAAAAGATTTGATATGACTTGATTGAAACAGGACACATTGAGCATGATTGGAATGACAGAGCTGGGTCCAGGGCACCAGCCTCATCTGTGGGTAGCCCAGGCCGGTGCAGTCCTCACCACGTAGGGCAGAGGGGTACCGGGCTCCTCTGGGTCTCTCTGGTAGCAGTGGTACCTCCCCCCTGTCTCCTGGGCCAGCATGTAGAGGAAGCGGTTGGCTTCCATGTCCTTACAGTTAAAGGAGATGGTGTGGACCGGGACCGGGGGGCAAAGCTGGACCTCTGCCAGCACTGTCCCAGTAGGCTGGAGAGTCACAGTTAAGAACAGCCATCAGAGAGAGAACAACACTCACACAGTCATCAAGTTAGACTGCTCTGACCTGCTATAACTGGCTACAACTGGCTATGACCTGCTCTGACCAGCTCTGAGCTTCAGACGTGAAGACGTGGGTATAAGTAGAGATGGAGGAGCACACCTAGTTTTGTCATCAAGGTTACATATGGTGTTTACTGCACACTCAGGAAGCATCAAAGAACAGAAAATATATTGAAACACTCTGGGAAAATAGCAACAGGACAGCAGCACATTTAGCACCCAGACTATATAGCGATTCCTTAACTACTTCCTGTACTTTATCTAAAGAGAACCCGTATGCATGTGACCCCAGAACAACCACTGGTACGTAGTACTTATACCTGCACATTACCTGATCTGGCCTGCCATCAGTCAACAGGTAAACAGCCTGTGTGCCAATGTCTGCCAGCGCCAATCGCAGTGCACCCAGTGTGTTGGTCGAGCCCCCAGCCTGGAGATATAAACAGCACTGCAGTCAGCCTGGAGGTAACTGCATATGGTAATGCAGTCAACATGGATGTAATCAGATGCAGTAATGCAGTCAGTCTGGATTTGATCAGATACAGTAATGCAGTAAGCCTGGAGATAATTAGATATTGTAATGCAGTCAGCCTTGAGGCAATCAAATACAGTAATGCAGACAGCTTGGAACTAATTAGATATTGTAATGCAGACAGCCTGAAGATAATTAGATACTATAATACAGTCAGCTTGGAGATCTGTCTTAAATGAGGGGTGAGAAGCCTCCTCCCAACCACAGAGGAAGTTTTTATTAATAATCTCATAATAGCATCAGTAACACCCATAGCCTATTACAACATAATTATTGCAGAGTTCATCAGAAACAAGACTTCACTCTAAATGCTGTGACAAGGCGTTTTCACAGGAAACAGCATAAAATTAACAGCAACGTAGCCTCAGATCACCATGAGCACTCTGTTTATTCACTCAGATAAAAAGACTGGTGCCACTAGCAGTCTGGGGGTGTTCTGCATCTCCAGCCATCTGTTATTTAAATGGCTGAACTGGTCTACTGTTCCACACACATAAACACACACACACACACACACAGAGCTCCCACAGAGGCATGAAGACACATGCACACAGTAACACATGCACATACAGAAATACAGACACACATACACACACACACACACACACACACACACACACACAGAGCTCTCACAGAGGCATGAAGCACACAGAAACACATGCACATATAGAAATACAGACACATACACACACACAGACACACACACAAACACACACACACACACTTAGAGCTCCCACAAAGGCAAAAGGACAGTAATTCTCCGAGTCATTACATGCTGAGTGCTCTTTTGTATTGTGAAATGTATTGATTGTAATACTCAGTGAAGAGCCGCTTGCTCAGCAAGCAAGCAGCTCAAGTGCGTTAAATCACTTTAAAGGATAATGCTGAAAAGCATCAGACTTTCTCTAGCTGCTTTGCTTCACAGCCAGCCTTATCCTGGGCAACGTACATAGTTCAACAATCATCCATTTAGATGGCTGGGTTTTTGTTGAAGTGAATCAGGTTAACCTTGTTTCAAAGACTTGAACCAGCAACCTCCGGGTGACCAGCCTATCTCGCTGTCCCGTGCACACTGTGTGTCTCTGTAAGGCTTTTACCTGCAGTCCTTTGATCCAGGTCCAGGCGTTCTCCAGGCTCTGCTCGCTCACCCCAGCCAGCCGCTCTCTCCACGCCGCCGCCCGTGACCCGAATTTCACAAAATTCACTTTGGCCTTATGGCGAAGCTGCTCCTGTAAGCGCGGCACAGAGAAAGGCACACTGAGAGCTGTCACGCTCAGACGCCAAAGCCTGGCACCCCTTCCCTCACAACCGATACCAATATCAAGCACCTGCCCTTTTTCAGAGAGAAAGTTGTCATTGGTATCAGTGTGCGGACATGAAAGAGAGACTTTTTGCAAATATATTATTTTAAAAATATGTTCCTAACCTTCATGAGCTGGTGGATCTTCTCTTTCAGAAGAGGGAGCTGGTCCTTCATGGACTCTGAGGTGTCAATGAGCACATACACCTGCTCCTCCAGAACCGCACCAAACAGCTCCCTGCTGCCCCTACGCAGCCAGTCCAGCCTGCAGGGGGCGGTAGAGGGGATATGGCATCACTTGTGTGGAATGTAGCTGCTGCTTTCTGGGTTGGCCACGACATGGCCACATACTGTACCTTCCTGTGTTCTATGTCTCATTCAGTTAATGGCTTTCACCTGTGCTAATTAGTTATTGTTTACACCTGTGTTCTTTGTCATTTAAGCCCTACCCTTTGTTCACGTCTCTGTTCAGTCAAACATGCTATGTCTAGTGAGTGAGTGTGTGAGTGAGTGAGCGAGCGAGCTAGCGAGTGAGTGAGCGAGCGAGCTAGCGAGTGAGTGAGCGAGTGAGTGGGTGAGTGAGTGAGTGAGTGAGTGAGTGAGTGAGTGAGTGAGTGAGTGAGTGAGTGTGTGAGTGAGTGAGTGAGTGTACTTTCTTGCACTAAGCCTGTTTTTATATCCCGATTCTCCAGTAAAGGTAACTTTACTTTCTCTGACCTAAACCTCTTCAGTCTCAGGTCATCTCTGCATTTGGGTTCACCCCGCTCCTCGTCACATCCCTATCAGCCCTGTTGCAGTGCGAGGCAGCACCAGTCCATCAGGGAACAGCTCAGTACCTCCTCTGCATGTTGGCGAGGGCCGTCCTCATCCGGTCCTCATACCACCGGCACTTCTCAGCAGTGACGTACACATGGACCACGGAGCCATCCTTCCATTTCATGTGAGCGAATCTGCTGCAGTACTTGGCGTTCACAAGCTTGTGATTAGATTCCTTTCAGGGTGAGAGACAGAGAGAGGAAGGCTGATAGGGAGCGCGACAGACAGACGGATGCGGGGAAACAGAACTCATGTCTACAATATATTAATTGGTGAATTGAGACAGGGAAGTCATCTTTGGAGCGGTAGGCCTGAGGAACACAGCGATATCTGGGACTTCGGTTCAGAAAGGAGCCGTCACTCACAGCATCCGTCTGCACGCTCTCGTCCTCAGGCTTGGCTCCGAGGTCCACCACCCCGTCAGAGTGGCGGAAGGCACAATCAGAGAGAGCGTCGTACAGCAGCAGTTTCTGGGCCTTCAGTCCGTACTGGGTCAGCCACTCTCTGGAGCTGAGGCAGTCCACAGAGCAGGGCATTGGTGGAGGCCCTGAGTCCGATGGTTCTGTGGGATCGGAAGAGAGTGACATTTAAGATGAGTAGCTACAGTTAACAATACATTTACATTGTTCACATGAAGTTGACAGTCTTCTCCACAGCAACATACAAGATGAGGACATTTAACAATATATTTGTAATGTTGACAGCAAGTTGACAATATTGTCCAGAGAAACTCCAGAAGTCAGGCACAAAGGGCATCCAGCAAAATGAAACTAAACATTACACACACAAGGAAACCATCATCCACACACGAACAAGAGTTAGTGTCAAACACACAAGGCTGAGACCACAAATGCAAACACAATATACCTGAAGTGAAAAGTGTACCACTCCAGCACAATAGCAATACATTCCCAGGGCCTCCCTGGGTTAGTAGCACATAGGTAATTATGTTATATATTACACCTACCCATTACACTAATCCAACTATACTTAAACCACTGGTATCACTCCAGTACATTGCACTCACCCCGTTATACTAATCCCATAAAAATCATCCCGCTATCCTTGTCATATTAAACTCACTCTGTCTTTCTTATGTCACACCACCCACACCACATACTATAGACCTACTATGCTGTACTATGCCATGTAATGCCATACTATACTACACTACACTATATTATGCTATACTATGCAATGTCATACTATATTATACTATACTATACTATACTATATAGTGCACAGTGCACTACACTATACCTTTCCAATACTTCCATTACTTGTTCCATTACATTAATCTCCCTGAACCTACTATACTCAACCCACTACACCCGCTGAAAGTCAAGCACAGAATGTTCCTAATCTCCAATGGGTTTAACAGTAAGGATTTATAGAAGAAGTTGAGACACCAACACGGCCACAGCAGTGCCTAGCTACCTACTGCACCATGTCAGTTGAGCATACGTATCAACCAAAAAAGCTCTCTCTTCTAATCTATAATGTCGCTCTGATAAACCAATGACCTAAATGATGGCTTCTTGTCCTTTCAGTGCAATGAGCACATGGCAAACTGAGCACCAGCCACTGTGGTAGATCTGTCTGCAACACGTGGCAGCAGCATGGGGAAGACAAGAAGGATCTCTCTTTGGACATGAAGCTGCTCTGCTTCCCTATCTCCTCATCTTGTGAGAGAGTGTGTGTAAATGCTGGAGAACAGAAACCGCTGAGATGAGCAGACAGAAACCTGAAGGCCCCAATCTGTCTATGAGGAGCCGTGCACAAAACAGTATGCTCAAAAGGAACCCTTCCGTAACCTGAAACTTGTCCTTCTTATAGGATTATAAGAAGAGCTACAGGAGACTTAAATCTTTGTAATGCCTATCTGCATAAACATGTGCAAATTTTATGTGACAGACCATGTGAATGATATGAGTGACAGTATGATCTGTGCACTGAGTGAGAGGTCCAACCTTGATGTGGTTCTGATGCAGCGATCTCTGCCAGTATAGCCTGGACTCGTGCTCTAGTGGTCTGGGCCTCCTCCATCTCCCTCCAGACCAGAAACACATCCTCTCTGACCCCAGCGCCTGTGGAAACAAACAGTTAGTTGAAGCCCACATGGAGGGTACAGCAATGCAAATATTGAGTAACAGAGACAGATATCCTGCTGTTGCCTGCTTGTAAATGTGTCTGATTTACATGTCAGATTTACAGACAAGTCAGATAGGGGTACCAAACCACCTAAATTTACAGTGCCCATTTTATGATGTTTATTCCTTCTCCTGCTTCTTTCAAACCTCCTCCCTCCATTATACTGTACTATAAAACCACTGATGTCAGTCACAAGGCAGCATATTACAAAGCTAGCAATAAATCCTTTCCTGTGCTAGGAGTATGTGTGCAGCAATGCATTGCATTGTGGGACTTAAAGGAGAACATAGTTACCTGGTGGCACTCCTCCTATGGGTTTGACTGACACCTGTCGAGGACTCCCATTCCCATCACCACCCTGTCTTGAGTTACATGACTCATCTTCAAAAGGATGCATTTCAGCAAATGCATGGAACCTAAAGGACACAGAAAGTCATATTCTTCATAAATACACACAAAAGCATTTCAGTTTCTTTAGCACCACAAAAACATGCTTCAATCCTTTACCGGCAGCTACCAACAGCTGGATCTGTTTTAGTGAGATGAAAGTTAACTGCAATAAGCCCTTGTGCTTATACAGTGAGATAGTGTAATCAAGGAAGAATTTATTTTTGGACCGCTGAGTTTCTAACTCTCTGGATAGAAGGGGAAAGCTGAATCAATCTCAGCAGCACATCTAGCTGACCTGTCACAGGATATTGATTGAAAGAAATATTAAAGTTACCACTAAAATTAAATTAACACCCCCTTCAGAGACAAAGGCGCAAGTGGTTAAAAAACATACATTACAAAAATAATCAATCATACAGTAGTGAACCAATGGCTTAGTCATGAATGCTGTGTAAATACAGAGGTTTAATACCAAAACAGCTGGTTAAAAATCCCTCAAAATTACAAATCCCAAAACCCAAAGAGTAGAATGGTATGCTCGTAACATCATAACTCTTCCTCTTCTTTCAAAGGGCGTCACAGTTACTGACTACACATTAATTTATTAATAGTTAACTAAATATGCTGGGTGCAGCAATTTTCTGGCTTGACAAATACAAGTTTATTGATTGGACAGCCCATCCCATTGAAATGTGTGTCCTACCTCCCAGCAGTGAGGTGGGATAACTCCTTCAGGGCTTGAATGGCCTCCTCATTTTTGGCATTGAATGATATAGTGTGAATGGGGCAGACGTTCTTCACCAGTTTATCCCTCAGCAGGTCCGCTAAGCTGGCTTTAAAATCTCCCACAGCAAGCAGGTAGACTGCCTCCACCTGTCATGGCAGGAAGAGGAATGTCAGCAGCCAACGCACTGGCCTGCAGAACGTGGGGGTTCAATGCATCATGGCTGACTCAGTGGCTCTCTGTTTGATGAGGCTATGCATTTTGTGGGATGAATTCGACTTTGTGCCATGTACTCAGTATCAAACTTTATGCCAATGCCAACCTGATGAAGTCAATCAATCAATGGTTTTACAAGTGAATTATTACAGTGTGCTGGGCAGAGTATGTTTCCAAGAAGGAAGTGAAAAGAAGAAAACAGAAACCCCAGGCCGATTATGGAAAAACTGAAAAATCATTCATTTATATTACCAGTAAAGGAGGTTGAGAGAGTTCTGGGAAATGGTGGAGAGGGAAACAGATGGCAGAACTGAAACATGAAGGCTAGTACATGAAACCATCCATCCAGTCCATTACTGAGTCTAGGACAGGAGGACATGTGGCAACTGGAAGGATGGTTAATGGTGGTGAGCTCTGGTGGGCTGTATTTTTCTTTTCTTATGAAGGAGTCAATGTGAAACGTTGTAAAAACACAGCAGAAAGTGAATAGCGAGCTTAACATGCAATATGTTCTGAACAGGGCTGCGCTGGGATTCATTCAGTGCTGGCAAAAGAGAATTCTGTGTTACTGTTGAATCCTCCATGGCCTTCAGCAGTGTCTCTGCGGTGTTGACTGCAGAGGGGGCATGCGCCTGTTTCAGCCCGCGCACCCACTCCACAGCAGAGTCAACGTGGGCAGTGGACGAGTGCACCGTCTTCTCCTGCCATGCTTGCACTCCAGGGGCGGAGCTGGGGAGAGCAGGGCCACATGAGGATAGCTAACATTTGGCTTGCAATGCTTTAACATGGGTCTTAAAAACCTAACAGAGAAATCCCGCTGACTCAGTCAAAACAGAAACCCTTTGCTGTTTTTTCCTGACAGTAGATTCTGATGGTACAGCACATTATTCCTACATCAGTGCACATCTTACCAGAGGAGGTTGAATCTGGAGATCCGCGACAGCTGATCTCTGATGACCGCGCACACAGAGTCCCGGCTCAGGTGGAACTGGGCCCTCGACGCGCTCCCAAAGTCCAGCACTAGGGCGGCGCTGCGCTCTTGGATGACGCCAAAGAGTTGTCGGCTGCCGGTGGTGAGCCAGTCCAGCCTGCGCTGGTACAGCCTGGCCTTCCTGCCCAATCTCTCGCAAAGCACCTCCAGTTCTCGAGGGCTAGCAGTCAGCTGGAGAGGAAGGACACATCTCTTTGTGGATGTGTGAGTTTTGTAACTACATGACACATATGGGGAAATGCTGACTGACCACTGCCACTAACTTCCACAAACAATGATGCAGTGCAATATCTTTAAACCTTCAAGGCACTTGAGAATATGAAGAAATACTTCATTTAAAGCAGCTTCTTTTGCTTAGAGAGATGACTGTTAGTCTGTTTTGTTATCACTCAGTGAAGTGCATTACCATGAGAAGACTATGACCAGCTTTTTTAACATTTAATCGCTCGAGCTACTACAAATTATAGATATCTATAATTCATTTATAATTAGTCATACTTCAAAATCAACATATCTGTAATGTAATTTTGGATAGTCATAATTCCAGTTCAAGGTATCTTGAAATCATTTTCATAATTTAGTTAAATTATGGCATAATATTAATTCAATTGCAATATAATTGTTTTACAACTGTTGTAATCATAATTGTCACAATTATAACTGTAACTGTTATCATTAGTAGCGGCGAAGGAATTTTTGATATCTGTTATTGAATTAAAGGTCTCTTTTAAAGGTAAATAAGTCTTGACTACTGAAAATGTAATTGTCACTGAAAGCTTGAGTGATTAAAGAAGACAAAATATTGGTTACAACTTACTAATAGTACAGACATATCTCTTCTGGATGGAACTTTTTCAACAGTGGAACATTACATGTAAAGAAAAGAATTAAGCTGTACCATAGGACATTTTTACTTAGCTAGTTATCTTGCCTCCCTGTTAGATCTATAATTACCAAGCTAGCTAGCAAAAATGCCTAGACAATAGCTACATACAGATATATAAATAGGTTTTCTCAACTTACATTATAAATAATGCCACCCTTGCTGAACTGAGAGAACATTCCCCCAGCATACTGGGAGGACACTGGTTTCCTCAGAGAGCCAACGTAATCTGAGGGGACAAAAGGAAACTTATCTTGATATCTTGACAGCATACTCTGAAAGAGTAGATACATTGGACACATAGTATTGAGGCTGTAAAAAGTATTTTATTGTTATATAATGCTAACATAATGCTTTCAGCCACATTCAGAGTACCACCTGTTGTTCTGGGCACCACACTGCAAGGAAATAGAAGCTCTTGAAAAAGTACAGAAAAGGGCAACAAGACTGGCTCCAGGTGTCAAAACTATAAGTTACCTAGGACACTTTAAAATTAGAGTCAAAATTGGAGTCAAGCAGGGTTTGAGATTTTTACATCTTTAAATGGGAAACCATAAATAATGTGGTTCTGTCAGCTGAACAAGAGGACATAGGTGGAAATTAGTTAAAGGTAAATTCCATGTTGGTATTAGGAACAGTTTGCCAGGACTCATAGTGGAATCAGACCAGTTCATGACCAAGCATGTCATCGTCCTAGATACAGATCCTAGATCCTAGTCTACACTATCAAGCTTAGCTTGGCTGAATGCCTTGCTTTCATCATTAAACTTCTTATCTTATGAACTAAGAGGGTGTTGCTTTTTTATTCTTCTGTGTTTTGTATTCTTTTCAGTGATGATGTGTAAGTGTACAAAAAAATATGAAAAGAAAAAAATTGCTTAAATGTATTGCTCAAAGTTAATGGCAAAGAGCTTTGAAGCCCTTAGCTGTCAGACTGAATTTGGGCCTACATCACATACTTATTTATTTTAGCTTTAAATCCAAGAGAATATGTATACATATCCATTGATTTGCAGATGCTGGGAGAAAAAGATAGCTGAAGCAGATAAAGCATTGTATCCGTACACAGGAATAGCTCCCTGAAGGCTACTCTTTATTACTGTATTATTGAAGAAAAAGCAGGTGAACAAAGCTTTTCAGACTATGCTGTCTTTGTCAGAAGAAGAATACCATTCTTTGCTGTTGCTTATTGTTGTTGCACAGAACAGATCTCCAAAAATGACCTGCATTTTGTGCCACTCTACTTTTCAGGCAGTGTTACATCATTCATTTGCTTCCATGTAATGTCGCTTTTTAAGATTCAGCTATTGATTATCAAAGTATTTTATTCCCTGGATCAAAATACTCAATATATGAACAAATGCTGATATAATATCCATACATGCCATGCTGCAGACTCACGGCAGTACACCGTAAAATTATAAAAGCAATATTTCTTGCCCCACAAAGGCTCTTGCCTTGATTTATTTCTAACTGAATGATGATTAATTAGAGCACTGATGAAGACATTATGAAGGCAATGTTCCCACAGAGCTGTTCCTTCACCTGGAGTGGGTTACTGCATCTCTTACCTTCACTGTGCCTGAAGCCGATTTGCGCCAGGACCTGTGAGAGGGTCAGCTTGCTTTCCTTCAGCCCATGGAGTTTCAGCCATGCCCGAGTGGAGATCATGGCTGCCACATCCTGCTCCACCCCTCCTTCCCGTACCCCTGCCTTGGCACGCCCCAGACCCTGTCCAGCCATGTTCCCTGGAAGACGTGCCCTCCTCACCCTCATGGGTCACGCCAAAAGCCCCTTAGCAAGAATGTAGAAAACTATGAACAGCATCCAAACAACAATGTGCCAAGGTGCATAAGCCCGTTGGGAATCTTCTTCTAAAAATTAGTGAATATATCTCAAATTCAAAGGCACTTATGATTGGGAAATTATATGAAAGTCTTTGTTTCATGGAGGAGAACAAACTGAAACTCTGCTCGACCTACTCTTTGATGTTGTTTGTCAGGAAACAAAGCTGTGAATATTCTTGGCTTATAATTGTAATAAACACTAATATCTGCAGGCAGGTGTAAAACAAATACAGCACAGAGCTCCGTATGGAACTCCATAATGTGCTCTGTGCCTGTAATTCGATTTACATACAAATAAGGTAAATGACATGGATAGTGGACAGGCTTTAAAAAGGTAAACATGAAATAAAGTATATCTTGACCAAAGTAATGACGTAACATACTCGCGACAGAATTTCAGCCAGCCTTGAAGTTATGGGTTTTTCTCAAGATCAGTCCTGTCTCAAAATGGCTCAAAAATCCATTCTAATACGATTCTCTCAGCAAAGTATGCTGATACAAAAACACAAACAGTAACATAGACCTGACCGCATTGTAAAAATATCTTAATAAGCACTTTTCTGTCTTTTACATTTTATAGACCTAAATAAAATACCAGGAGGAAAAAAAACATTTATCATAGAACAAATTACAACAAAATGCAACTGCTCGAAGTACATTGGATAAAAAATCGTGTCTCTTGACAAAGCGTTCACATCAAATGTTGCAAAATTGCTCAGAAAAAGAAATGAACTTTCTACCAATGGTAAATATGACTTCTGCCTTTATATTGCGGTTTAGATTAAATGGGTGTCGTGGTAGCATGGGTAGCAAATTTATTTACACAGTACACAGCCCCCCCAATGCCTGCGCCTCGAGAATCCCAGCTAATTTTGTACGTCCTTTAAGTAAATTGCTTTGGAATGATTGATCATATTAAGCGCTCGTGTGCCTTCCCCTTGCGGCAGCTGTCAGGTGGAGCAATAGCTTGCAAACAATAGACGGGATTTGCGCACTGATTGAGAGTGCACGTGACCCGCAGTGCAAAAAAATACTTGTGGCGCACAGTAGCATTAAGCCAACCATCTATCCATGTCCGAGGAAACTTGCAAGTGTATCATGTAATTCAGGAATAACAGGCCCAGAAAAAACTTGCAGAAAAAACTTTAAAATCTTAAACATTTTGTGCGATCAAATACAAACATTAATTCCATGAACGTGTCGACTGTCAACACGCCAAATGACTGACTCAATACCGTCTAATCGTATATTATGTATTTCAGGAGTGACGCAAATAAAACGTTTATTTATAACAGCATAAAATGTCGCACTGAGGCTAACCAACGACAACGAGCCTACATAAACATTTGTCATTTACCTGCTTGATTCTTATTTGGAGAATGGTAGGCTGCTCTTGCACCAGTCCCCTGAAGATTCGATTTCTGTTGACATTAGTTACGGAGATGTTACTAAGCTTTGGCCAATCAAGGTACGGCGTGCCCCCCTTCTCGCTCTCTCGCTCTCTCTGTCTCTTTACTCCGTACTTCATTCCCCATGTTTTTATTCCTAATACTGTCGCTAAACTTTGTTCTGGTATTTACGGCTGACCAGAAAAGTCGATGGCTTATCTAACCATGTATATGATAGTTTCTCATTTGCTTAAACACTCTGACGTCACATTTTCAAAACAATTAACATACAAGCTGAAACAGAAGCTGACTGGCCAAAATGACTAATTTTGTTTGCAAAATACTCTAACACTCACAAAACATTAAAAACATGCAACTAAAGCAAATATTTCCCTCAAACACAACTTGTGGTCAAATAAATATATTCTTTCAATCAATCATTACACAATGGACAACAAAATACAGCTATCATATGAAGTGGTTCAACCTTGCTATATGCCTTTGCCATTTGTTGACACATAGTTATAGTATGTGCCAAAAAGGCAAGCAAGCATCACAGGATGAATTGTATTCTTTTCTCCCAAGATGATTTTAGAGATAACAAACCCTGCTGCACTCTGCACCTGCACTTTTTTGAGATGCCCTGTTGAAATACTGTAAAGTATTAGACAATATACTATAAAGAGACATTTTCTGTTTTCTTCATTTTATTCTTGTGTGCAGGTCTTTCTGTGCCCATGAACTGTCATTGACATGTAAGACCTACAGTAAGCACCTAGACTAGACAAATTCAGACATTCAATATGGTACAGCTTTTGTACTGCATTCTTTCTTCAAAGAACCAATAAAGAATTTCACCCAAAATCAGAAATAGTAAGTAATAAAATTGTACTGCAAATTTTTCCATCTCATTTTTTCCATACTTTTCAAACTCAAATGCTGAATACTGTAAATAAAAATAAGAAACTTGTGTGGAAATATCCAAAAAACAATGGAGTTGAAATACTCAGAACTTCACATTTAGTCCATTTGTTCCTGACGATTAGGCCACAGGTTCTCATCAACATTGCATTGGATGTTTTCCCTTGCAATGCACTGAGGGAAAAACATCCTTGCATGGTGTATCCATCCCTGGCAGTCCTCTGCACCTATTACCAGGCAACCAGCATTCATTGCCTCCAGGAGGGACATCTGGTCATATGGCCAGTGATCATATACCTTCATATAAAGAAAATGCAAAAAAGCATGTCAAAATTGACATCATGACAGTCACATAAATGGGATTGATGAAACTGCATTACTGTAGGCACAGTTTGTTCTGCCAACAGGGCAATACAGTAAAGCTGAAATACACAGTGGTATATAGTAACATTGTGGCTTATGTATTCTCATTCCAAAAAACTGACAATAGATGCCACAGTGCTCCAACTCAGAATGGGCTGGACCCTTTGTCCAGCCTCTGTAAAGGACAAGCCATGATTGATGACATGGTCAATAACTGTTGCCTGAAATTCATTTGAAACTTGAGCTCTATTTTCTCCTCTTGCTGCAGCTCCTCTACCACACATGCAAACTCCTCTTCCCCAGGCCCCTCTGCCATGCCCTCTTACTCTCATTACATGCCTTTGGCCTCTTTGATCCATGTTTACAAATGACAACACAGAGGTGGCATCTTTTATAGATGGATAAGGACTGATTGCTGACTGAAGAGTTGTGCAAAGGAGTTTCACACAGGTGCATTGGAGATTCAAGTAATTTCTATCAGCTGTGAATAGATGTTTTCCTTCTGTTTAACACAGTTAATCCAATAGAGTTTTGGGTCTATGAGATGAAAAAAGGTGCAAAAAATGTGTGAAACCGATGAAAAAGTGTTAACACATTTGCAAGAGAAGACTTCTGCTGTGCTAAGAAGGTGATGATGAAGATCAAATGGATCCCAGATTCATTAAGCGCATCTTAGCAATCGAGAAAAACTAAAATAATATTGACATATAGTATTGAGAGTTTTACTAAATCTGGTAATGTGAGCACGTTGAAATGTATGACAGCCATATCATTGCTGTGCCAATGTATGAATTTCACTGATAAATCCCAGTCGAAGCCGGTGTAAAATCTATAGAGGATCTCGCTTACTTCCACGTTGTTTTGGCAATTAATTGGCTGACTTCTCTCGCTGTTTTCAATTTATAAATGTAAAAGTTAATTAACTTTCTACATTTTAAACAAGATCGTTAAACATCTTTAAAAGAATTAAGACCTACCTCTTATATTAAGGCTAAAAAAAAGTTATTTATACAGTGGTAAATTAATTCGTGATCAATAAAAACAGCAAAGACGTTTTGGATACAATGTCTAATGAAGTTCTGTTGTCAGATTAACAGAGAACATTTTACATTGATTCTTTGGCAATAATACATAGAATGGAGAATTACATACAAAGATACAATTGTACAATTTATGAACAGTTAACTGACAATAGATTGTCTGGCTTTCTTACTGCACACCGAGTTGAAAAAATGCTCGCAGTCAGCACATTTAAAAAATGTGTCGGGCACGACTGTTTGATGGAGTCGCAGTACCACTTACATCCAGAGGGTGTCTCTTTCTCTGCCCGAGTTCCCAGCAGTGTTTATATCAGCATGCAAGCACACTGGTGCTATCATAGCTATAGACACCAACACAGAGGCATGGCGAACACAAAACGAACTGAGAGTTTATCTCAGTTATCAATGGGGACAAAAACTGCACGCCTAGGAGCCTTGCGGGTTTTATTTATTTCGCTCTTTCATGTAGCGCAGGCCAATAAACAAGGTTGGTGTTTTTTGTTAATATGTGTTTTGGAGAGCAGTCTGAACTAACATTGCCATGGACTGGTGCTGGTGTTGGGCTTGCTACATTAGCAGCGGCTCCGCTTTGCTTTTGCTGTTGACTGCACTGTGAACGCTAGCTAGCAAGCTAACAGCGGCAAGCGTTTTTCATATTAAATACGATTTGATTGACGATAGACGTGGCGATATTTAGCTAGCCACCGTTAGCTTGCTAAGTAATGACAATAACTGTTGTCATCTAGTTAGCTATTCAGTGGGCATAGCTCTATTAGTAGCCAGCCTTATCTAGTCTGGGAACGAAACTGGCCATAGCTAGCTAGCTAGCTAAAAGAGTGTTTAGTATGTTACTCTGCCGTCATGGTTAGCTAGTCTATTTCCAAAAAACGTCAATACCCGTCCTTCTCTCAATGGCTAAGTCAATATTTTTGGAGTATGATATAAGTTGAAAGCTAGGCTTCCTCTGGGCCTGAAATATTTGTCAGTGCCAGTGGCAATTTGTTTCATGCAGCTATTTCAACATTTAGCTTAGTCGAGATAGCTAACCGGCCAATTTAACTCTTAGCTGTGTGAGCGGAGCCAAATGTGCTTCAGAGTGACCTGACAACTTGGGCATTGTTGACATTTTAGGCATTTTTGATGAAGTTTTTCTTTACAAGAGATATGGGGAAATACAATGGGAAAAGTATTTGCAGTATTGTCAGGTTTTGTTTTAGCAGAAGAGATAACTAGCTGTTGAACTTGGGTACGTTAGCGAATTTTAACTTTGTAGCTCGCTATCTAGCGTTAACTAGCTGACACGTTTTATATTTATATATTGTGTTGTATATTTTATATCTTTAAATTTCCGTAGCTGATTTTCCCACTGTCATTCCATCACTAATGCTTGCGAGTGGAATTCAGCGAGGTAGCTGACGTTACCTGTCATTGATTCGGAGAGCTAGCTTGACAGCATTAGCTAGCTAGCTAGCTAACACAATTCAGACTGACGTTAAAAGATCTTAGCGCCTAACAGAGTGCGGACATGCTTTTGACTTTATGAAAAGTCAGAGCAAAGATACGACTCAGACGTAACTGGGTAACGTTTGGCAAATGTATCTTTCTCCTCAAGGACTGTTCTGGCTGGCTAGTTAGCTCTTAGCCTAATGCTCAATAACGACTCAGTGTGACAGCTACCTTCTCTTATGGGCTGCGCTGGTGTAGGTGTGTGTCAGCGGTGAGAGTGCTTTAATTACGCCTCGATTAGATTAGACCATTAACATGATCTCTTCCTGATTTTTGCTTGATTTGCGTTAACTAGAAGGAGGAAGGATGCGTGAAATGACCACTGTGTACGAACACGTTTCATCCGGCAATGTTTTAAAAAGAGGCTGGCTAATCGACCGTATCGTGCTGGACAATGTAACCTTATTACTATTTACAAAAGTACCGTGGGTCCAGAGAGAATTGTCATCGTGTTATATAAGTCGGTACTTTGTTTGGTGGGAGAGCATTCATTTATGATTACAATGAATATGTGTGCATACATTACTGTGTAAGGAGTCATCTCTTTGTAAAGCTTTTCTGATGAATGCTGTCATACAGATGGTAGTTTTTGCTGGTGATGTCACTGAGTAAACTCGGGCAATCAGTCATACATAATGGTTAGGTGTCTGACTATTACATTTTACAGCCCAATACTTGCTGTGCATGCCAGTATACAGAAAGAGGAGGACCTGAGTTAAAATCTAGTCAGGGACTCTTGGAGCTCTCTGGTGCATTCAACCTCAAAGGTATATTCAGATTTTCAAGGTTGTGCAATAATTGGGCACAATGCCTAGGCATTTCTATTTATAAATTGCCTAAGCATTACTATTTACAGTTTTTTGTAATATGTCTAAGGGCTTTGATTGGTCAAAATAAGCTCCAAAGTATGTCTTGCTAGGATGAGGGAAAGGGCAGTTGTTGGTAATCTTTAAACTGAACTGAGCTGTCCAGTGCCAGTCCTTTGGGAACCATGTAATTTTCCCCATTATTACACTTTTTAGAGCTGTCAAAGGAGAAGCCATGTCCTTCACGCTCTAAATACCACTAGCATTGTCTCCTAATCCACAGTATTGCTGTTGCCACTTGGAGTACAAGTGAAATATCCCAGTATGTGATTTTTTTTTACCAAGTTTCTTAAAGATTCTCATTCCTTTGTAGTCAGTGGTGTCCTCCATGGCACTGCCATGGTTCGCTGTGTCTTTTTCCCTGCTCTGCATATTTGCCTGATTCTGTGATTCCTGTCCTTTCGCTTGGCGATTCACGGCCCTACCTGGGTGACAATACGCCAGGTGCCTCGCAGACTAGCTCACGGTGGGGCATCACCCCCCCAGGGTGATCCTGGTACAGACACTC
Organism: Megalops atlanticus; assembly: GCA_019176425.1. Lineage (NCBI taxonomy): Eukaryota > Metazoa > Chordata > Actinopteri > Elopiformes > Megalopidae > Megalops > Megalops atlanticus. The sequence goes on from CM032889.1 coordinate 7,079,208, forward strand.
AGGGTGACGACTGGGGAACTGCAGCGCCCCTGTACATTGAAACAGAGGCCCTGTGCGGGGCCTCAGGTTGCTGCTCATTCTGGCCTAACAGTATCGAAAATGTGGTTACAGTTTATGCAGACTGTCAGGGCCACTGTGTTTGGCGGTGAAGTAAAATTCGATTCGCTATTGTGTAGCCGAGTGGTTGGTGTGACAGAACATGTCTGTTGACTCTGAGTGCTGACTTGTGAATTTTTATGAGAATCCTGTTATGTTGAGACAGATTTCCAGTATTACGTCTACAAAGGCTGGTACTGAGCGCCACAGCCCTGGCCCCTAGATTGCCCAAAGACGAACATCCATTTGAGGAGGGACTGACCGCTCTCGTTTTCTCTGGCGGTGGGGTTGAGGGTTTCTCCCTTCCTGCTTGTCTGCTTTACAGCAGGAGTCAAATGGGGCTTCAGTTAGCATTAAAATAAACATTCTGAAGATTGGTGCTTCATGTTTTGTCAGCTCCAGTTTACCTCTGTGTGCTTGATGTGTCATTGAAGAGGACAGGGACTTTACCTTGGGCACAGGATGTGAAGAGAGCAGGGGAACTGTAGTTTAGTTGTGGGTGAGGCTCTCAGATGCACTCTGACAAAGCCTTTCTTTTTTCTCTGCTTTAGACTAGCCTTGCATGTTTAAAAGCCTGGTAAACAGTTCTGACTAGCTAGCCTGCTTCCATTGAATCCCGTGAGATCTGTGATGGGCTTATAGACTGCTGCCATGTGCAGAAAAAGGGGACGAACACGCTACAGCGCAGTGAGCGCAGATGAGCAGAAGGGCGCTACGCAAAACACACGAGAGTGGCTAAGCGGCCAAGCGCACCAGCGCAGCCTGGAGAGTAAACCCCCTCACGCAGAACGCCGCTCCTGCGCCGGCTCTCTGTGATTGGAGTCATAAGCACCTTATTTAATGAGGTGCGGAGCGCAAGCCACTCAGACTCAGAGATTTGAGTCCGCCGTCGGGCGAAAATCGAAAGCTGAGGCTCATCCACACGATAAGCCGTGCGTCTGACGATCATTTGCATGTGGCCTGAAGCACTGCTGCTCCTGCGTGTTTCAAAATTTGCACAGGCACGTTCTCAACTGTAGCGGCCTTTGGCTGCCTTTAAGTGAGTCAACAGTGATGCAGCAATTTTTTTTTTTTTTTGCAATATTCGAAATGGTCCCCTGTGTTAGCCCATGCACAGAATCACCTCTAAGTCGTCTTGGGTAGTTGTTTCTGCTAAGCGAATAAACAGTATCGTTAAATGTCAGCCACTTTCCTGGGCACCTATAGAACCTTCTAACATTTGCACTTAACTCTGTCTCGCTCTCTTTTCCACTTCCACTTCCTTAAAAGGTCACATGACTGTTTTTCTTTAGCACATCTTGCTGAGCTGAACTCATGTGTGAAGGAAACGTTCAGTGGAAACTCATCTAACGGCAAAGCTAGCATGTCCGTGCCATTTCTGAGGGTAGCCCCCTTGCCCTGCAGTCTGAATGGAGAGGGAGGGGTGTGATTTAGGTGAATGTTCTTGAAGGCACATTCACAGCGCCAGTGATGTGCAATCATTTACCTCTTCCATTTTTTTCCCCCTTAATTGATTTTAACTTTACATTAACTTGCTGCAAGGAGCCCATAGCTGGACACTTTGAATTAGAAAGTGGCTTACTTGGGAGGGCTGAAGTTACGCATTAGGCTTTAGGTTCAGCAGTCCTGTGGCTTTTGTTTTTTGTGGTAGAATGTGTATTATGCAACAAAGATAATGATTGCATCAGATTGTGTTTATCAAGAGTGCTTTTCATCTCCCAGCAAGTTCCAAAATGAAATCATTCCTGTTCATGTGCCCTGTTTGTTTGTCATGGTCTGAGTCAGGTGTTTTAAGAATACACCCTGAGGGAGACTGCCAGCTGAGTGATACAATATCAGTCTGCTGCAGGTCTGTTCTGGAGGACTGAATCAGGCCCTGAGTAACAGCAAAGGTTCCCCCTCCCTTGCTGTACTGTACCTAACCTCTCTGTACGATCCCGGGCCTCAGGTATCAAACCTGTTCACACCCAGTATATTCTCTCTAGGCTAGGTGAGACGCATGTCGTGAGAAGTGCCCCGTGTGTTAGAGAAGCAGGTGGTTCTTGCGATGGAGCAGGCTTTTGAGTGCACGTTCCTCAAAGGAAGTGGGTTGGAGTAGTCACGTTTGATGACAAAATTATAGGCTCACATTTTGCATGATGGCATTTATTGATACTCACAGCTTTATCATCTGAGAATGCTCTCAGGCAAAATTCTGGCTGCCTCACATTGATACTAGAGTTTGAAATTTGAGTACTACTGATTTGGTGGCTGCCGAGCAGGAAGCCAGTGTGGTGAGGGTTCATGGGTAATGCTGAGCTCAGCACGTTGTGGAAGCCGCAGCCAGCCTTCTTCAATTTGACGTTGCACGCAGCAAGAAATAGAGATCATTTAGCTAATTGTGTGCGGTGTCTTGTTGCTCCAACTCGCATAAGTAAACGAGTATTGGGGTGGCAAACGAGAGGAAACAAAATCCGTCATATTGCGTAACCCTCTGCTTTCACGCTGAGCACAAAGGGGGTGTTGGGTGGGAGTGCAGAGCTTCCCTTCACCCCATCCTCCTAAACTCTGACATCCATTGGCTCTGACGCCTGATGAGTTGTCATTTAGGGCCTACCTCATTGGTCAGCAAACACCAAGTAGAAACGAGGTTTTTCTTTCTGTTTAGAAGTGAGACCTTGCAGGGCCTTCAAGTGTACACTCACCATAGCGTTATCATTTAGTGAGACAGTGGCTGCACTGCATGGGAAGACCCAGAGCAGGCCCGTGCTGAAGTCAAAGATCGTTGTGTGTTTTTCAGTCTTTTTGCTGCTTTTCACAATACGCGCATATCTGAGCTTTATCCCGAAGGCCCTGTGTCTAAACCCCTCTCACTGTGAGAGCCATTGGCTCTCCTCCAGGTTTCTCTGCGTGCGACAGTAATAATGCCGTCTCTGACACAGCGTCAGCTCTTTCGCCCCTTGAGGCTCGACTTCTTTTAAACGCGTCCAGTTCCAGCCATGCGCTCGCAATACGCGCACGATAACCATCTCTGCCGCCGCTCTCCCCTGGCTCTGCTTTGTCAAGCCTTTTTGTTGTAAGAAATAGAACTGACTCATGCGCTGCTGGCTTTCTAGCCACGCCACAAAACGCTCCGCTGAGCGTCTGGGCTAAGAGTGTCAGTATCATTTTCATACTTTTTTTCTCTGCTGTGTTTGATTTGAATTGTTCCCCGCTGGGTTACTGAAGCAGCGGCGCCGCGTGGGGCGGTTGAAGCGCGCGGCCCGTGAATACCCTCGCCGCGGTTCCAGGGCCGCGTTGCGGAGGAAGAGTGCGGGGCTCAGACTCTCTAGCCTATAAATGCGGCTGACGTTACGCCACACCGCAGGCTAATTATAGCACCTGGCCCGCGGTGCCGGGGTTCAGCAGGGTATCCTCGGGTGCACTGTTCGCTGAGGCCTGCTTCTCATTTCACCGCGGTCGGTTGACATTCAGAATATGGGAAAACCGGGCACGGGCCAAAGCCGCGGGTCTGCAGGGGATTTTACCCCCCCAGCCCTCGCAGGCAGAGAGCCCTACAGATGACATGATTGGTCCCCCCCGCTCCATACACGCCAGTCAGAGTTTACTCCCGGTCTGTGCGTTTGAGCTCATCTGTGCTGGTGCCTCGGATGCACAGCTCTTGCTGTCATAAGGGGAACTGGCGAAAATAAAGAGGGCAGCAGTTCCGAGGTGTGATGAACGCTGCACTTAGAGATGTGTGAATTTGAAGAAGAACCACTTCCTGGGCCACTGAAAATAGATGTGCGCTTGTGGTTTGTCACATGACTTTGTCAACTCAGTGGACCCACAAGGTAGTCCCCTGCGGGAATGTGTGTCTGTAATCCAATGTTAATCGAAAGTATTAAATAAATGTGTAAATAAATACATAATTTCATATAAATTTAAATTTATATTAAAAAAGCGCTGTATTTCATTAGACTTCATCATATGCGTTAAAATATCCAGCACAGTTGGGTTAATCAGCTTAATCTCTACAGAAGAGCATTTTCAGGGAATAAAGGATTCTCTCTCCAGCTTTTTGTCTCACAGGGGTCGTAAAGTGACTGTGATCGTATGCTCACAGAAATCCAATCCAGTGATGCCTAAATTGTCCTGAATGTCTGTTTGTGGTTCAGACTGACAGTCGTCCAGTGAAGGCATTCTGTTTGTTTCCACAGCGTTCATCCAGTCAGACACCATTTTAGAGGTACTACATTTTGGTGAAGATGGCCTCCTGGAGGTAAGATGAATGACACCTTTGTCGTCTTCACACCACCAGAGTGTACTGCGTGCAGCCTGTAATGATGTAAACTGAACCGCCTATTAAAAGCTTACTTACAGCGGTGTTGCTGCATCCAAGATTGTCAAGTGCTGTTTTGTTAAATCATAGCTAACATGTTTCTTGAACAATGCCTGCACCCAGGTAGAATGTAGCATGGCCTCATTCACATACTGTCAGTTGCTAAAGCTGTAAGATAAACAGTCATTTGCTAGCATCCACATACACCCACCTCTTTCGGCCTTCCAAGTTGTTGTTGTGGTCACCCTACAAACAGGAAAAATAAAAGCATTTCTACTCTTCGTCATAGGTTAGCAAGCACAGTCAAAAGCACAAGTGTGGCGAGCAACCCACCTCGTGCGTTCAGAAAACAAACAAGGCTTAGGCGTTACCAAAAGCCCTGTCAGAGTTGGCAAACACTTGAGCAGGGCGTGAGTCTCCATTGGCCAAAATGCAGACTGCCATTTTGAGTCACGTCAGACCGATTGGACCCCCAGCATCGCAATGCCATTGGTCGGTGGGAGTAAATTGGGTTCGAAGGGCGGAGTTAAACATAGACCAGTATTCTGCTCTGATGTAAATGGCAGTGGCAGTGAGCTCAGTGATTGCTTTGCAAGTTTGTAATAGTTTTGTTTGTAATATTATCATCTGGTGATTCATTGAACTCTGTTCAAGTACAGTTTCCAGAAATGACAGATCATACCACATGCATAGAGCCCATATCATATCATATGCATTGTTTTTTGCACGCACTTCGGTCCTCTGACACAAAGACGATGTCTTATGCAAATTGATAACATTTTTAAAAATAATCCTGAGCATATCAGTTTATTTATTTATATTATTTAGGTTAATCATTCTGCTGTGTACGTGGCTGTTTGCAAAATGTTTTCATTTTAAGACATGTCTTAAATATCTTCTCTTTATAGACAGAGTCTGACATCGACCTTAGTTCATATCATCAAAAAAGGTAAGGCACTTTTATCCTCAAATTCCACTCCAGGTTAGCTCTTTACTCTACAGACCGGAGTGCATGTTTGTTTGGGTGTGTGGACTTTCTGTATATAGAGATGTGATACCATGTGACATGACTCAAGCAGTCTGTTCCTCTGTGAAAAAAGCATTCAGGAAATTGCACCCTGTCAGACTGCTCATCCCAGTGTCTGTTCTATTCTTTCACATCCTGTCACATCATGAGTTTTTTTTGTTTTTGTTTCTGTTGTTGTGAAACAAAATGTAAATTATACACATGTGTTATTCATATGTGTATGTGTATATTGTATATGAATATATGTGTAGTGTGTGTTCCTTTGTGCCACGTCAGAAAGCCCCTCTGTTCTCCTTGTCTGTCTATTGATACTGATACAGTTGTGTTCTGGTGGTTGGAGAGGGTTAAGAAGAAAGAGCAGGTGAATGAATGAATGAATGATTGAATGAGTGATCCCTGTTGTAGTTTGACAGTGCTTTGAGCTAGGGGTAGGAGGGTAATGGCAGGAGCACCGCTCTTTTTTCACACGCCGCACCACATCTTCTTGCATTCGGAACGGGTGGGGATCAATCTGGAAATCCAGAGAGGCGGGGCTTGGGGAGGAGCAGCCCCCGCATCTCTCATCTGATTGGTCGGTGCCCCTCAGACATGTGGAGAGCAGTGTGCATGAACACACAGGACTGCAGTATTGCAAGGGCACAAGGGAGGAATGCAAAAGGCCGCACATGCTACACACGTTTTGGAACAGAGCCTCCGCTCCTGCGTCTCGCACACAGTGACACACCCTCTGAATTCATCTGTATTTTTTTGAATTTGTTATTTTTTGAATGTCATTCTTAGGAAGTGTCTGCATGCGGTGGAGTGTGTCCGCGGCATGCTTCACTGCAATGGGTTCCTCAGCCCCCGTTCAGCAGCTGTCAGAGCTGTGTGTCACTGCTGTCACCTCTCAGTGCCTCGCAGGTGATGTTACGGGCTGTGCTGGTGAGGCCCGTGCTGTTGATACTGCAGTTCAGGGGTTGTGTTGAAAAGCAGGCCTTGTGATCTTGAAATGGGCCTTCCCTGGAGACATTTTGATGATTCCGCACTCACACAGTTTAGCTACGGTTCATTCATTCATCATATCTTCAAAAAGAAAATTTTAAAAAGTAAATTAAAAAAATCACAAATGGGCTTACACCAGCTCTCTGCAACAGACGGTCTGTTCAGGCCTGTAGGAGTTCAGATGGAACCACGCGAGTCAGCTGCCACCGCTGGCGTTTGCATAAAGCCAATTCTGGTCGCACTGAAGCGTGACGGCAGACGTAATGGCGGCTCAGCTCATTTTCATATCACTGCTCTGTTTTTTTATGATCGGTTGTGGAAGCCCTGCTGACGAGGCCGTTTTTGGAATAAGGTTCCAGGTGGCGTGTTTTAGGATATCTCGCGCAGATTTGATTTGTCCAAATGCCTCTTTACTGCCCTGCAATGGAGCGCGCAGCAGTAAAGCAATAAAGCTGAACTGGGTGCGCTAAGAAACAGCTCAGAGCACGTCACTGAGAGCAGGTCTTATTTCTCTGTGCTGCTCTGCAGTGTAAATGCATAGGCTTGGCCATGCATGGGTCTTGGCATGGGGTGTCACAGTGTAGGGTATGTCAGTGGATGCATCCTTTTAATTAAGTTCAGACTTTTAAGTAGGAAGTTCATGTTTGACATTGAACAAAATGGTAGTTATGGTCAATATCTGCACAATATGAGCATGCTTAGAGCCGTGTCAGCATTGTGTTTGGAACAGTATAGTCCCTCCTGTTGTGTGCATTGTGTTGCACTTGCATGTCGATCTCGGCCCGCATTTGCGAACTCAGCGCTATTTTTTGGCCCTGATGCTTGTTCATATGTGGTTAGCGGTGCCCTGACTGTGCAGGTTTTCATGCCACTTTATTAGATGCACTGTATAAATCGCTCTGGATAAGAGCATCTGCCAAATGTCAATAACGTGATGTGATGTGCAGTTTACAGATGAAGCTGATTCTGGTTGTTCTTCAGTAACAGAAGGTGACTGGCGAACCACAATGACTGTGCCTTTCACCGCACGTGGGGATTTTTCATTTTCTCAGTGAAAGGCTTTCTTTGTGATGTGAAAAAATATATAATTTATTTGCAAAGCACTCTTGAAATCACAGGCTCAATGTGCATTGCAGCAAGAAATTCCTCAGATTAAATCCATCGTGCATAAGATGCAGTGAATTAATTTAAATTGAAATTAATTGAGTCAAATTCAATAAAAATATACAGATGGATAAAGCGCAAAAGCCCATGATATCTCCTCATCTCAGCCACTAGTGTTCATACGAAACCGTTCTCACCCCTTCCAAAGTGTTGCTGCAGACAAGACACAGGCAGCTCTGTTGTTTTTCACACCACTTCTCACTGTATTTCACATCTGTAACAATATTAATATTGAAACCCTATAAAGGTCAAACCTCACCTAAGATTGTGCTTGTTCTGCCCAAGTGGGTTCGCACTGCGTTTGTATACAGCTGTCCTGTTCCTGGACTACACAGTCCAGCCACCCGGCGCTGCAGAACTCAGCCACAGGTAGGCAGGCATCTCCCCTTTGTCACAGAAAGTCAGCTGTTTGTTGTTGTGTTATTTTTTAATTTATTTTTATTTATTTTTGGGTCGGGGGAGCATCGCTCAGATTTGCGGCATGTGCCATTGCAGTCTGGCGGTGTCAGAGAAGCCTCCTCAGTGTGCGTGTGGTTAACTCCTCCATCTTGCGACTGGAGCTGAGTCATACAGACGCCGTTTATCTGTCTGATCTGTCCTTTGGGGCTCTCACAGTCACAAACACAAACACAGGCACGGGCTGCCTTCTGTGCGCTTGCACATTAACGCATCATTGGTGGTTTGTTTGTGTCGGCCAGGGTTTCCGTCGCAGACTTCTTTGATTTCTACAGCGTAGGATATCCCAAAAAATATCCAGGACTAAACCGTACAGCTCGGACACTGTAGTCTGGGCACTGCTGCTAACAACCTGTGTGAGCATGGCTTTGCAGACAGGTTAAGGTGCTACAAGAGGCCCTTTAAATCCTAAACCCCTGTAATTTGGGAGACTGGTTATAGGGTTCCCTGTGGTGAGCAGACATCCCCTATTGAAGCTTTTGGAGCCTGACATATTCACCCAAAAAGCGGTGCAACTCTTTGCCACTGAGCAGGTGCAGAGCTTTTACTCTGAAAAGAGCGTACAGCGACAAGCCACCCCTTCAGTTCATCTTGCGTCTCCCTTGAACGGCTGCAAAGTCAAGCACCGGATGGGCAGGGTCCAAGTGCACACGCTGGGCATTTTCCCATCTACTGCAGGGCACAGGCTTACAGCAAAAAGACCCACGGGATAAATGCGAGGGGGAAATTTTGCTTTAGGGCCAGTCTCTGAGTGCTGAGATCTGCATGAGCATCAGTCAGGATCGTTACGCTGTTGTGTCAGAACTTTTTCTGTAACATAGCCTAATGTTCTGATAAAAGACTGAGTAAACCTGTGAATTGGCATCTTATCTGATGGATTTTTAACCGTGGGTGAAAGCACAGTTTTGTATCAGTTTTGCTTTCTACTTTCCACCTGCTTTTGTTTTAGAACGTTTCACTCTTACCAGACCTGCAAACAAATTATGAATAATGTCTCTGTGGTTTTCTGGTCACGGTACTTAGGTGGTCTGCAAATGATCGTTGTTGTCAGTCTTGAGAAATGCTGTGCCGTACTATTGAAACCTTGATGTAAAATCCGGCAGGTTCTTCTTAGAAGCAGCACTGTTTTTTGAAGTGTGAAAAGCTGCATGACGTTAGTGCCTCCCGGAGCAGCGGTGATAATCGAACAGCGCAGTGACCTCTTTATGAGTGATAATGGAGGGGATGGAAGAGCAGGGTTCTTCCCCTCCCCTACCCCCGTACCTCAGTGAAATACAACACCTGCGGTCGGCAGGCGCCTGCCGAAATCCTGGTGCCCCTCCACCATCGGCCATATTGTTCAAACATCCTTATCGACGGTGCAGTCGAGCAGTCTCATTCACGCGTTTATTGACCCGGTAACGCCACGTTTGGACCCAGAGTGTTTACAGAGTGAGAAATGGGTCACGCGCAGGTCTGTTACCATGTGGAAAATGTTGCCGTGCTGCAAAACTCCCTGTGTGCATCTGTCTGTGTGTGTTTGTATGTTTGTGTGTATAAGATTGTGTACTGTATGTATGCGGCTGTGCATGTCCGTGTGTGTGTCCATCTGTGTGTCTGCGTCTACTTGTGTGTGTGTCTGTTTGTGTGTCTGCATCTGTTCCTGCATTTGTGTCTGTGTGTGTCTATGCCTATCTGCGTGTGTATGTGCGTGTATATGTATGTGCCTGTATCTATGTGTGTGTATCTGTACCTGTTTGAGCATGTGAGGGTGTGTCTGTGTGGGTGTGTGTGGGCACACACGTGTGTCTGTGCCTGTTTGCCTGTGTGAGGGTTTCTGTGTGTGTGTGTGTGTGTGTGTGTGTGTGTGTGTCTCTGTTTGTGGTACATCAGTATTTGTTTACACCCCTCGTGTCTGTCCCTGGCCTCCTAGTGCTGGTTTGTCAATGCCAATAGCATCAGTGCTGTGCTCAGTTTCCTCACACCTGCTGTGCCACACTGAAATATGTGACACATAAGGACATGCACCTCATGAGGGGCCGCGGAGGGTACCGGGGGGGTGCTGTGTTATGGAGCCCCCCTCTCTCCCTGCACTGAGGTCACATGACATGGGTGAGCGGCGCTCCGACTCTCTGTGGCGTGTTATTTAACAGCATTATGTCACGTCATGCAGGAAGCTTGCCTGCTGTCATTAACTCCGATGGCCGTGTGCCAGCGCTCTCCTGGACCCCTGTCTCTGTCCCCACCATGAGGGCCATGCACAGGCTTGCAGCAGAGAGCCGCTCGGTCTCAGGACCTGTGCGATACCTCCAGCGATTACACATGGAGGCCTTTCTGCGTGTCCCTTGTTCGATGGTCATACAAGTGTGTTTATGCAGCTAAACTGCCATGCGGAATATTGGGAGTTCACTAAAGTGCACCCTCCTTAAGTGGCATTCGATATGGCAGGCAGTTATCGATTCTGATGCACTTAGGCAGCCTCAAAGAGGCGGTTGCCAATCTTATCCTCCAGTAAATTGTTTCCTTTAACGGTTTAACTACAGTTAGAGGAAGGCCTCGCCCAGTTATTTAAAATGTTATCACTGTGTGAAGGTGTCTGTGTGTTTTGCATTCTAGACCAAATACAACAAGTTTGGCTAGTGCCCTGCGTGCTGAGGGTGTGTCATAACCCTTATATGGTGACTGCATTCGGAGCCCTGTTGGGTGCGCGTGCCTTTGTGTGTGTGTGTGTGTGTGTGTGTGTGTGTGTGTGTGTGTGTGTGTGTGCGTGCGTGTGGGCGTGTGTGCAGCTCTGCTTTTACACGCCTCTCTCTCTCTCTCCCTCACAGTGGATCCTTCCACAGAGGGAACTTCAGACCTCTACGGTTCGAGCCGCCCATGCTGGACTTCCATGAGCAGTGAGTGTCCAGGGGCTCCTCCCCTTTCAACACTCCTCTTCTCCTGTGTGCTCTGATTGGTCACTGTAGGAGTTCTTCGTTTCCCCTCTAAGGAGTTGCCTTTTCGCTACAGCAGGGAAATATTTGACATGAAGAACATCAAATGAGTCAGCATGCCTGTGGCAGTGCCAGAGCCATACATTACTGGGAGTTGCCTCAAACACTGTGTGCAGTGAGACAGCTTCAAGACTGAAGAGATTTAAGTAAATGATTAATTGCTTTGATGAGTTAGAGTTCTGAGTAGAGATTTGAAAGTTTGTTTTTTTTGTCTCAGAAAGCATTTCTTAGCAAGATGAAAGTAAAACTGGTCATGCCCAATGCTGTTCATCAGTCCACTTTTAAAGATCCAGTTTGAGTCAGGCCACAAAGAGCCCTGTGTGTTTTTCTCTTGCTGCTTCTAGTCCGTGAGTGCGGTATCAGGCCAGCCTCATTCCCTTCAGGCTGAGCTTCACGTTCCAGGATGGAATTTGGAATTTCAAAATAGAATTTGGCGTAATAGGACCAAGTGGCTGTCAGTGGCACGTAATTGCATGGCGGGTTGCGTAATCTGATTGAAACATTGAGCGCCGTTCAGCGCTTTTTAACTGGTAAACCGAAGGGAGCTGTTTTTGATTTGCCATTAACTGCACTACACAGGAAGCAGAGATGAGCAAACTGGCACATTGTTTATGTGTGCTTGGTGCCGAACCTCCTAAGCACTGATACTGTTACTGTATTGAATCATGAAAATCATGCAGGAAAAAAATGTGCTTCAACTTTTAAAAGTAAAAAGAAAAAATAGTGGCCTGATAGTAGCATGGACATATTCCAACTCTGTGGTAAGGTATTGATCGGCTCGGCCCTTACCATGTAGTCTTGAGCTTTAAACTGGACTTCAGACGTTCTTTAATGTTGCAAAGATCCATTAGTCATGCTGTAGTGTAGCATTTTAAAGCAGGCTTGATACGACAGGAGTCCCCTGTCACTCTGTCGAGGCAGTACCTACACCCCCTGTGACACTCTACAGAATAGCTCTAAAGCACTACGGTTTGAGGCATGGCCAGCTTTCAGGAACATTAAATGTGCTCTTTGTCCTCAACATTATGCATGGTTTAGTCTTGACAGTTAGGTATGTATTTTTGTAGGAGAGTAGGTTTAACCACTGCCGGCACTGTGAATTTGCATGCTTGTGGTTACCGGAGAGCAGCGGAAGTTCTGCTTCAGAAGGGAAGCGTATGAGTATTTATAAGGCATACCAGATGCTGCCTCCGCGGGTTTAAAGAGTTAATCTCAACCGTCTCTTTTATTCATTTGGTTTCTGCAGTTTTCACGGGTGGCCAGTTTTAATTGAGAATCGCTGCATAAACAGTGATGGTGTGGCTATTTTAGTTTTCAGAAAGCAAGGCCATGGATCAGAGCCAGTTAAGAGGTATTGATTGCAGTAGGGGACAGAGGCGATAAAGCCACAGTTGCAGAACTGCTTTAATGTTTATTTTAAAAAATCCTCTTTGGTCGATTATATTGTCTAATATAAGCTCAGGGAAAAAATGGAATGTGACAATAAATTGGAAATGGGAATGAAGTGCACTGCAGAATCTGTGGGGAAATAAAGCCATGCACTATCTCTGCTCCACCTGCGGTTTGTGAACTGTTTAAATGTAGAACTGCTGCCTTCTGACTCTTACTGTGGGCTTGAGAGAGATATTCAAAAACAAAGTAGCTGTGCTAGGGTTGATTAAAATTGCAATGGATGGAGTTTAGAATTCTGCCTTCTCTATGCCTCAGATGTTTGATAATGCACTGAATTTTCCATGCTTTTTATTTTTGGTCCATCATTTAATAAATAATATGTTCAACACTTATTTGTTTAAAAAACAGTTGAGTATGGACACCGATTTGGGTACTATTGAACCTGAGCCGTCACAAGTTGAGGTCAGATGAGTTCATTTCAATGTTAATTCCAATGGTCCACTAATAACTGGAGTGGACTGTGGCAGAGACTGAAATTATGCAGCTTAACTTCATATCAGTTCCTGTTTTTAAGCACAAGGTCAAAGCTGTGTTGACTGGGTTTTTTAGCTGTTGATCTGTATTGTGTACCTTTATCTCCATGTTATGGTGTCCTACTTTGTGTCCAGGTCGCTATCAGGTAAAGGAGACCTGGTTCTTAGGTTACCTTGTTAAATAAAAGATAAATAAAACAACTTTTTAATTATTGTACCAAAAACTTGTTTCTGTACCTAGGTTTTGTTACTGGGTCTGGTGACTCTTTGAGCTTAAGCAGTTAAGTGTCCAGCATTTAATGAATGCATGAATTTCCTTTGAAAGAGGTTTACTTCTGTTGGATCAGAGACTAGAACACTGTAGTGTCCAGTTTCCAGAATTCCCCTGCAATTCCAAGGGTGCAGACGGAAACTGAAACACTTTTTGTGCAAGCGGTCATTGCTGAGGCTGACCTGACCATCTCTGAGTCACTGCATCTATTTAAAGTATCCCAGAGTGCCGTGCACCGAGTCCAGAGGTTCCCACAGGCTCTAACGCTCTCTCTACCATGCGGTCTGTAATTAGGTCCTAGAAAGGAGTGAATAATATCGCCACTATTGCAGATCAGTATCTGTGAACTACTACCCGCCTAGCCTAAGCGGACTGGAGACCTGTCCTACTTTGTAAATAATTGCTCTCCCCCACCCCCAACCCCTCCAGCAGTGCTTGTTTGGAAGGAGTTGGCCAGTAACCTTGAGAGGTTCGCTCAGTCTCCTGCAAGAGCTGATAAAGGCGCAGTTAAATTAGCCTCCTCCATAAATCTTACGGGGTAATCTGGCACTGATAATGTTGCGTGGCGTTAAATGTCATCTGGTCCGCCCTGCGTGGTCAGCTGATCCCCTTCGGGACAGAGTGGGGTTTGTTTTCGCCGTAGACCTCATCACCGTCTCGTTCGCCCACTCTCTGTCTTATTTACCTTCCTGCGAAAGTAAACAAATAATTGACACAGCCGTCACTGATGCTACTGTCAATGTGATGGTGAAAGGCTGTGCGTACTCCAATGTGTGAAATTAAACTGAATCCCTAATGTGCCCTAAAATGCAATCTATCTGTTTTCAGAACTTTTTGGAAGAAAGTTAAAAAGTCCAAAATTGAAACGTAAAAATGATCCTAAATATTAAAAAAACAAGTTTTATTTTGGCTGCTTCTTAAATGCTTACAATTGCTGCTGCGGTTATAGCTGTTGCTGTAACATCCTTTGTACAGTGCGGCCTCCAGATGTAGGTACATCAGTTCAAAAAAATAAGCATCCAACATTATGTTAAATGGCAAAATGCTCTCTCCAGATGCAGGTGAATCTTTACTCAGAACTGCAGCCATTAAAAGAAGACCCAGGCTGTAGCTCCAGGTCGGTGTTCTCCGTGATGATCGGTGGACGCGCTCTCGCAGACCGGCTTCCCTGCACGCGAATGGGGCGGACATGACTCCCAGCATGCTCCGCTGATGCGAAACCGGTGCGAGACAGAGCGGAAGCGCGGTGCGGATTTCACACGTCGTCAGCTGCGGCGGCCGTCCCCGTGGCCCCCCGCCGGGCCCCCCGTCCCGCGGCTCTCTCGGGACCGCGGTCGCGGAATCCCCTCCGTGACCTGGACGTAACAGCGCCCCGCGGTCACACAAGTCAACACCGCGGTCAATTGGCAAATTAGAGGGTTCACATGGGCCGCGGCTCCCGTGCCAAGCCGCGGATCGGGTTGCTCCGCGGAGAGCGCGCTGGTGTGAAACCGTAGACGGCCTCCGCGGAGATAGATAGCGTCTTGGAGAGGGGCTTCCCGGACCCTGGAGCTGCACTCAGGAGGTGCAGCCTGTTCGTCTTCCTCCATCTGCCTTCGTTTGAAAGAAGGTTTTATCACATCGTGATGCACATCTGGAATGGGAAAACAATAATGGAAAAAAAAAATCGAAGCAAGATTAGGATACATGAACCCCCCTTCCCCCATAAAGCTGTCTAGCCCCTCATATGAATGTGTGTTGAGGTGATGTAGCACTTAGCCTGTGCAAGTCCTCTCATTAGCCTCCAGTCACCTAGGAAGAGCTCTGCAACATCCAAGTCCTCCTGTTAGCTTTCAGTAACTTTCATTAGGAAGAGCTCTGTAACATGCATATGAGTTCTGCTGCATTTAAAACTGGGAAGAAAATGACAGCAAAAAAATATTGATGAAAGCGTTAGAGTTCCTTAAAAAGGACTGTTAAAGAGTTCTGTTCTACCTCTCCTGCCCATTTTCTAGCCCTTAAGTTACACTTGTAATTCATTAGGAGTTTTGTCTTGCAAAAGGTGACCTGCAAACTTTATGGCCTACATTTTTTTTCCCCAGTTAAAAGTGTGTATCAGTGTTGAGAAAACCTGGGTGTTCTTTCACTGCTTTGAAAGTGTTTGCTGGAGGGAGTGTTTTTGTTCGGTAATGACTTTTGCATTTCTCACCTGCAGGCCTGTCGGGATGCCAAAAATGGAGAAAGTTTATCTGCACAATCCCAGCTCAGAAGAAAGCATCGTTTTAATATCAATATCAGCAGCAACTGCTCATTTTCACACATCTTTTTTCCAGAATAGGGTAAGTACCTCATACCCCCCACCCCCTCACCCCCTCATGCTTGTTCCAGACAAAATAAAACTAGCATGACATGTAAGACAATAGACGGGGGGCTAGAAAAACGGCAGACCAGCTTGTGGTCACAGGCCTTGGAAAGGAAGGCTTTGCATACGTGCTTGCCTCTGTGGAGCTGTTTGATCTTCATGTTTGCTGCACTGTGTTCATCATGAGAACCATATGACCAAGTGGCCACAGATCCCAGATTAGATTCAGCCTTCCAGCGGACTCTCTAATGAAGATAAAGAAGGCTGTGTGCGTGTTTGATTGCTGCTGAGTTGGAGGGGATGTTTGGGGGAGGTTAAATAATGGTTCCTCCGCTGACAGCGGTGTTACCAAAAGGCGAGGGCGCACTCTTACAGCGTACTCTCACTGAAGCACGCTGTGTGTTAGAGCAGGACCAGGAGCTTGCGTTGGGGAGCGTAATAAATTAGAGCGTAGCACACCTGTCCCTGACAACCTTCTCCCCCCTCCCCTCCCCTATAAATTAGTGCTCCACCGAGCTCCTCTGGGTTGTTTTGGGGCTTGAGGTTATCCCTGGCCGTGAATCAGCCGCCATTAACACCACAGAGAAATGAAACCCAGTTTTTCTCCATTTTCTTTGACGGTTCAAGTTTCGTTATCACTGGTATGGATAGGTGCCTGTTATTTTCAACCCTCTGGGCTGTCCCCACAGCTGACTTCTGTGTAATGTGCTGCTCAGCCATTATGTAACGTTCTGTATGAGTTCAGCTAGGGGTAGATGATTTACTGTTTTTCTCAGATTAATTAATTCTGACCAATTGCTGCAAACCTCCTAGACCAAAATAGATTGCAGTGGGCAAGGTACAATGTGCTCTTGTGCTGTACTTCACAAAACATACTGGTATGCCTGTGTGCCTATGGAATGGGAAACATTGTTTAAGCATTGAGACTTATGATTATGTTAAT
The DNA here is from genome assembly GCA_019176425.1 of Megalops atlanticus. NCBI lineage: Eukaryota > Metazoa > Chordata > Actinopteri > Elopiformes > Megalopidae > Megalops > Megalops atlanticus. Next base: position 7,095,684 of record CM032889.1, read on the forward strand.
GCTTCCAAAGGGAGCAGGTCAGTGTTTTGACGTTACCTGCTCTGTCTGTCCCCCTCAGGTCATTCCACCCGGAGGAAACACATCGTTCGATGTTGTTTTTCTAGCACGAGTAGTAGGCAACGTAGAAAATACTTTATTTATTAACACGTCGCACCACGGAGTGTTCACATACCAGGTAATGTAAAAACGAAACATTTTTGCAGCGTGGGAGTGGGAGAGGCAAGCTGTTAACCCTTTTGTGACATGCCGTGTCTGTGTGGCTGTGTTTTTGCAGGTGTTTGGTGTGGGCATTCCTAACCCTTACAGACTGCGGCCTTTTGTCGGGGCCAGAGTCCCGGTAAATGGCAGCGTTTCACCACACGCTGACGTCCACGGCCAGCACAGGGAACCGCTGCAGGTAACCTGTCACTCTCAGGGAGGTGTTCATTCAGGTTCCAAAGAAAGACTCCACAATGTTTGTTTCGCTCGGTTGCTTGGTTGTTGCCGCAGTGTTCTTTAAATGGTAATGGTCACAAGATTTATGTGCTGCTGGACAGAAGGCACATTTTGTTCCCAGAGAAACACATTAGAGGGTGCTGTGCAGTTGAGAGTACATTATTTTTATATTATATTTAATAAATATAATGTATATTATTTTTGATGTATATTATTGTAATGTATAGATAATGTATAATGTATATTATCATAATGTATGTTTTTTTTGGTTGAGCCATGTCATTTTTTTTTGTTGAGTCATCTGGTATCTAACCATCTAGCTGCAGTAAAAATCAGTCCATGTAAAATCTCAGAGCATAAAATGCACTTAAATGTCCTTTAAATCAATGACCAGTGCAAACAACCAGGAAGTGAGAGTAAACAAAATCCAACTGTCCATAATCTCCATCAATAATGTTAACTAATCCCATGCACAAGGAATGGCCATGACAGTGTTGGTTCAATTGTGTGGTGAAATGGTGAAAATGAATGCTTATATTACTGATGAGATCTTGTTTCATAACACCCAGAACATTTAAAGTCAGTATGTGTGAGGGTCACCATTTTTAAAATCACTCAGAAAAAAGTGATTCATACTTTACTCTGAGTTGTCAAGTTTCACTTCATCTGTTCTTGTAATTATGTTGCAATCAACAGACAGCCCATGCTGCTGTTGTAGTGTAGAGAAGTAAGGTCTTTAGAGCAGATAGGCATTACTGTGCTTTTCCTGCTGGGAGGCTGTGTGCCGTGGGCCCTGGTTTTATGCACAGTGGGTTGATGGCCTGGTGGGCTCTTCCTCTGCAGGTGGTGGAGATGTATTCCAGTGGGGGCGACCTGCACCTGGAGCTGCCCACGAGTCAGCAAGGGGGAGCCCGAAAACTATGGGTGGGTAGCAGGTGGTCTTCTGTATGTTCAGTGCTACATGTACAGTCATTGCTCTGTCCCCTGCAAATATGCATGTAGCCTAACTGGATACGCACTGGGACAGACTCTGCTGTGACATCTGCATCACTCTGTAGCTCTAAGCTCTGTAGCTCTTTTGCAGACACCCATCTCCTTTCATGCTGAAACTAGCTATTTTGGCACACTTGGCTTAGAGCTGCTGGGGGAAGTCTAGCTCTTTTGGGTTCCCTGTGCTGTTGTGTGAGCTCTAGCTCTTTTGGGTTCCGGGTGCTGACACTCCTCTCATGTGCTGACCCCAGGAGATCCCCCCATTCGAGACGAAGGGTGTGATTAGGGACGCGGACAACCACACAGCCTTCATCCGAATCAAAACCAACTCCTCCAATGAGGACGAGTTCATCATCCTCCCAGTTGAGGTAGAGGTCGCACCAGGTGAGTCGCCCTGCCCCTGTGAGGTCATGTGACACTAGCCCCCAAGTGACCAGTCCTTAACCTGCTGACTCTGTTCTGCCATCCTAGCACCTGGTATATACTCCTCCACAGAGATGCTGGACTTCGGTACGCTACGATCACAAGGTAAAGTGCCTTGAACACTCAGTGCAGTTCTCTGTAACAGTCAGCCATTGGGGAGAAGTATGTCCTTGGGTATTAAATCAACAGTTTAACTACAACATGAATTAATGTGCAGATTCATCACATCAGTCATGGACAAATTAGTTATACATGTGCCTCAGGGGAACAAACTCATGGTTGCAGTCTGGTTAATTATGTTGTTTTAAATTGACGGGTTTTATTCACGCTTTTAATTTCTGCTATGTATGCTGTTCACTTTTCAGATCGACCGAAGCAGTTGAATTTATATCTTCTAAATTCAGGAACAAAAGATGTGCCAATTACAGTAAGTACTGTCAAGGCATATTTTGAATACACAAGGTCCTACTTTATATAAAGAAGGCCTAAAACTCCAAACAGGGGAAACAGAGTCACACTGTATGTACACTGTATTGCTGTTTAAGGTAACAATTTTTTTTTCACAAGTGTTAAGATGCACTTTCTGACAAGTTAAAAAATGGAATGAAATTACTTACATAAGGAGTTTCTCTTAAGAAGAAAGAAGAGTTTGGGGGAAAAAAAGAGAAATTGTGAAATTGTCATAGATTAATTGCTTTTGATATCTTTGCTTTTTTGCTTTTGGTGGCAATTAATGTTGTGGTTTTGTCAATGGAAGACAGAACAAATTAAGCAAGTAAAAATTACTTTTAATGTAAGTCATGTGGTTTGATTTTGAAGTATGTTCTCAGGGCCACAAAACATTTTTCCATTTTCTGATATTTACGATATTCTAAATGACAATATTTCATCTCTTGTGTAGCAGTTTTATTCCTTAAGCCAGTAACTGCTGCTTGGCACTCATCTTTCCACAGCTTGGTGCTGAAGTATAGTCTGTGAGCTAACGTTTGCGTCTGGGTTCACAGAGTGTCCGGCCGACACCATCAAACGACGCAATCACGATAGACTTCAAGCCCATCACGCTGAAAGCAGGAGACACTAAATACACCAAAGTCGCAAGTATAACTTTTGATGGTAAGATGCGAGACGCTTCATTAACAAGGATGTACAGAACTGTAATGACAAGTCATAGTTATTGGCATTTGAATTATTGTAAGAGAGCTCTGATATTATTTACACACCAAAACAGTCTTATTAGATGGACATTTGTTCTTGTTCTTTCTTACTGGCTGAAAGTATTAGATTTATATGATTTGTATGCCATGAGCCATGCATTGCTGCATGCTGTCATTTCAGCAGCAGTGCATTGCTAGGGTTTTTATCCTGACGTGTCACAAGCTAGTCGTAATTGTCTTGTAAGAATGTCATTAATTGACCAGCTTTATTCCAAAACTTACCATTTGACTTCAAGTACCTTTAAGAATGAACAAACTGTTATCTGTAAATTTTTGGGGGAAAAAAAAATCACTGCAGTGGTCAATATCAACACAATAAATGCTTTCAGCATACAAAAAGACCAAGTTATTTACACATACTTACTGCCTCTTCTCTAGAAGTCAATGGAAACACTTGCAAAAACGGGTCAGCTGTGGAAATTACTGATAACAAACCGAAGCCAATTTACACTAGACAATCTGGACCACAATTTGTCACTTAAACTGAACACGCACGATTCCAAAGCAAACATACCCAATGCTTCTTAAATTCTTTTGTGTAACTTGGACCTGTATTTTTTCATCTTACCCGCTGAAGAAAACATGGTTTATGTTTTTGTGTCATATGGCTTTTAAATGTCATACAGATCTCAAATGACAGGAAGTGTAATGGTGCAAGATGTCTTATCTGTGTAATGTAGCTATAGCTGTACTTGTGTTTAAAAAGTGTACTTATATCCAATAATATGAAATGTTAATATTAATATCTGAAATACTGTTATGACACTGCAGTCACAGTGATACATCTTGAGACACAGAGCTTGTGTGACACAGTGAAGCGTGTGGTACTAAGAGTGTGATAGCAGTACAGTAGTAGTGGTTTGATTCGTCACTCAGCCCGAGGCATTATTGTGCATCTCAGTGTAAATGTGGTCAGGAGTAAAAAAGTAGCGCCTCTGCTACTGATTCCCCCCCAAATCCTCGCTACCTCCAGTGTCTGTTGTGTGTCGGAGGAGATCGCACCCGAGGCGACGCGCGGTTATCTCAGCTTTGTAGAGGCTGCACTCACCGTCAAACAAAACCACCGTGAAACATGATCTCCCTGCCGCTGCAGCCTCAGAATGATTTGAATCCATGTAAATGCCTCTGTTGCTTTCACAAGATTTCTCCTGGTGCAATAAAAACGTATGTTACACAACTGGAAAAGTGGATTTATGCAAAACGGTGCTGTATGCTTTAACATGCATGCTCTTTTCTGATATTTTTTTTCCCCCTCTTTCCCCCACAGCATCAAAACCGCGAAAACAGTCTCAGTTTTCAGGCAAAATAACTGTGAAAGTGAAAGAGAAAAGCTACTCCAAACTTGAAATCCCATACCAAGCTGAAGTGTTAGAAGGGTAAGGGCTCACTTACATGCCTACGCTGGATCAGCTGAAAGGACTGACCCTCTTTAGCTGCTGATAGAATTGGAAGGGCTGAATCTGAATTTGGTAAAAAGCGTGACATTCGTGTGATCCATTTATAGGGTAATTTTTACTGTTGATTATATTTAGCAATAAGCCCATTGCATAAACCAAGTTTATTAAAAACTGCAGGGTTTAGATAATTGGAATGCATTATGAGCTATAACATGCCCTGAATAGACTTTGAGAGCACTGATTTAATAATTCTTTTATTATTCTTTTATGAGTTCTTACGTACTTTGTGCATGTCTGTTAGTAAAGGTTCATGCAAGTGCATGTTCATTTCCTTTTTTGCATGGCTATGAAATTTCTCTTAGTGGAGGGACCTGGCTTGACACCATTTTCTGTGATCTTAGAGGCGGCTCAGGTGTAAAATAAGCCCTATTCAGATTGGCTTCAGTCCATTCTGAGAACAGGATGAATGCAGTGAAATGGCCATCATGCTGACGGACGCTGCTTTGTGCGTCAGGTACCTGGGGTTCGACCACACGGCCACCCTGTTCCACATCAGAGACAGCCCCCCAGACCCTGTGGAGAGACCCATCATCCTCACGAACACCTTCAACTTCGCCATCCGCATACACAACATCTCCCTCCTGGAGGAGGCCAGCACCATGTTTAAGGTGAGCTCTGCATGGACAGCTATGCACCCTCTGGAACTGAGAAAACAAACACAGGCAAGTGGAAGACACCTTACGCACATAACTTACGCATGGCTGTTCAGTTGCTCTCATTTAATTTGACAATGAAAATACACATCAGGAACATTAATGATAACGTTGCCAAGGGTAACGCAGTAAAGCATTTATGCTTATTGCTTTTGACATACCCTGACACTCATAACAAGAAGAGGTTCATTTATTGGTGTGGTAAAGACAGGAACTAGTTGAGACTGTGATTATATGAGATTTCATCTTTAAAGATACACGGACCTTGAAATGAGGTTTCATTTCATTTGGTATTATTTGCTTGAATCAATGCACAGTAGATGTTTTCTGAGTCTCAGTTGGTTTTTGCTTCCTGCATACAGTTATTGTTGTTAAAGGACTTGTTTTGCTTGCTTTGCAATAGGACCAGCTGGTTTATGGCTGGTTTAGACATAGAATGCTTCTCCAATACGTGTTGGCAGTAGACAGGGAGGCTGTAGACAGCCCTGTCTGTTTGTCTGATATGGAAGAAGAACAGTGATTGCTTTCTACACTCTCTGTGTGTGGTCCAGTCAGGCTTTCTTTCCACTGAGATGGAGCTGTTTTCCATAAGCATGAGATGGTGACATCAAGAAAATATACATTTCTGCAATTCCTTGGAATGCACCTGTCAGTTCCTGTTGTGAAGAAATTTATTCATACGTTACACATACACATTCTTTCTAAGTCCTCTGCGTGGGGTTTGTGTCAAACTGTTCACCCAGTCTGAACTGATTAGATTCTAGCATCAGCATAATTACACCAAATTCTGGTAGAGATTTTCTTATTGTTAGAACCACTCCTGTAATATTAAAGTGGACCGTGAATTGGATGCGCTCTGATTTGGTTGAGCTCTGATTTTGCTGGGCTCCGATCCCGTCGTTGGTTGTTACGCAGCTGATGAATGGGCCTGGTTCCGTGTCGTCCTCAGATCCAGAACTTCAGCCGGCCAGTCCGGATTCCCCCCCACGAGTCGCGCTACGTCTTCTCCCTCCGCTTCCGGCCGGTCCGGCCCTCCATCAACATCAACAGCAACATCCTGCTGGTCACCAACGCCTCCAGGTTCCACCTGCCCATCCGCGCCTACACCGGCTTCCTGGAGGTACAGCATGACGCCTCGAGCTTAGCGCTAGCGCCAGTTGCCCCTGTGTCTGCTGGTGCTGGAGCATTTCTGCTGGGGGAAGGGGGGGAGGACTGGTCTGTCTGGTATGCCTGTGACTTGGGTATTGCATTCCTTTATTGCCATATAAGAACCATGTGAAAAGATTGTTTTTAGAGAAGATTGACATTGATGTTTTTTATGAAATGCATGTGGAAAGTACAGGTGGTTTGACGTGAAATGAGCTGGTTTTGCAGTAGATTTTGTGATAAAATGCATGCTGAAAGCACGGGGGGGTTGGATTTGGTATCAACCCGTTTTGAAATAGATATTGTGATAAAATGCATGCTGAAAGCACAGGCAGTTGGATCTGAACTGCACCCTCTGGCCCCGAGCAGACGCTGGTACTCCCCCCCAGCCGAGAGGAGCGCTTCCTGGACTTTGGCGTGCTCAGCGCCTCAGACACCAGCAGCATCACCTTCGCCGTCGTCAACAGCAACCCCATCGAGGTGAGCGCCGTGTCCCGCCACATGATGCCCAGCAAGCGCCTGCCCTGACTGAGCTCACACTCCCCCTCTTCCTCCTCCTCCTCCTCCTCAGCTGGAGATCAAGTCCTGGCTGGTGGCAGGGAGCGGCCTGTCCATGGAGCTGCTCGGGTACGCCCAGGGGAACGGAACCACGGTGCGGTCCAGGAGCCGAGAGCCGCAGAACGCGACCGCGTCCGACCAGAACAGCGTAAGCACCCTTCTCTCCCAGCACCGGGGTCCATTCCAGTGTGTCACCAAGGCTGTGGTCCTGACACGCATAATTCATTTATATTAGCTGGAACCAAGGAGAACACAGATCAACTGTTCTGTCACCACACAAACAATGAAACTTTTCTCTGCTAAATTCACTTCCCTCTTCCTCTTCCTTCAAATTTTCCAAAAATTTTGTTAATATTCCCTTACACACTTGTGTTGGTTACATACTGATTTAATGTGTGCAGTCTTGACTGAAATATGTCAGGTGTTTTCTATGTAGGCTGTTTACTCTTGAATTTGTGTCATTAAGTTATGGGAAGGTATTAATCACACTCTTTTTTTATGTATAAATCCTCCATCTGCTGCATTTCTTGCTGAGACATAGGGTCACATTGTGACATAGGGACACATTTATTAATCTTGAAGGGTTTTGCGTATACCAGGTTTTCCCCTAGTTGATGGGGAATGCTGTATTTTAGGAAGCTCTAGGCCAAAAAGTCACCACAGCCTCCTGGTATTTGCCTACATTTTTCTCTGGATAGATTTGTTGAAATGCACCTCTCAGTGATGATGTCAGGGGACATGAAAGAGGCATATAATTGAATGCTAATGTTGGGTTAACCGTTTAGCCTAGTGATGTTGCTACGTGCTGTATAATTTGTTTATGTTGTGCATGCAGGACTGGGTGTAGAATCAGTGTGGAGGCTGTGTGTTTCTCCCCACAGGTGATACTGGCCTCGGGATACTACGCCATGTTCAGGGTCACGCTCGTGGCGAAGGACCTGGAGGGCAAATACGACACAGCCATACACATTACAACAGATTACGAGGTGCGTCGGCCAACGACGTGTGCTTTTGTGCAACCCCGCCCTCTGTAATATGGTCCCAGCTGTTTAAAACGTTTTTTTTTTTTAAACTTCCTGTTTCCAGATCCTAGCGATACCGGTGAAAGCCGTCGTAGCGGTGGGCACGCTGCTCAGCTCGCCGGAGCGCATCGTCCTCCCGGCCTCCTTTCCTGTGAGTCGCCTCTTCCTCCGCCCACGCCGAGCCCGGGCTCGCTGCACGCGGGTACGCGGTGTCGCGGCGGCGCGAGTGGCTGTGCAGAGGGAGATAAGGCCTGCCATGCTGCAGCGCTTTCAGCCCTCCTGTGCTCACGTGTCGCAGGGCGGTGTGTGAGCACGGCGTGAACAGCTGCACGCACACGAAGCGTTCTTTACCCATCGAGGACGGGGGACGATACCCACTGAGGGCTGGCATTACCCATTGAGTACCAGTATGGTGTTGTAAAGAGTAGGGCCCATAGCCAAAAGCTGGTTCTATTGCCTGCTGTCGTACCCTTGGACAAGGTACCTAAAATACAACTGCCTCAGCTGTATGAACAGATAAAATTGTAAGTCTGTATGGGTAAGAGTGTCTGCTAAATGACAATAATGTAATGTGTTGAGGGCAGGCATTATCCATTGAGGGCAGGCATTTCTGGAATGCAAAGAGAGGCAGGGTCCTAGGATCCCAAACAGACCGTGCCTCTGAGCCTCTGTAATTGCTTTAGCGTCTCGGGGCTGCAGGAACACTGCGCCGTCTGTGGTCACGTGTGAAACGCCCCCGCGTCTGCGCTTCTGTTCTTCCTGCCCAGGGGAAAGCGGTCCACCAGAGCTTCAGCATCGCCAACTCCTTCTCCCACAGCGTGAGGCTGCACCGCATGGGCTACCTCACCCAGGACCCGCGCTTCTACCACAAGAGGCTGAGGAGCAGCAAGGACCAGCTGGAGCCCCGGCGCAAGTCGAAGGTTCGGCTTCCCCCCCGAAACCGTCCCCGTCGCGGCTGCCGAGCGCTGCGTTTCACAGTGATCGTAAACACGCAGGTTCATATGAATTGCATCCATTTCACATCCGGTGTAGTGCAGCCTCCCTTGACCACTTGCCATTGTCTCCCTCTCATAGGTTGCAAATATTTATTTTGACGCACGTTTACAGTGCAGGGGCAGCTGTTATGCTGGATTACCATTTCTGATGAAGTGTAAGTACAGCTGAGCTGGCAGTTGCCTTATCTGTGGTTGGGTTTGCTTTATAGCTGTGTGAGTGTGGGGGGGCTCACATGTTCAGATGTGGTCTGTTGTGTTCTGTTATTTCTGCAGTTTTAGTAAATTCACTGCAGAACTAACTCTAACTTTAAGTTGCTCTAGGTAAGAATGTTTGTGAAATGACAAAATGTTGATGTGTTTAGGAGTCTGTGTGTAGGTTTGTGTGGGTTGCTGCATTTGAGTATTGGGGTCAGTTTGTAGGTGCTGTCCACTCTGTTTTATATGTGGCATTTAAAACTGTTTGTCATTCCAGCTGAGCATAAATCACATGGTTTCCACATGGTAGAAGACATATGGGACGCTGATGCTGACTTGCATCAGACCCTTCTGAAAAGATGGAGAGAACTGAAGGAGAACTCGGAGCATGAGTAAGCCTCCCTAAACTGTTGTTTCTGAGCTTTCTGTTTTGGTTTATCATCATACCATTAGCACACAGGGGCTTGGCATTTTTTAACATTTGTAACTGAACTGCGCCTTTTGCCTTGAAGGGTCGAGGCTGTGTTTGAGGTCAACACTGATCTTCAGAAAAGCGTGCAGGCCAGAATCACAGCCCAGATGACGTGGCCTTCGATAATCAACTCCTCACGTCAGATCCAGTTCCCTCTCACCAGCAGGCACAGCTTCTCTGTAAGTCTGTGTGCAGCTCCCTGTGGGGTGAAGCTGTTGGATGCTGAGGCTTGGCCACACCTATCACTGTAGTGACCTACAGTCACTGTATCACTTTGACCGTGGGTGGTCAAAAAACCAGATTGGATCAGAACCAGAACTTTATTTAGAAATCCGCATAATATTGTCATCACTTTGCTTTGTTTCAGATGGTGTCCAGATGGTGTATAATTCTGTATTTGTACTGTGTTTGTACTCTCTACTGTATTTGGCTGTGCTTTCAGGTGTACCGAAAACGTATTTAAAAATTCCATTTCATGGAATATGCAGTTTAGTGTTTATAAAATTAACCCTTTTAAACACTTCTAGGTTATTCTCCAATAGTTTAATTACAGATTACCATATTTGTCACAGGAGTTGTTGTGATAGAGAAAAGCCACAAAAATGATGGCAGAATGTAGTACATTTACGTTGGGCTGCAACAGGGCATTTTTATGCACTATGATACTTAATTTTAGCATACGGCACAGGGGGAAATAGACCCTCCCATAGCAGCACATGACTGATGTGCAATATCTCATCAACATCAATGTAATCCATTGCTACACTGCAGCCATGCCAGCTGGTGTGTTTCAGCCTTAATTGTGCAACTCTGTAGTGTGATGTCACAATGCGAGCGTGCAGCTGTCTGAAGTGTCACGGTGAGTTTGCAGCTCTGTAAAATGTGATGATGTCACTTTGTGAGTGTCACGGCAGTCCAGTGAGTCATACTTTATGGCTCCCATCTGTTGACAGGAGGAGGAGGTGATCCTGGAAAACCCAGCAGATGTCCCAGTCTATGTTCAGGTCCTCCCATTAGCTCTGTATCCCAACCCCACTGTCTTTGCAGAGAAGCTGATTAACAGGTATGAGCCTTGGCAACCACAGGATGCAAGTTCCTTTCTTTAAAATATTTCAGTGTCCCAGTGCTGCAGTGCTAGCATTTTTAAAAAAAAAATAATTACTTATTTTTCTTTTTCATTTACGGTAGATGATGACATCATGGGCTTTCTCCTCATCATTCACATTTAGTCATTTGTCAGACAGTCTTATCCAGAGTGACTTGCAAAGCAAAGACAGAGGAGTGCTTCTCATAAAGCCGCATGAACCGCAGCACATACAGTAAATGACAGACCACCGTGGATCACGTGTTAATACATGACACAGTGCTAGAATAACCAGTGCTATAATCAATACAGCATAAGTACTACAATGCAAAAATATACACTCACTGGCCACTTTATTAGGTACACCTTGCTAGTACCGGGTTGGACCCCCTTTTGCCTTCAGAACTGCCTTAATCCTTCGTGGCATAGATTCAACAAGGTACTGGAAACATTCCTCAGAGAGTTTGGTCCATATTGACATGATAGCATCACGCAGTTGCTTCAGATTTGTCGGCTGCACATCCATGATGCGAATCTCCCGTTCCACCACATCCCAAAGTTGCTCTATTGGATTGAGATCTGGTGACTGTGGAGGCCATTTGAGTACAGTGAACTCATTGTCATGTTCAAGAAACCAGTCTGAGATGATTCGAGCTTTATGACATGGCGCGTTATCCTGCTGGAAGTAGCCATCAGAAGATGGGTACACTGTGGTCATAAAGGGATGGACATGGTCAGCAACAATACTCAGGTAGGCTGTGGCGTTGCAACGATGCTCAATTGGTACTAAGGAGCCCAAAGAGTGCCAAGAAAATATCCCCCACACCATTACACCACCACCACCAGCCTGAACCGTTGATACAAGGCAGGATGGATCCATGCTTTCATGTTGTTGACGCCAAATTCTGACCCTACCATCCGAATGTTGCAGCAGAAATCGAGACTCATCAGACCAGGCAACGTTTTCCAATCTTCTATTGTCCAATTTCGGTGAGCCTGTGCGAATTAGCCTCAGTTTCCTGTTCTTAGCTGACAGGAGTGGCACCCGGTGTGGTCTTCTGCTGCTGTAGCCCATCTGCCTCAAGGTTCGACGTGTTGTGCGTTCAGAGATGCTCTTCTGCATACCTTGGTTGTAACGAGTGGTTATTTGAGTTACTGTTGCCTTTCTATCAGCTCGAACCAGTCTGGCCATTCTCCTCTGACCTCTGGCATCAACAAGGCATTTTTTTCGCCCACAGAACTGCCGCTCACTGGATATTTTCTCTTTTTCGGACCATTCTCTGTAAACCCTAGAGATGGTTGTGCGTGAAAATCCCAGTAGATCAGCAGTTTCTGAAACACTCAGACCAGCCCGTCTGGCACCAACAACCATGCCATGTTCAAAGTCACTTAAATCACCTTTCTTCCCCATTCTGATGCTCGGTTTGAACTGCAGCAGATCGTCTTGACCATGTCTACATGCCTAAATGCATTGAGTTGCTGCCATGTGATTGGCTGATTAGGAATTTGCGTTAACGAGCAGTTGGACAGGTGTGCCTAATAAAGTGGCCGGTGAGTGTATGTATGGAATGGTGAGATAGCCATTGTTATTTATGAGCCACTGTCATTAATGTCCATAACATCAGCTGGTGTGTGTAAGTACTGTGGATGAGGGATGGGAAACGTGGTTAGAGGGAGAAAATCCCCTAATAAATCCACCCATCCCATCCAGCTTTGGTGTGCTGCGTTTATCAGAAAAGACAAACTGTTTGCTTGGAAAAAAAAGGGGAGAGAGACGAAATACTGGTATGGTCTCTTTGATCTCCCTGAGAGGTCGGGGGAGGTTTCTCTGGGTTCAGTGATTAATCCAGCATTGCACGCCAGAGCAGATTCGCTCACATCAGTAAGCGTTCAGCATCATGATGAATCACCTCTTCAGTTCAAAGTGCTAATTTGAGAATTTAATGGAAGGTGAATTCCCTGAATTCCAAGCAGTTTTTTAAATTATAGATTCTGTTGAGGTTTTGATTCTGTTCCAGTGGATTCTCCTTATTTTTCTCCTCTGTCTCCTCAGGCTCTCTTTGGGAACATCGTCCAACATCAGCACCAACACCCTGGAGTTCCAGGTTCACCGAAACCAAGTATGCATTGCAACTCAGTGCAGGGATTATTTTGGGCTCGGAGAGTATATTACAAAAGAACAGACTATTGATGTACACCAGCCATGGGTATTACCTTACAAAGACCTCTTGGGCTGTCACATAGATTGTTTGGGCACTGTTAGAACTAGTGAACTCACCTGTCCCAAATAAGATGATGAACAGATATTGCATCATTGTACGCATTTTAATTCCTGTTGGCTTCCTATACATTTAGACAAAACTGCAAGAAAAGGTGATCGATTTCCTGTTTGTCCTGATCTGTAATATTAGCTCTCTGTCTGTTCTTTGTCTCTGGCAGACGTCCTTCATTAAGAGTGCCTCTGGGTTTGTGGAGGGACCAGCACGCCCTTTTGTTTACAATCTCCTGCTGTTGCCTGGAGAGGCAAAGTCCTTCACCGTGAAGTTCACTCCTGTCAGCAACCACGCTGTCACCTCCCTTCTCATCGTCAGGTATGGCACTGATGTCCCAACGATGAAAATCCTGTTCCCACCAAATCATGTGTCCGTCATGTATAAAGCTCTTTACTAATCAAAACCCACTCCCTTGAGTTGGACCTTCAGTTCCATTATGAAGGCTGTAGTATAGAAATACTTTCCGCTGCACTGTTACCCCCAGTGACAGTAATGAGCAGCCGTAAACTGAAAGATTGCTAACCTTTCCCTACTCCATGGTCACCTCCGCCTCTGTGTTTGGTACCATTGTATGCAGATGGAAATGCACCGCCGGCTTTGTTTGGTGCTTGAGTTCATCTGTTATTGTCAAGGGTAATGTCCTTTCATCCTTTACGCTTCTCTCTGAGTCATCACCTTTTCAGAGGGGGTGTCAGTTGGGCTGCAGTGGTGTTCAGTTTGGCTGACCTATTCAGAGCTTAAAAGAAATGCGGTTCATGTTCTCTTGAGTTAATGACTACTCATTGTGAGACTTGACTTTCATTCAAGATCAGATCGATACTAATTTTTCCATGAAGATTTCCCTTATTTTGAGATTTTTCCATTTGCATATTGTAGGCAAGCCCCTTTTTTAAGTCTTTGATACAGCTGTGCGTGCCATATCCTCCACACAATTGCTGTCATTCCTATTCCTCTTAACTTACTTAACAGAGTATGACATGTTGCGTAATGACTCCTACTGCCAGATTGTAACACTTGATTTAGTATCATCTCTGCTCTTTGCCCAACCTTCCTTTATGTACTTCTGTAAGTCACTCTGGATAAGAGCATCTGCTGAATGACTGAAGCTAAATGTAAATGCAATCACCTGTTAAAATGAAGATTATTTTGTTGTCACGATGACTTGCATTTGCTACAGTTTTTAAGCATCATCACCGTGCTATTTGAATAGCAGTCACGGATCATACAACTAGAGTGTAGAGACTTTCCAATTATTTTAGTGTCATAAAATCAGCAGTGCTGAGTAAAAAGGTACCATCATTATGTGCCACTGTACTCCAGTGTATAAGGATGGAATCTGGTGTCACAGGAATAACCTGACAGTGGTGGACTGGGTGGTTGTGCAAGGCCAGGGCGCCTCCGAAAGCCTGAAGATCGCCAGCAAGGCCCCAGGCCCTGGAAGCTCTTTGAGGTTCAAGATGACCGAGGCCCTTCTGAAGGACTGCTCAGAGAGTGAGTAACCCCCCGGGGCAAAGCGCTCTCAATTACCGGGAAGACCTGGGTCACGTTTCAGGTGTGACACATGTCCCCCTGTTGTTACCATGTGAGACAGCGTTGCTTTTGTCAGGTGTGCACCTGACACTGCCCTGCCAACGCTGCAGTGACTCAGTACAGAATAGCTGTCTCACTGCCACTGGGCATGGAGCCTGAGTGGAGGGACTTTATATGTCACAAATCATGCACGGGGAAAAAACTGGAGTCAATATCATATGCCATGCGCTCTCCATGTGTGGCCAGATTGACCTAATTTAGCTTATACAAAAATGTAAAGAAAGCAATCAAGTTTCAAGTTACATTCACGCAAGTAAATATCACATAACTCCTGCACAAAAAACACTCATGGACAATACATCAAATACATTGAGATTTATAATATAAAGTATATCTTCATATACAGAACAGAAAATACTCAGTTGGAGACAAAAAAACATAGGTATAAACTCAGTAGTATTTTTGAATACTGGTTATCATTAGTTTACTTGCTTATACATATAAGGGGTTGAATACTCGGTTACAAACCGGAAGCAATTAAATGAGTGCTCCAAAACAGTGAATTGAGTTTCTCCCGTATTTTATTGTTTCCCTGTCCCCCTGCTCTGTCGTCTTTGCAGAAGGTAAAGCAAAGGAGCCCAACTTCACCCTCAGAAGAACGTTCAAAGTTGAAAACACGGGACAGCTTCCGATTTACATCCAGTCCACTGAAATCAGCGGATACCCCTGTGAAGGATATGGATTCAAAGTTCTTAACTGTGAAGAATTTGCACTTAAACCAAACGCTTCAAAAGAAATAGTCATACTGTAAGTAATCTTACTTCTAAAACAAAAAAATCTTTTATAATGGGTATATAATGGGATAATTCATTCCACAGCTTTATTCCATACACACACACACACACACACACACACACACACACAACACACAATCCAGAACAAGGTCAGCTCAGCTTGAACCTTGCAGCTAACCCCAACCACTGAGCAAACAGGAACGGTCAAATGTGGAATGTGGAATGAAAACCACATCACCAGCTTTTGGACTGTTCATTTTTCAGTGTTGAGGACACTGAAGTGCCTCTCTGTGTCTGGTTTACTTCCATTATGCAGAAATAAGTGTTCACCTTTCTCAGATTTAAAGTCATATTTGTAACTGTATGAGTGGGAAATGTGTAATATACGTAGTCTGAACCGCAGTACAAGACAGTTAGTAACAAGCCATGCTCCAAGCCTTCTCTGGCAGTGCTGTAAGGGGGAAATGCAGTATTGTTTTGAATTTAAATTGGAATACAGTGCTAGATACAGCATATGACAGAAGCCTCTTTTTAAGTTTGTCTGTGCACAGTTGCCGTAGCTGTGCTCTCACTGTGTGCTGGCCCTGCTCCTGACACAGGTTTACGCCCGATTTCACCACCTCTCGGGTTCTCCGGGAGCTGAAGCTGGTGACGGCGGGCGGCTCGGCCTTCGCGTTCGTCCTGAATGCCTCGCTGCCCTACCACATGCTGGCAGCCTGCACGGAGGCCCTGCCCCGCCCAAACTGGGAGCTGGAGCTCTACATCATCATCTCCGTCATCATGAGGTAGGGGAGGGTGGGGTGGGGCCAGTGGGGCCAGTGAAAGGGGGCGGGGAGGGGGGGCAAGCACACGGCTGGTGTCTGTGGCCCGACCTCAAAAAAGACGCAAAAGAAACGACTCCCAAGGGCAGGGATGGCCAGTCTGACCTATCTTTTAGTCATTCACACAGTGCTTTACAGATACAAATAAAGATGCCTGACCCACAGATATGGCAGGGATAACCTAACTAGTCCTTCATCGAGCATCTTCATATTAGTCTATGCTTTAACATAATTTTATGTATTTCATAGGACTATACGATAACATTTTTAATCACAGAATCCAGTTTGCAGTGGAATTTTTTTCCTCTGCACTTACTTCAGGAGCCACACATGAAGCTCTGAACATCAGCAGATTGGCCACCCACTGTAGATTATAATTGGTGCCAACTGATTCGTTATCATCAGTTCAGTGCATATTCATGTCAACACAAAGCCAAGCCACATTTGGCTATTTGTGTTGGTTGTTGATTTCCAGCTCATTGATTTGCTTGTTAGATTTGCGTGCCTAACGCTGTCGTGACTAAAGACTGCAGAGGAGGCTAATGTCAGGATCTTGTCCTCAGCTCCATGTTCCTGTTGGTGATGGCAACAGCCTACCTGGAGGCCCACGGGATCTGGGAGCCCTTCAAGAGGCGCCTTTGTTTGGAGCCGTCCAGCGCTCCCATGGAGACTGGGAGACCCTTTGATCTCAGGGAAATTGTACGAATTCAAACTGATGCAAAGTAAGCCTTTTTTTTCCCTGAATAATGACGCTGTTCCATAACTGATGAGAATAACAAGACCTGTTTGTAAATCATTTGTGCGTACATGTGCATGTAAATCATATGAAATATATGGCTCCTTTCCATTATCAACATTCAGCTACTCAAATGGCTTCAGTGGATGCAGGTCTAAGATCTAAACGGCAGACTGGGTTTCCATTGCAGTATCTTGAGTATGATTGAGTATCTTAATAGTGTGGCCACACTCAAGATCACCTTTATACGGGTCAGTGGAAATGAGCCATTATAGCAGGAATAACGCTTACATACAGGAATAAGACTTTTTTTGTTGTTGTGCATTTCTCAGCTTGAATGAATACAGCGACTCAAACCGCAGCTCAGTGCGGGGAATGTACAGTTCGGGCAGCTCTTCGTCGCGGGGAGGCGGTGCCAGGCAACAGCTCCACCCGTCCGACAGCCAGAGGTCCAAGATGGGCTACAGCAGGGCGGCTGCGGCGGCTCCGCCCTCGGGCTCGGAGGGGGCGGCGGCCCAATGCCAGCTGACCAGTCGGAAGGCACGCAGCTGCAAGCAGCAGCACCAGCAGGCCCCCGGCCCGCTGGACCATCAGCACCACACACCAGCCGTGCCTCCGCAGACGCACAAAGCCCAGCCCGAGGGCAGGGGCCACGCCCGCCACAGCTCCGAGGACTCGGACTACACCAGCCTGGTGGAGGCCATGGACAAGGACCTGGAGCGTCCCGAGCGGCCAGAGTCGCCCCCCACGGAGGTGTTCCAGGAACCAGAGGAGTGCCCCGCCATGCAAGGCAAAGGCATGTCTCACCTGTAACATGTAGGGAGAGGAGTTGTAGCAAAAATAACAGAATTTCTGGTGCAGGCTCTGTTAAAAAAGGGTCATAACAGCGTGACTTGCCTGTTTGAAGCAGGTGTGGCGAAAGGGAAGGTCCAGCGCAAGTCAAAAGCACAGAGGAAGCGGGAGGAGAGGGAGCGCAAAGCGAGGGGGAAGCCGCCGGGGGAGGAGCTGAAGGACGCGCTGGTCGACAACGAAGACAGCTCCTCCACCACCACCGAGACCTCCAACCCCGACACAGAGGTCAGCCTCAAAGAGGTACTGCCCACGAGCACCGTCTGTCTATCATTGGTTCTAAAACCACCAGACCCAAAGGGTGTCCAAACTAGACCACTGTCTTCATATTACATTATTGTCATTTAGCTCTCATCCAGAGCAACTTACACAGGTTAGAGTTTTTGCATGTTCATATAGCTGGGTATTTACTGAGGCAGTTGGGGGTTAAGTACCTTACACATGGGTCCAACAGCAGTGCCCCATCTGGAATCGCACAAGGAACTTTTCGGTTACGAGCCACAATGATATGAATACTGTGATGTATTTGACACATGAATGCCACCCCCATCCCCTGCTGTTCACTCAGGAGCCAGTGAAGAAGAAGGGCAGACCTTTCATGCTGGATAAAGAGAAAGAGGAGACTCCAGCGTTCCATTCAAAACCCAGTAACAAGAAACTGGGCAACACAAAGAAGGACCAAGCTGATTTGAAATCCAGGTAAATTCAGTCCCTTACCAGAGCTGCAGCTCCTCTGCATTCAGAAGAACGTCTCCACCCTTAACCGTCCCTGCTTTAATCACAGGCACTCATTGGAGCTGCCATACGTCACCCCCCTGGAAAACAAACAGCGCAAGAGCTTCACATCAAAAAGCCTCACGCATCCAGTGCTCACAAGTGGCCACAAAGCGAGGAATTTACAGAAACAGAAAGGTGCGTCTCTTTTTTTTCCTCAGCATTTCTCCTCAGATTTTATTGATTCGCTCTCTGAAGTTCACTTTGCCACTGAGGGTTGTTTGAAGGTAGAGCTCTTCTCTGTGGTTCCTCTTTCCCCAGGGCACTGTGTGAAGCTGGAGGACTGCCGCCCCTCTCCTCAGGTGAACTCTCTCTCCAGCGGTTTGGGTCAGGAGCTGGGGATCAACAGCAGCTCTGAGGGGGAGAAGGACTCCTCTCCACCAGAGTGGGAGTCTGTGCCCCTCCATAAAGCCCACAGCTGTAAGTCAGACACAGTCAATTAGCACAGAAGTACTTGTCCCAGGACCACTTGCACAGCTCATCTCAACTGTACTTCCTCCCTGTCTCCCTCCCAGCTGCAGACAGCCTGCAGCAGATCTCCATGCAGACCTTGAACGCAGATGCCTTTCTGAAGAGGCCCATCTCGGCCATCTCCAGGTCCTGCTCCTCGCCCCCCACTTCCCTCACTCAGGAGCCACAGGGACCGTACAGCGGCATGCTAAGTGCTAACAGGTATCCTTCAGTCACATGTTCAGCACTAACAGGTATCCTCAAACTGCATGCTTAATTCTAAAAGGTAACATCACAGTCAAATCCACCACAGACCAGGTGCACCTTTGACTGTATGAGAACCGTGTTACCCTGCTCAGATGGTGTGTTAAGCTGAATAGATGTTCAGGTTACACCTCAGATATCCAGTATTGGTTTACACATTACTGTGACACACAGGTCAAAATACTGCTTTTCTCTTATGATGGAGCTGCTCCTCTCTGTCACTGATAACGTTTATCTGATGAAGTTTATGTTCTGTGTGCCTTTGCTTCTAGTGAAACTGGAATACAGAGGGTGGGTGGAAACAAGAATAAGCTGATGAAATCGACCTCTCTGCCCGGCAGAAATGGGAATCCTACCTTTGCAGCTGTGGCTGCAGGGTATGACAAAAGCCCAGGTGAATTATGAGTGTTCAGCTGTCAGAAACCATCTGAACATCTTTCTTTTGGGTCATGACACTGTTCCTTAGGGTCCAATAAGATAACCATGTTTGTGCTGCGTTCCCAGGTGGCAGTGGTCCTGCGGTGGGATCAGCTAGCAAGGTCGAACCCCTGGGGAGGATGAACCATCCTTACATGGCTTCCTTTGAGAGCAGCAGTTCAGACAGGTGAAACCTCAGACACAATTCTGTCTGTGACATACTTGCCATAAGAGTCAAACTGTCGCTCATTTTTTTGTGTATTTCTTCCTAGTTCTGTGTTATGGAGCAATACCGAAAGCGCCAACATGGACTTCAAGCCTCTCAACTCCTTCTCTGCGTTCGGACCCAACAACAACTTCAACCTGTCCAGAGGTATGCACAAGAATGACACAATGGAAAAATCGGACATAATCTCATACCGAGGAAGGAGTCAAAAGGAGTCGCTTGCTAAAAGTGTCATTTTTGTCCTCTTGAGGTTGTGTGTGGTACAGGTCAGAGATGCCAGTTCTTGTTGGTTTAACTTGGCTCATTCTGTATTCAGTTGTCAGGAACGCCTTCCCCAAGAACCAGGAGGCCCAGCAGAACTGGCCCAAGTTTGGCCCCGTGTCCTCCAGCTGGGATGCCCCCAGCAGCAATGCCTTGCACTCCTGGCGCACAAGTTCTGGTTCCCCAACAGCTCCCACCCCGGTAATACACCCCCTCCACAACCCCCAACACACACCTCACCTGTGGAAATGTCCTGCATGATTCAACATGTCTAAAGACAACTGTGCTTTTGAGGTTTGCTCATGGTTCCTACACAAGACTTGGAATCAGTACCCAGAGATGGAATTCGGCTTCCATGAAAGTTGGGGAAAAAACAGCAGCTGATCTGAACTGTGCATTTGTATCACTCCAGGGTCTGCATTCATAAAAATCTCTTGGTGCAGTTCTTACTTAAAAGTGGTGCCTTATGTTGATGCTTGAAAAGCCATGCAATGTTCATCACCACACATTGATGATCACGCACGTGATGATCACGTGTTGTAATAAGTAGTGCCAATGTGAACACCAATTTGGCTTCTTGATGTTAATTAAGGTTAAGTAATCTTACCTCAACTGGGATGTCTAGTAATGACGGCCCTCTTGTGTATATGTATCTGTCCTTTTGCAGTCCATCCTTGGCAACACCAGCAGCCTCTGGTCGGCCCCCACTCCATTCAGCAGCTCTATCTGGTCCACTAGTGTGGACAGCGGCCTACACTCCTTAACTCCGCCCACCACTGCCCCTCTCACCAATCTGATTGGCAACAACAACAGCTGCCCTGCACCAGCCCAGCCCACCCCCACCACCACCAATCAGATCAGCCACACCTATGATCCCTGGAATATGTGGGGCCCAACCTTGAGTAGGAGGAGCTCCGAGCCTTGGCCCAACCACTCGAAGAACAATGAATGAGCAACGAGTTTTGTCCCTTCCAGATAAAAGTGTACACCATGTACACATTTTCTGTTTGTTTGGTTGTTTTTAATGGGGGAATTTTTACGCTAAAACAAAGGTCCTAACAAATATTTTTAATGCTTCATGTTAGCCAATAATACACAGTTAAGAACTTTTATAAGGCACCCTCAAACCACAGTTTCCAAACAGCCACTGTTATACTCAACAGGAGTACAGAGGTTATGTAATCCTGCTTTTCATTCATTTTCAAAATTGTTTTTAACAGCAGCAATGCCCAGTTCAGCCAAGGAAAAAATTAATAAGGAATGATATTGCCCTCATAGGGATATTTTTATTATTTTAATGTTTCCCCTGAAGTAATACTGCATTGTTTTGGTGTTGCACAATACAGTATTACTCAAACAAGCACTTTGTGTAATGTTCAGAAATTGTTCAGAGAGTGGTTTAAGAGTTGCAATAAAATTACAGCATATGTTGGTTGTATGGTAAGTTGTAAGTGGGTAAACTTGAATTGTGGATACAGAAATTATCAGGAATGTGTATCCCTTTATTGCCAGTCTTGGTGTTGGGATCACCATAACCCTGACTTCACTGGCATTAATCTGTTCCAGCAGACTGAAATTTAGATTCATGGCCAAATCTTGAAAGTGTCATGGTACTGGATGTATTTGTCATTTTAAAATCTGGATGTGGAGTAAAAAATAAAAAGGTTTTCCACTGATTTTGTTTTTGATTATTTTGGAAATGTTTCCAGAGTGGTGGTGGGCCTGTCTTGCCAAGGTTGGTTCTGTCAGTCCTAATCCCCTCACATCAGTCAGTCTGTGCATACTCTCAGTGTCTCTTGAATGAACCTTAGAATGGAGATGTACTGCTTGGTCAGCGTAACCCCATTTTGAAACTGGAGACTTGGTGTGCATTTCCTGTGAGCTTCTTCAAGCTGAGCATCCATTTTTTTTAAATCTCATGATAAACATTCCTCTTCTTTTGATAGAAAAAGTGGTATCAAGTTGAAGCAAGAACATCAAAAAAGTTAACTTTGTCTTCTCTGAATCTGCTGCAGCAATATTTACTGCCCACAAGGGGGCATTCAAATGGCTTTATTTGAGGAGTACATTTACATTGAGAGACATTCTTAAAGGAACATATCAATGTAGCTGCAACATCAGTTTAGGGATATGTCTACTTGTTTCTTGCTGTATCACATAATTTACAGTATAGGAGTATATTGCTAATTTAGATGTATTCAGTTCTTCATTCTTCATTCAATTCATAATTTAAGTTCATTTCCATCCATAATATAAGGCATCATAAAAATACACAGCATAAACACACATATCAGGGTACAACAGACAGTTACCTGGCTAGGCCTCTGGCAGATAGCTGAGTGTCAGAGCCCCTACAGACCAGCGGGCAGCAGGTAGTGGAGGTAAACTAATTGATTTGGGGAAGTCAGACACTAAGGTATGAACGGCAAAAGGAGAACAGAACCTGCCTCTGAGGACAAAGAACTATGAAAGGAAATCTAGAGCCATAAAGCCTATATGTTGTTCAGTTACGCCACAAACCCAAGGAGATGGTTCTATGTGACTTTCTCCTTGCAATTGTTTGGACACCGATGAATCTTTGTCAACTTTTCAACAACGTCTGAATGGTGCCTCTTACTTAACAATAAAATGCAGTATGCATGTGACAAATTAAACAGATTCCAAGTGCAGTGTACACTGAGGAAAGCCGAATTCTTTAGGGCAAAGACAATCTCACATTACAGCCAGGCTCTGAAGTAGAAACTTGGCTACCATTTAATGATGGTGTGATATGCTTTTTTTAGGAACAGGTGAAACATGATTATAAGTACCGTTTTTGAGAGTGGCTGAGGTCTTTTGGCCACACTACACTGCTTTCAATCAGAGGATTGCTATTAGGTCATGCAAAGTAAAACTAGTGACCAGTCTGTGGTCATATTGAAAAGGTGACAACTATCACTGTAATTGACCCTCTGAAAGAGCCTCACAGATTACATTACATTACATTCATTTAGCAGATGCTCTTATCTAGAGCACCTTCCAGCACAATAGAACATAAATGTATCCGTTCAAGTTGAATGAGCAAAAGAGTCAGACCAGGCTAACAACACTCCCAGACCAGTGAGTGTGAGCATAACACAATTCAAGCCCTACCACAAGTTAACTTGTGCAACCTGACTAGACAAGGGAAGCCAAGTATACTACATCAGTCAGTATATCACATAATCCAAAACACATGGCAATACTACATGTAAAATAAACAGCAGGTACTACAAGTAGCAGGTGTAAGGGGCCAGGGGTTGAGGTGGAACCGAGACGCAGTCTGAAGAGCTGGGTCTTCAGTCTGCGTCAGAAGATGGCGTGTGATTCAGCTGTCCTAACCTCTGTGGTGAGTTCATTCCAACACTGAAGGACCAGTACAGATAGGGATCATGTCTGAGAGAAGTGACCCCTTCAGGAGAGAACAGTCAGTTGCCCAGCGGATGCAGAGCGAAGTGATCTTGACAAAACATAGGGTTTGAAGACTGATCATAGGTATGAGGTTGTCCCACTCACTGTCCTGTATGCTAGCACCAAGGTTTTGAACCTGATGTGAATGATAACAGGACGCCAATGAAGCAAGGTGAGGAGGGGAGTAACTTGACTACGCTTAGGAAGATTGTGGACAAGTTGTGTAGCTGCATTCTGGATTAGTTGTAGAGGTTTGAATGCACAGGCAAGAAGACAGGCAAAGAGGGAGTTACAGTAGTCCAGGTGTGAGAGGACCAGGGCCTGAACTAGGAGCTGCATAGAATACGTACTGAGGTAGGGGCAGATCCTTCGGATGGTGTACAAAAAGAATCTGCACACCCGACTCACTGCTGCAACCTGAGAGGAGATCTCCACTAGCTCTAAAATTCAAGCATAACCTCGGGTTGATTCATTGTTCCTTGCCATCCTGGGAATAACAACCTGCTGTTTCCTCCCTAATGCTAGCTGATGTTCCTGTCTGCCTTTTTACCTTTTTGCCTTTTGCCTTTAACAATGACAGCAAAGAAATGAGCAGAGAGTATTAGTTATATTAGCGTGTTATCTTAACAGATAAGTACAGAACAGGCTTTCTAACAAAGGCAGGAACGAAACAGGTAAGACACTGAGATAACCTGGCATTGAACAAAGAAACAGCAGGGTATTTGTAGGCAGGCAGATGATGAGGGGACGAGACACAGGTGTCCAGAAACGAGTTTCAGGCGATGGGCGTGGCAGAGTAACAGGAGGTGGGGAGGCAGGTGGGACAAGGAAACACATGGACATGTAAAATAAAAACAAAAACAAGACACACTCACACAGACAGGAATAAACCAAGCGGCTCAGGCCGAAGTGCTGTCAGGTTTAACTTTTGGTTTAGTATTAGGGCTTGATTAGGGTTAGGGTTACATTTATGGCAAGGCTATTCAATTAGTTTGGAATAGGGGCCTGAGTATGAAAACAATCCAAAATGAGGGGCCAGGGAAATGTGACTCCATTTCTCTAAATGTATTGTATCGTGAGCTGAAAGTATCATCTCTTGTCTAGTTTGCACAGTGCAGAGTAGTAATCAGAGCTAATGACTTCCACGAGATGGCTGCCCATAACCCAAGAGAGCCACCATTATGTTTAATAGTTGGGACCAGGCAATGCGGGTTAAAGGCTTCCTTTGACTTTTTCCAAACATAAACCTTTTGAGATATTGGAGAAAGCGTAAAAGCTGTCTCAGACTACTGCTTTAACTCATGTCACTGCTCAGAGGTTCAGATTTTGCTCATTACACCAGGTAATGCATTGTTGCATACTAAGTCACAAGCAGTTGGTTACAAGTGGTTCCCAAATGGCAACCATACCATAAATATCAAATCTGTGAAACTCAAGACAGCTTTAGTTTGAGACTGTGTCACGGAGGTGTAGATTCAGTTCTGTGGTCATTTTGAGGCCGGTGTTTTGTGGTTTTTACCATGTATCTTGTTTGGTAACCATCAGTGAGCTTTGACTTGCAACTACCTTTTCCTCTTTCCAGATGCAGTTTTTCCTTGTTTGGCACTTTCAAATGATACATCAAATTATTTTGTTGTTTCTGTGACTGAAGCACCTGCAGTTTAGACAGCAAATATTCAACCTCACAGAAGAGTTGCTTCAGAAACTCACTTACTAAAGAGTTAATCTTAAAACTTTTTTATAGCAGAATTGCGTTGGTAATTACATTTGAGACGAATATGATGTGTATAGACTTATATTTATTACAATTTAAGTAATTTAAAATATATGTCCCTTGTCATTGGATGCTCTCAGTATTTTATTGAATCCCTGTGTATTATATATTAACAACAATAATTTTCATGCTGACATAAAGCAATAATATGTAAAACAATGTAAAATAATGTCCTGTACAGGTATTATCTTTCCATAGAATACCAGTGCATGTTCACATTGTATGACTGACCAATCTGAGTCTACTGTGCTGACACAGCCAAGTCATCGCTGGTTATAGCAAACATCCAGTAATATTATTATTGTCTTATACTTAATAAATCCAAGAAATATATGCTTGTTTCCATAATTCTTGACAGCCCTCTTGCAACATTATCATTTGACTCCTACTTTTGCCATAAAAGCAGTTTCCCAATGTTGGCCTATGAGCGAGTCCCATTTTTGGGCACAAGACACCATGTTGCCGGGTATTGGAAGCTGTTCGCTTCCACTGTGTTGAACATATTATCAGTAAATGTAAAACTGGCTCTGCAAAAGTGGGGCAAATTCTGCCAATTTTTCTGCCAAAGGGGCTACCATTCATCGTGTTTCTGGGCGAATTTATCCTAGGTGATGGTTCAGGCCGACTTGCTGAGTTTGCAGTCTCTGTTACTGCAGTGAAAATGAACAAGTAGCATCAGGTGCTGGCAACCTGTGGCTTTGGATCAGCATGTGGCTCCTTGGCTTCCCCCCTTTTGCTCTGCAGTGAGCAGATAGCAGTCTTACGAAATTTAATTGCCTTATGAAATAATCTCTAGATTCACACTTGTAAAACTAAACACAATCAAGTCTGGCTGCATATTCTTCGTTCACTTACGTTAGTGAGATTTTTAATTAAAATTTTAAATTTATATATATTTCATTTATATTTCCATTTAAATTTGCTAATGTGCATTTAAATAAACAGTGAAACGTGGTGGCAAAATGACATGCATTCGCAAACTTTAACATCAGTATTATCTAGCGCACCTAGATAAAGTTAGCTTGCTAATGTTTCCTCTTTGAAAGATATCTTTATTATTGTTAATCATGAACTATCTTATAGTGCTTTATTGTTTGTTTTTATCAGCTTTGATTTTGTTCTTAAGTTCTGTGATACTCTCATTTTTTCCATTCATATTTTACAAACACAAAGCATCAAAAAAGATCAAAAGGAGCTAGCTGGTTAATTTTTGCAGACTGTGTTGCAAATCCTGTAACAACAAAAAAGACATAAATAAGCCTGCTGCAAAACAAAGCAGCATCAGCATTGCATAAACCCTTAAAAAAAACTCCATCCATCTCTAAGCCATTAGCTTTTAATCGCTCATGGGCTAAATTCTTTTTTCTTTCATGTAGCACAGTGGGACTGAAGGGGGTTAGGACCCGTTGCAGAGTGGAGAATGAACTCTCACATGATGCTTAGGATACTCCAATCACCAAAGCAGAGATGTACAGTACATGCAGCTCAGAAAATGCTTTCCTATACCCCTGTATATGTTTGCCCACCATTTACAGGTCCACATCAATTGAGAGTTTTGCCATGTGAATTTAATTTCTCAGATGCAAGGGGCTCAGCAGGGTCAAATCTGGACAAGAACTAGATGGTGAAAGAAGGCAATATACTTGGTCAAGATGTATCCTTGGAAATCTGTGGCTGTGTCCAGAATTTTTATAGAATTTTTATATGGCTGGGAGTTGTTGGAGGACCAGGTCAGCATGACCAACAGAGGAGAGAACAAAACTCTGTATGGGCTGCTTGCTCATAGTTCTGTTTCTTTTTGCAGAAGAGTCATTTGTAGATGTCTCAGAATGACCCCTCGATTCATCTTTAAAAGCCTGAAAAGCATTGAAATGTCCCTGCCAAGCTTCGTTTGCCTGCACCCCACTCTTGATCCCACTTCTGACAGACACACCCTCATAGCACTGGCTGATAATCTTATCAGCACTGTAACCTCCATTACACAGGCGTTTTACTCTCTGCGTTGTCATGTATTATGCATCCAGCTGACTCAAGTCAGTAAACGGATAAGATGCTCCTCAGGAATAGAATTACAGACAAACTGAATCATTATGGAGAGATTCTCTACATTACACCTGTCACGAGTCCTGCCATTTTTCATATAGAACCCTGCTGTATCTGCATTTTCATATTAATTTTTCACCTTATGCAGAACTAAGATGACTACAGTGTAAATAATCACATTTTGATGTGTACTTTGCATTTTGAGGAATTGTGTTTGCTATTTCAGTAAGTTTTTTATTCTGAACACAATAAATGATATATATGAGTTCTTAAGCATTTGTCAGCATTGTTAATACTCATATACATTATTCATTCGTTGATTTATCAATACGAAATTGAAAATATTTGGCCTGTTTTAAACTTTAAAAATATGGTCCCCATGACCCTCAAGAGTCTGAACGTCATATTGCCAATAATCAATGGAATCACCATCACTTACAAGGACAATTCAGTTAAAGACAGATTTCCTCCTTTAGCACAAAAACTAACTAAATTGCATTCCACGTTAGACCAAGAGGCCTTCTGTTCGTATCGTGCGAACACGGTGAACTAGATCCAACTTTTCACAAGATGGACCGACTGAACTGTCTATGACCTCGTACCCCCAATTTATCCCCACCCCTTCACAAAACAATGCATGTACCAAAATGGAGAGCAAGTTACCGAAATCTGTTTTCATTAAGGAGAAGAGTTACTGGAAATGAAATGAAACCGAATTATTTGTTTACTTTCACTGAAAAGTGCATTGTATTATATTTTCAGAGCATAAGAAGTAATATTATTGGGTAAATGTCCTATCTGTTACACGCCCCGATAGACACAGTGGTATAGTCCAGTGACGCCTCAGAGCGGAAGAGTAGTTTTGATTTTCAGAGAGCAATGTTTGACTGTACGCAGTGAAAACATAGAGGCAGCCTCGGATATATACAGTGCCGGGAAGGTATGTAGCTAGCTACATGTATTACCCCGCATTATTGTTTCTGTGGTGCATTTGTGCGAAGCAAAACCTATGACAGCTATGTCCCAGCAGTTTTAGCTCAATATTATGAGAGATAGGACACGGGACGTGTCGCCTATAATATTAATTTGTTCCGATTTCGTTGAAAAAACATTTTGAAACAACAGTAGATCATTTGAACGAATTTTTATCCTCCTAAAATTAAAGTGAAATCTTACATGTTTAATATTAAAACGCAAATCGGCCATAAACGTATGCGGGTAGATTGCTAGCATGCTAATTGTTGTTATCCAGCTTGCTAGCGGACTGAAGCTACATGCTGTCATGAGCGTGAATGAGGGTGTGATACGGTTGCCAGTTAGCGAGCTCGCTGAACAGGAATGCCGACATCATTTGCTAATATGTACTCCCTGCAGTTTATTTTTTACGGATCTGACCAGCAAATCATCACAATTTGCTGCATGTCCCAGATTTAGTAATGCTCTTGGGCAGTAGCTAGCTAGATGGCTAGTGATAGTGATAGCTTGCCCATGACAGATAATGTTTGATTCGAGATGTCATGTAACGTTGTAGTTAAATTGCTTCTGGCTACTCGGCTTGCCAGTGCTCCTCTGTGTCAGAGTGGTTTGGCTTTCCAATGAACAGATGGATGAATTAAAGACAACGATTTTAGCGTAAATGTTTACATTAAGTTGAAGTCATCAGTGTTTAGCGATGGACAAGCAGTTAAAATCCGTTTCATGTAAAGATTCTACAATCTACTGTAGATTCTACAGTCTTGAGCAAGGTGATTTGGCACAGTGCTTAATAAGTTATCGACTTGTTGAATATTTCAGAATTTGAACAGTGTGTCTTGTATTTATTGTGTGTCAGTGTGTCTTTGTTTATTTTCAGGAGTTTGTCATCAGCAACATATTACACATTCAGGTTTCACCCTCCTTATCCACATTGTGAATCTCTTCTCTTCCCTCCCTTTCTATGATAGTTTTCGCCACAGAGGGCTTCCCGCTGCCGTTGTCCGTGCAGTCTCCAGGCGACCGCTGCACCATTCTTCCTCCCTCCATCCACTTTCCGTTCAATGCCTAACGCTGCAGAGAGTCAAGAGGCAAGCGTACCCGGGACCGGCGACCGCGCGGCCCCACCCCAGCCCCCGAGCAAGGACGATGAGCACGGCCTCCCGGGCTCTTTCGCCAGGGACTCCCTGAGGCAGCGGCGCGCCTCCAGCGCCGAGGTCCGCGTCCCATGGACCTGCCCCGTCACGCACTCCCGGGAGAAGTTCTACACCGTGTGCTCCGACTACGCCCTCCTCAACCAGGCCGCCTGCGTGTACCGCCCGCCCGCCGCCACTAAGGAGGCGCCCTCAGGCGTGCAGCAGACCGACCCTCCCTACGGGCAGTCCGCCTCGGCCGGGCTCTCCCAAGCGCCGACCGGGTGTGCTCACGTAGTTCTTCCCGGGGACTGTGACAGCATGGAGGTGGAGACCAGGAGCCTCTCGAAGACTCGAGTTCTGGCCTGGGAGATCGACACAACTGATTTTGACGCTGTCTTGACAAGAAAAACTAGAACAAGTAAGTGGTGTTATCGCATGCATCTAAAAGGAGAGATTTGGTGGACAGACATGTACAAATTTGGTATATTCTGTGATATGCATGCAGTTTTTAACATTACATGCACTAGTGGGAATTTTATTCCAGGACCTGTATGCCAAGACCACAAGTGGACGCCTATCCTGTCTATTATACAAGCGGCCTTAATACCAGCTTGAGCATTTCAGAAGAGTGAAAGGAGAAAAACAAAATTCTCCTGAAAAAAGCTGTTTTCAGCAGAACACTTAAGACTTCAAGTGTACTGTAGAAAAAACATCTTGTGAGTGTGTCAGTTTGAGGGTAATGCATGGTGATTGTTTAGAAATTGAAATTGGCTTCTGTCCAGAGGCTGTCCTCCATCCAAAGGATTTGTGAGCACTGCTTCAAGTTTATCTCAAAGAAATTACATATTCCACCATGCACCAAGTCCTACTCATATGTTTGGCCAGATGTTCCCCTCATTACTGTGCACTGAAGTGTTGGGCTTGTTACTGTGTCACAGTGGATTTTCCCTTTTTATGCTTTTTTCCTCTATATGCAAACATATTTTTGGAATCGCCAACTGTGTACTGTTGTAGGCTCATCTCACAGGAGTGCTCAGGCAAGACAAATGCAGTCCTCTGACACACCCGCATGCAGCCAATGGCTATTTTTCACACTACAGCACACCCAGCAGACTACAGTGGAGTGGGTGCTCGTTGGAGGATGGGCGCTACACCGCTGACATCATCCAAACAAATCACAGGCGCTTGACGAATCTCTGGGTGCATGTGAGAGTGGTGAGATGAACACGACTGCCAACATACCCACCCTATTCGTGGCGGAACACAGCCAACTCATTTCACCACTGTGGGTTCCCCATTATTGTCAGTTGATGAGATGCTGGGGATTGAACCTGGACTACTGAGCACATCATGTGCTCAAGGTGAGCACCTTAACCACTGAGCCTCTCGGGAGCCCCATCAAAGTTGATTTTCAGTGGCCCAGCCTCAGCAGAAGCTATCAAAGTGATGACCAAGTATAACTGTGACAGTGTTGCAAATGCACTTTGTATGACAGTGAAGGACAGTGGTAAAACTGCTTGTTATAAAGTAGGATGAGCTAGCCATGGTCTTTAGTTCTCTGTCATCTTCCATGAGCATGTTTTCCCATTTTACTGAAGCGCTACAGTGGTGTTTACAGGTTAGCTTTTTAATGAAAACACTCAAAGACATTATAATCTGTCATCTCCACTGCTGAACAGTTTTGTCACACCTACACAAGCATTTCTCATGAAACAATGTGGGTGTTATTTTTATACACTTCTGTCATTGTGGTCGTGAGTAATGATGACACCACTAACTTCAAAACCCCAACGCAATGTCAAAAGATTAAAAAAAAAAAAAACCTGAAAATTTACAAGGCTGTTTGAACTCATTTTCACCTCTGGATCAAAGCTGAACAGATTTTTCCCGTTTTCACAGGCAATCTGAAGAAATCCAGCTCCAAGAAGATGAAGTCCTCAGACAAACGCAGCAGGAACCTGCAAGATGGCCCACAGCACGCCACACTGGAGGAGATAAAACAAAGGAAGGTGCTGGACCTCAGGAGATGGTGGGTGTATGCTCGTGAGGTCACCATTGCATCACATGGCACAAAACCTGGCATTAATGGGTTGAAGCAGTGGCCTAGTAAGATGGTGTTTTGCTGGTTTTTCACCTTCAGTGTTCCTGTGCTTTAGGTATTGCATCAGTCGTCCTCAGTATAAAACCTCCTGTGGAATCTCCTCCCTGATCTCCTGTTGGAACTTTCTGTACAGTACACTGGGGGCAGGCAGGTAAGACCCCTCACAGTAGCACTGAAAGATCACTGAGATCCTTTTCTGTGAAATTCTTGTTTCCTCTCTTATACTTAAGAGAGAAACTCCCAGAATCCCTTGCCTGTTTACTTCTTTTGTCACCTGTTGACGTGCATACATTAACACCAGATCTGAAACTGTAAGATCACATCTCCACAGTGTTTGTGCTGAGGTAAGAGTCAGTTACTGTCTGCTGCTGCTTGTTGAGGAACTGCAGAGGAATAAAAGAAATAAAGTGAAGTAGCATCTTAGCTGGGGCTAAGTACTAGCACAGCCCAGAAGGATGTGGAAATTGTATGAATGCTTGTGAGATATTTTGTCTGTGTTTGACATTGACATGTACAGGTATTGTAGAGGACAATACAAGCTTCACGTTTGCAGTACTTTATGCTGATTAGCCTCTGGGATAGTAAGAAGGAGTCGCTTGCTCATCATTCACACGCTGCCATTTGAATGACTCGTGGCAGCCATGTTCTCAAAAATATTGGCTAGACAGTGCATGTGAATCAACTCAGTATGTATGAGATGGTATTTCAACTATACAACTATTTTAGCATAATCTGAATGGGCTGCCATACTCAGAACAGTCACACAGGTGTAAATGGTAATGTTCCTTGGTATGCTCATACCTCTGAAAATTACTGAATGCATACTACTTTATTTTAATCACACTTTAGAAAGGCCACATATTACACCATTCTTAAGATTAATTTAAATTTCAAAATTCAAATAAAATTCAAATAAAATATAGCCCTGAGAAATAATGCAGAGTTTAATTACAAGCAAATAACTGTTTCAAAATTACCTTGTATAAGTAACAATGTTATAGAATCATTGTAAAATATAAACAGAACATAGAGAAAAAAGATACCATATGTACATCCAGTAATTAATATAGGTTCTGGGTAACAAAATAAATAGAAAGCAGTGTACCTGCATGCTTTAAATTCTGTTGATTGATTGTAAAGCATAACAGCATTTCATAGACAAAGACCACATAGCTGCATATATTAACAGGAGCCAGTAGATGAACACCCTGGTGAAGCTGGCAGTGGTGCTGTTTGTGTTTCTGCAGTCTTCCCCCCATTTCCCAGGAGGAGGCGCTGCACATCCTGGGCTTCCAGCCCCCGTTCGAGGAGATCAAGTTCGGCCCTTTCACGGGGAACGCCACCCTGATGCGGTACGGTGCGCAGCACACGCGACCCCTAACCTCTTTCAAACTGCAGAGTAAGCCGGCCTCACCCCTGTCTCTCCGGCCGCCTGTCATCAAAAAAATCCTAGCTGGGTTTTAAGGTGGCTTCTTTTTTCTTTGTAAAGGGCTTCATTATCATAAACAGTATGTAGATACCTTAAAACTCCTCTCACACCTCACAGTTAACACAAAGCTGCCTTGCTCCTCTGTGTAAAAGGATATCTCTGGCAGAGAGCTTATAAGACTACCATTCTCCACCTCATCTGTATTCACTGTACAAACCAGTTTCTTGATCCATACCATTTCCGTTTTTTTTGATTTGTCGTTTGACAGATGGTTCAGGCAAATAAACGATAACTTCCGTGTGCGTGGGTGCTCCTACATTCTGTATAAACCTCACGGGAAGCACAAGACGGCGGGAGAGACAGGTGAGCAAGGGTCCACACCCCCCCATCCCAAAACAGTTAATGCACACGTACCTGAGCACTGGACTCCTGCTGTGACTGACAGCTCAACATTCCTCATGCAATGCTTGTGTGGGTGTAAAAGAGCGCTCTGTATCTGAATACATCGTGCCTCATTTCTCTGTATTTGAATATGACATGCCGGATCACTCTGTGTGAATGTGTCCTGCCTGATCTCTCTGTATCTGAACACATTGTGTCTCATCTCTTTGTATCTGAACAAGTTGTGTCTGATGGCTCTGTGTCTGAATTCGGCATGTCTGCCGAGGTGTTGACACTGTGTCTGTCTCTTCCCCGTCAGCCGAGGGGGCTTTACAGAAGCTCACCCAGGGGCTGAAGGATGAATCCATGGCCTACATATACCACTGTCAGAACCACTACTTCTGCCCTGTGGGCTTCGAGGCTACGCCCCTGAAGGCGGCCAAGGCCTACAGGTGAGAGCTGTTCACCTGCGCGCCCGTGTCCCGTTCACCTCCACCTGCATCGCCTTTGTGATTGAGTTCTCAGCTAAGCCACTGCGGTGTGTTTCTGCTGTGGGTGTTTTATGTGGAAAGTGGAACATGTTGTGTGTGGCAAGTCTCAAAAGGGTATAGGATTGGCACAGAGATGAGCTAAAACGCAGCCACTAGGACTGCGCAATATCCCACAGCACAAACTTTCACGCTGGGACACCTTTTTAAATAATTCAGGGTGTTGAATATAAAAACACGTTTGTCTGAGCCTAAATTAAATATAAGCTGCTAACTAATCATATCATACCAGCAGTTAATTGACTCAGTTTTAATTAAAAAAATGATAGTCACAGGAGTGTGTGTTGTGGGAGAAATTTTTGTAAATGACTTTCATGCTCTGGCATCAGAGGTCAGGTCTTGCTGATTTTCTTGCTGAGTATACGGTCTGGTAAGCTTGCACCTTGTATTAAACTTGACCCACTGTGTTATGTCAAAGGCTTTCATCTGGCATGCAGTAATACAGTATGTTATCTCATGTTTTATTCATTTCAAAGGGGCCCTCTTCCAAATAATGAGATGGAGCACTGGATTCTCATTGGCGAGCCAAGCAGGAAACACCCAGCCATTCACTGCAAAAAGTAGGCCTCTGTTTATTACCAGTGGTGGGAGTTAGTCATCTTACCTGTGTGTTAGAGCTCTGATTATGTGCGTGTATATGGGAATATGCTTAGCATTGATTTTGTATGCTTTTGTTGTCTAGGTGGGCAGATATTGTGACAGATCTGAACACGCAAAATCCAGAATACCTGGACATCCGTCACACAGAGAGGGGGATCCAGTATCGCAAAACCAAAAAGGTGCCTGTCTTAGATATCACTTGCTTTGGTATCAAAATACTGTGTGTATGTCTGTTTGTCTGTCTGTGTCTGTCTATGTGTGTGTGCATGCGCATGTATGTGTGCATGTTTGTGTTTGTATGTTTCTGTGTCTGTTGAGTATGTGTGTATGTTTGTGTGTGTGACTGTATGTATGTGTGTCTGTATGTCTGTCTGTCTGTGTATGTGTGCCTGTGTGTGTGTGTGTGTGTGTGTAACTCTGTCTCTCTGTCTGTCTGTATGTCTCTCTCTCTGTCTGTGTGTCTGTATCTATGTGTGTGTGTGTGTCTGTGTCTAACTCTGTCTCTCTGTCTGTATGTCTCTCTCTCTGTCTGTGTGTCTGTATCTGTGTGTCTGTATCTGTGTGTCTGTGTCTGTGTCTGTGTGTGTGTGTGTGTGTGTGTGTGTGTGTGTGTGTGTGTGTGTGGGGGAAAATTTATCACCACCATAGCTGCAGTCTTTCACAGGTGCTCTCTTCTGTAACGCTTTGTCCATTTTTGAGTGAATGAATCATTCTCTCCATTTCCCTAAGAGGAGGGTAGCTCATTCTTCACTGTCATGCTGGCTTTGTTGCAGAGATTGCAGCATTCAGGTACAGAATAACAGGAAATGCCATTAAATCATTATGATTCATCACTATGATCAAGTGCTACTGTAGTTGTCTGCATCCAGCATTAAAATACTGATTTTTGATACTGTGTTTGTTTAGTGTATTTGCCATTTGCTCTTTATGACAGATTGCCTTTTACAGTAATAATTGTGTATTTAATAAATCTTAAATTTAACAGTATTGTTATGAAGGCAGAATAAGATACAGAATCCATTCTTTCTCTGAGTTTATGATCTGGCTTTTGCAACTGCAGGGTCATGAGCAAAATAAACATTGTTGATGATGGTGCAGCAGTTGAAGCCATCTTTTGTGAAAATCCATTTTCCATTTTGTATATGGAAGTGCTTTTTCAGAGCATCACCTGAATGTGAAAATTTAATTTCAGTTTAGAAACATGTACGATCTCCCCATTTTTCTAATGCCTGTAATTATGGCATTACAATATCACTGCAATAAATCATGCAGTGAAGAAAAGAAACAGCGAGGGCCGCAAAGTCCAGGTAATTTTCTGTGTAGAATAATGACGGACATTTGATTCCTGTTACTGTAGCTCTCAATGTTGGGAATCCCTTTTCTCTGAGAACTGTAGAATCCTAACTCCACCCCATGACTGAATGGATGAGAAGCTGTGTTTGGTGAAGGTGAGGAAGAGGACACCTGACGGTGTGGGTTTGTCTTCCTCTGATAGGTCGGGGGAAACCTGCACTGCATTATGGCCTTCCAGAGGGTGAACTGGCAGAAACTGGGCCCCTGGGCCCTGAACCTGGAGAACCTGCGGCATGACCCCCACCACCAGGGGGCGGAGCGAGGCTCGGGTGGGGCTGGGGACGGCCCTGAGGAAAAGCCCTCCGCCAAGCGCCTGGGGCGGTCCCTGAGCGCCGGGTACCAGAAGGACTCCACCTGGAAGCGCCTCTCCAACACCTACGAGTACCGGCACGGCGGGTCCCCCGAGAGTGACGTTGACGAAGACACCACCGACTGAAGAGCTGTGGCAGGGGCTGATGGGAAATGTAGTCTCAGAAGGAGTCTTACAGGTGTGCACAATTACCGCCTGTCTCTAAACACAAAAAAGCAACCGCACATCCTGACTTTATTTTTTCGTTGTGTTTTCATGAAGTGGCATTGTATGGCTTCCGTTAATTTACGAGTCTGTGCATTTGTCTCATTGTGAAAGTAAATGATTAGCACAGGGCTCAGCTCAACAGGTTTAAAACAGTACTGTTCCTTGCCTGTATACTGTATGTCCTGCAGTATTAGCATGTAGGAAATTGCTATTTATTAAGGTCCATGAAAGTGAAAATGGAGAAGGATAAATAGATCACACACTCTTTATGTTCCAGATATATAATTGTTTATTTGGAAATGGCAGAAGCATCAGGAACAACAACCAATTATTTATCACTTGTGAGACATCATATATCTTTGTAAAACAATACAGCTGATGTCAGTAAAACAATTAGGTTAATACAAGTTTATAGTAATAATATGATTATATTTGCATATGAATGGAATATTCCCTAGTGGAAAAGTTAAGCAATAAGTAGCACAATATACACAAAAGGTAATTGCATTCTCAAAAATATCAGAATTATGTTATGATGGGCAATCAATCTGCATTTCACAAGCATTGAAAAAATCAGTCATAAATAATGTCACATGGTGAAAAAAGAAAAAGACTGAAAATTTGAACTGAATGTGTTTCGAAACAGATAATTTCCTCCATCGTCTTGAGATAGCTCTGTTTCAGAACATCCCATAACCCCTTTCTGTGTGATATCTCTCCAGGAGGCACTGTGTAATTTTGTACAGCGATGGCCTTATGCATATGATATCCAGGAAAAATTGCAGACGTTTTCCTGAAATGTGCTTGTAATAGGGAAGGCTCTAGCAAGCGATGGAGTTTGCTGTCTGTCCATGACAATCCATTGTGTGAAAGCCTGAAATCTTTTGCCTTGATTACAGCTCGAGTAAGATCACTGCTAAACTTCCTTTACTTGTTTCTACAAATCTGAAGCGACATTCTGTTTCAAGATGATGTTTGCGCCTTAACGACATTGGTCTGTGTATGTGGTGAGACTCAGACAATGAGGCCACCTCACATTTGAGAATGAAGGTCAGAGTGACGAACAGGCTGAGCAGGTAGGCTGGTGCTAATATCAGAACTTCATGCTGTCGATGTACTGAGCAAAAAATATCATGACGCTAGCCTAGATAATCACCGCCTGATAGTGCTTATCGTGTACTGAATACAAATCAAATCCTGCAACATCGCCTTTAGATGAAATAACCTTCGGCTCACTTGCCCAGCCTATGGCGGTGTATTTCTTTCCGCAACGTTCAAGATTAGGAAATAAACACCAGCATGTTCAACTTTCTCTGGTCTGAGCCAGGATATCTCCGGTATTATAAATATCCCCTTATGCTTAATGCTTGCTGGGCGGTGAAAGGCAGTGGACAGGGTTACCTCGCTTACTCACTCTGCTGTGATATGAGGGATCTGCTGCTGGCTGTGTGAACGAAGCTGTTCCATTTGACCCCCTCTGTTGTGAAAGGCAGATGCTGTTGTCAGAGCAGTGAACATGTCGTTCTTGTGCCTGTGTTTGGTCACATGTTAAGACAAAAGACAACGGATTATAGTGACCATTTATGTGACTTTTTTAGCATATAACGATTTGCCTGTAATTTCAAAAAGACTGTTCATTTCGATACATAGCATAAAAGGAAAAGTCAAAAACGTGTTCTTCCGTCTCACATTTTACTGTTACATTGACTGTCGCTTCCGTCTTACATTTCACTTCTTACATTGTCACTTTTGTTTCCTTTCAACAATTATTATTATTATTATTATTATTATTAATGTTTTGTTTATGTTGATTTCATTTTTATGTGTTTGTTTATTAATGTTTTTGAATATGTTGAGCTGGTCAGTTTAATAGCGCCTCCTATGAGTGGATGATGGAAAAGCACCCGCTGTTCCCCATCCAGTAAGGCAGCAGTATGGTACAGGGGACTGTGTACTGTTTGAATTATTTAGAAATGAGACAGGGCAGCAACTCAGCCACAACCAACTCACAGTATGCCATTGTGCTGTAGATAGTTACAAACTGTGATATTTCAAATTGTACATTAAGTGAAACACATACTCTTATTACTCTCATTTTATTTGGTACGACATTCAACAATATTGATATTAGCATATTACTGTATGCCATCCATGCTGTGCACTGATTAGATCAAACATTTCCAGACCTGTGAAGGAAAAAGAGAAAGCCTTGTGTTGAGGTGTATCTGTAAGCACTAAAAAAAGAAGGTAATGACATTGTAATTGTGGTCTTAGATGTGCTGAACTTCGGTTTGTTTAAAGGGGGTGTTATTGTGTCTAGTGTAAAGTGCATAAAGACCAGACCGCATGTGATTTCCGATGCTGTAAATGCCGCCTTTGCTCTAACTCTCCTGTGGGGAAAGATCCCCAGTTCCTTATCCTTAGTGTCCCAGACATTTATGTAAATACTGTGGATTTCATGTTTTTGTTCTTCTGTTTCTTTATTAATAAAGCTTTATAAAACTAAAATTTGTTTGTGGATTTTATCACATCAAAGTTAGTCAGGCATGCGGTAAGTGTTTCAAATGCAATCTAACTGCATGAATACATTTTGAGGCATCTGCAGTTGGAGTTATTAAAAGAGCAAAAACCTGGCCTTGACTGTGGATATGTTTGATTCATTACCTCTTTAGGTGAAGCAGTGCCATTTTAGATGTCACACCTTTTGACCAGTCAGACCAGCTTGCTGAGATGGTTCAAGTTAATTTATGATAACCAAAGATGGCAGTGAACGTAGTTCACGCAAGTTCATGCGGAGGGAAAGAAAGACTGTTGCGTCAGGCAGGGAAAGTTCTAGAATGTTTCCAGACTCTAGACTCTGGTTTTGAGCGGGCTCCATGCCAATGAGACAGGTTCTTTCTCTGAGCAAGTCCTGGACTGGTCCATGCCAGCATATGAGACCTGAATAGGTGCTCATGAGGTCAGACCCTCAGCCTCAGAGTGTGAGGGAGGTTTGGCCTTGGCTGATGGGAAGCTCATCCTCTCCGTATGAGCTCTGTAGAACTCTGGGCCGACATACAGAGAAGTACCATTAGATTCAACAGCACCAGCCACCAGCGTCAGCCCTCTCCCCTCATCAAAACAGGTGAGCATTACACACAGCTGTTCAGGCTGTGGACGTACACACCACAATGTGTCCTATTAAAGATTAAAGGCTCTCCATCCTGCCACACAAGCATCATTTCCCTGTTGTTATATCTGCGCATATATATTTATATAAAATAATGTATTATATTTGTGTTGTATTATGACAATATAATATGTAATGGCAATGTATATTTTAATATCTAATTCATGTAGTGGTATGCATCTGTAGATATTAGTGCATATTTTACTATTACATTAATGACTATCAAGCTGCCCAGTAAGTGTGTTATCACTGGTATGGCCTAAGTGCAGCTGCTGGCATTTACAAGGCTCTGTGGAGGAATCTGTGACGGGTAGGCTAGTGTTTGCTCTGCGTGTTCACAGCACAGAGAGAGGAGCCACAGAGGGAAAAACTCCATCCTTTATTTATAACGGGAAAAGGAAGGTCACGATCGATCACCTTCACCGCAAACCAAGTGATGTTAGTGTAAGGAATGCATACCCTCCTGACTGCAACACTGATGCAAATGTCACATGGTTTGCATGTGCTAATACTTACCTGAAAGGGGGGGCATTATCCAAAAGTTATGAGCTGACAAAGAAAAGGGTCACAGAGAACAGAAATTAAATACAGATTACAGAAAACCAGATGTACAAAATATTGAAAGATATCTCAACCTGGGGCTAAAATGTGTATCATGTCTAAGAATGACACTGTGTCTCCATTCAGTGTTTTCCATCGAACATTTAAATGAGGCACATCAGGTTACACAGGTGATGTGACAGTCATATTGTTAATAAGGCACTGCCTACTAGTTACTTAGCAAA
Source organism: Megalops atlanticus (assembly GCA_019176425.1). Classification (NCBI taxonomy): domain Eukaryota; kingdom Metazoa; phylum Chordata; class Actinopteri; order Elopiformes; family Megalopidae; genus Megalops; species Megalops atlanticus. The sequence goes on from CM032889.1 coordinate 7,135,960, forward strand.
GGTTACTTCTTGGAGCTGAAAAAGCTGAGAAAGGACTGAACATCCCTTGCAAAAGTTCAGCTAAAATGTGGATGGCTTACCCTCTATGAAACATGAGCAGCTCATAGCAGAAGGTAATGTCAATAGTTTTCGTGTTAATTCCCAATTCAAGATTTTCTTCCACAAATGTAGCAGACTTTAAATGGGTGTAATTGTGCATAAACTGTAAACACAGTTTGCATTTATTTTGAACCTATATTCAAAATATATTTACCTATGGATTTCTAAATGTTGAAAATACATTGGAATACATTGGTGACTGAAGCCTTTGGTATGTATAGTACTTGCCACTAGATGGTAGCATTGTTTTTTTTTTTTTTTTTTTTTTTTGCAGCTCCCGATGGCTATCTACACTATCTACACGCTCGCTGCATTATCATTAAGTTTTCAGGCATCCTTGCCTTTTGAAAAACATACATGACAAATACAACAATGCAGAAAAAACTTTAAGTGTATGAACAAATGGTTCAGTAAAATGTATGAGTGTAATGATTGTTACTCAGATGCAAGCTCATTAGTTAAGTGCAGGTCTGTCTGTGAAAGGAAACAAACGTCTGTGATTTGTTACACACTGCAGCTCAGTTTAAATCAGTATTCTGCACCAGTTGTCAGACAGTTCATCCCTCAAGCACAGTGGATAAGATGTCCTCTCAGATTTTTGGCCTTCCAACCACAAGGGGGCGTTCTAGAATAATAAAGAGACAGTTTATGCCACTTCAGTGTTTCACAAGGACATTGCTATAGTAAACTGAAGGTGAAAGAGAGCTTGCAGAATACACTGACACACTGATGTACACTGTAATCTCTGCATCGTAAAATGCAAAGTAAATTAATGTGTTATCTCTCTCACTGTATTTTCAGGTAGGACCATGTAGTTGCATTTATTGTGTAATATGTCCTCATGCTGTACTTAGAGATACTTAGAAAGTTGTACTCCTGCATACATGTGTCAGAATATCCTGGTGATGCCACCATTGTGAAATTGTTATCAGCCACTTGGTTATGGGTGCAATAACAGTGTCCGACCTAAGTTTCCAACCTGTAGCCTTCTAGTAAAAAGTCTAGTTACATAACCACCACTTCCTACCGCGGTTATCTATTCAGGAGATTAGACAGCAAGTTGGTCAGACTGTAGGTACACTTCTGAAATCGTAAAAAAACGAGTGAGTTTCAGTACCTCATAAAAAGCAGTTTATTAAGTGTCTGTGAGAAAAGCATGAACTGCTTTGTCATGGTAAAAGTGGCACAGAGGAAGAGGTGCACGCTGGGTCCATGTGAGTGACGGGGTTGTGATACAGCAAGTGAAACGGATGAGCGGGTCTGCTGCCCCAGGTTGGTCAGGCCCCAGTGCTTTGCTGTCTGATGGAGGTGATTCTGTTCCATCCCTGCTCTCGGTTACCAGCAGGGCCTGCCTCGCTCACCCTGCTGGTGGCTTCGTGGAGATGGTGCGGTTCCAGTTTAGGAATTTGTGTTTGATTGGCAGGTACCTCTCATCCAGGGCAACATACATTGCATGCATTATTCATTAGGATTATTTAAAGCTAGACATATATATTCTGTTTAAGGACTCCAGAGAACATCAGCAATGTCCCACTGGAGGATTGAACCTGCAACCTCATAGGTTACCTGCCCAGTTCCTTAGCAACTACATGTTCCTTACCTCATTTTGGTAATGCAACACAAAAGCATATTGTCTTGCTTGATTACAAAGGAAACACTGGTCAAGATCTGTGAATGTGAACTTACTGGTTTTGTCAGATGGTCAATAGTATGACATTGAACCTTATTTAAAACGAGACCTTTAATGAGACCCTCTAATGTCAATATGCGAGAAGATACAATTAGCTTATTGTCCCCCACCCCCCACCCCAGCTCAAGAATGGAGTGGTGGATGCTTTAAATTAGATTACACAGATCATCCCTCTCTCCGTGCTCACTAATAAGGTTACTGCAGATAAGCTTTGGAAAGGGATTTCCCCATCATCCTCCCATTTTAGCCTGCTCATTGCACCAGGGCCTGCAGGTACCCATAACAGGCTACCCCACTGACAAAGACATCCTGTCTTTTCTACACGTGTGATAGGAGTGCATCCCAAACAGGACGTGGTTGTTTCCAGTCGGCATTGCTTTATGTCACTCTGAGCGAATCTGGTCTCTCTGTTCAGACGGTAATGTGCAGGACGACAGTTATCCAATTGACATTCAGTAACATTGATGCTAATACTAATTAGAATTTCAGTCTTTCGAGCCCAACATGTATGCTAACATTTGCGTTGATTTTCTTCCAATGTTTCATATTGCTTTAGTTGAGCCTGTTGGTACTATGCTCAGTAGCAATGTCCACCTTCCTTGGACTGGCCTGACTGCGGCCAGTTCCATAAAAATGTCATATTCTGTAAACTATTATTTTAGCAGACATCTTTACCTAGGGTGACCTGGATTACATATTATACATCCGTACAGGTTTAAATTTAATGAAGGATCTCTCTTCACCTTCGGGTTGCAAGCCATTAAATTGCATTTACATATAGTCATTTGGCAAGCCCAACTCCTTAATCTCTGTCAGCAGTGTGAAAACAGCGCCTGAGCTGTTCACGCATTAGGTGAGACTGAGTGGGAGAGTCTGAGTATTTGGTGAATCTGATTGGATGTGGGGTTCTGTCCTCAACCAGCAAGCTGGGCAGTAATTAGGAAAGGACACTCCTGTTGACAACACAGAACTGTGTCGGTACAGTAAACCACCAGTATTTACTCGGTATTAACAAGCACCTCCCAAAACCGTGAGGGAACTGATTGGATCAACTGGTGAGTTGACGCCCACAGCGTGAAATGGCAACGAATCGCTCGTCTGTGTCTCGGGAGGGCGTGGTTTGCTTTGCGCATTCTGCTGAACCAGGTCTACAGTGAACAGGCCCATAGGGAAAAGCAGACCCTGCCCAGCTGTGTGCGGCTTGGCCCTTAGCTCCTCCCTGTGTGTTCTCTCAGCGTGGAGGGAGAGGAGCATGCACACTCTCCTAATTGATCTGGGACGAGGCCTTACCTCCCAGCCTCCCAAATTACCTCTGACGCCCACGGGGGGCCGTGTGGGGCGGCAGCCCAATTTATTTTCTGCACGCCAAACTCAAAAAACAGAGACAAATTACCTCAGGAAGGAATCAGAGCTGTAACCCTTAGTAGTACCTTTCAAAAGCAGGTCTTTTTCAGCCAGCATCTTAAAAACCAGTGGCTGAGGTAGGAAAACATAATGAAGTAAGACCTTTCGGTTGTTGTCGCATGCCAGCCGCGTCTCTGAGGAACAGTGAGGTGGTGGAAAGTCCGATGCTTTGTGCTTGACCAGTGTCAGAATGGCCTAGTGGGCCCCTCGCCACGACGCACTGAGTAGGCGTCCAAAAATGTGCCCATTAATGGCCGTTCAGCGTCTCGCGGAGGTGACGTCCCTACAAATTAATGAATCACCCTGCCTTGGACAGCGTTAACATTTAAATGATCTGAGACGTAATGCCTTTTGGAGAATTAGCATTTCAAATATTGGCAGTTGAAATTACCAAAGATATAATCTGTTCCACCTAGCCAGCTTGGGGCGTCATTTGGATCAACATCAGAAGGCGGGCAGAGGGTCACCTGGTCTAGGTCTGAGCTTTTAAATAACACGTGAGGGTTTATTAGATCATCACTATGACGCACACGGTGCTATATGCCTTGAAGGTCACAGTGTAACAAGGCGTTGCTCTCCATTGGCTCTAATTGTAATTGTCTAAATATTTGCATGCATATATATGAGAGCGCTGGATGCTGGATGCCTGGGTGTGATAAAATGCTTCCTGCCCACGGGTAAGTATTCATGGGATGGGATGTGTGTGACGGGCCTCGAAGGCACGGGCAATTTATTTGCGCTCAGCGCTGTGTCTGAGAGACGCCCGGTGAGCGATGGGGATGACTCACCCTCTGCAACTGCACGCGCTCCTGTGGTGAATACTAAACACACCACCTCTCCCTCCCTCCCTCGCGCGCTCGAGCGCTCACTCTCCTCTCTTCTCTCTCCTCTCTCCTCTGTCCGTCTCGGGGGGTGCCCTGCTAGCGGTCACGCCCGCCCCTTGTGATGCAGGGCCCCGCCCATAAGAGGGCGGGCCGCTGGAGATGGACAGGCTGAGCTGTTGCATCTCTCTTGAATGGAGAGCACTCAAATTGATTAGAGATCTGTAAGCAAAATGGGACAAAACAATATCCAAAACAAAAACTTTTTAGTTGCTTTTTTACTCTGGATTTTCCGTAATAAAGTCAGATCCTGTGACTAAAGTGGGAGATAGAGATTCGGATGCAAACGCTTCAGTATAGTCAGAGGAAAAATGACAAAGGTGTCAAAAAAGAAAACAAACAAACAAAAAAGGCTAAGCTTAAGCTCCAGAACGCTGATTCTACCAAAATTCCCTAACTTCACCTCACAACCAAATGCGAACGTTCCTTTTATTCTTCACAAACGTGGTTTTGGCATGCTTGGTGGTCACCAAAATGCATAGGACTGTGTCTTAATAGGAGTAAAACTAAAGCCTACCTTTACTTAGTAGTCTGAGATAAGCTTGAGTGTCTATCGAAACCGGGCTGCCCCCCTGCGTGGAGGGCAATCTTTGTTCTGCAGTAAGGGTTGCAATCACGCGTGGACGCCAGGCAAATGAGCGGGGCGGCGGGGCGGCGCTGAGTCATTGTAGGCCGAGCCTCCTGCAGCCAGCCGCCCGGGCCCTGGCCCCGCGTTCGTCCAGGGCCTGGCAGCCTGGTGCATGCCGGGGACAGATGGCATTGCCCTGGGTGGCTGGGTGTGCCCGGAGACCCGCGCGGCAACAAGAGCCTCGCAGCCACCAACCCATCCCCGCTCCCTAACAAGGGTCCGGGCTCATAACAGGGGATCATGTTTCTAGCAAAGAGTGCGAAACGGACAGAGGAAAGCCACGATGCACCTACATTTAGCCTCCTTGAAACTGCGCCATCTTTGAATGATGAATATGTGTATACTTTGTGTTAAATTGCGCGCATTGAACAATATAATTATGATGTGGTCCAGAAGGCAGGGCGCTGCATTATCAGGTGTTTCAGCTGTTGTGCAGCTCGCCGGTCGGTCTGCTCTCACGGCTGCTTCTAAAGATAACAGCAGCTCTGTGTCTGGGGGCCGTTGAGAGCGCCTGCTTTATCTCCACACAGTGACAGGTCCTCCTCAGCACGGGGCTCAGTGTTAGCGCTGTGCTTCCCGGGCCGGAGCAGGCCGGGCACACGGGGGGCGGTGTCGGCCATCCTCCGCCACTTAATGGCCGTTGCGTCACGGAATCCTCTCCCCCACCGCACACGGAAGGAGGGCTCGTTGCGTGTTTACGGCCGGGGCCCGAAACACAAGCGAACCGACAGGAGCGTTGGAAAGGGGGGGGCGTTCAAAGATCAGATTTGTGATGAGATTGTGTTCACACAAGCAAACACAGACACAATGCGCACACACACACGCACACACACAGACACAGACGCATACACACACACATAAACACACACACAGACACAAACGCATACACGCACATACACATGCACACAAACAAGCAAACACACACACACACACACGCGCGCGTGTGTGCACACACACACACTCCCACATACACACACACACATACACGCACACACACACACACACACACACACACACACACACACACACACACACTCCCCACACACACAAATAAACAAATATAGTACCATTTATTCCTTTAATCTTTGTTTAGGGAGAGGCTGTGCTTAGCTGCCAGGGCCGTTTTAACGCATGCCCCCAGGGGAGAACACTACAGTGCGTCCGTGTGTTTCCCATAACAGCCGTCCTGCTCGCAACGCCTAAAACCCACCCGTCATGAAGTGGGAGATGTGTATCTGACAGCCCCGCCCACCGGGTTACCCTGGAGCCATCTTAAAGGGACTGCTGCAGGGAGAGCGTGCAGCGCATACTTCGCACCACCACGCAGAAAAAATACCAGGCCGGTGCATGCACACGCAGCACAGAGGCCATAACACTGTACCCCACAGACGGGATTTCAGTGCCGGTGCATTTACGAGGATGAACGCATTGGAGATTAAAGTGAGTCGTGAGTCAGAAGTAATTAATGATTCTCCACGGGGTGTTTGTTAACTGGAAACTGCGCACAGATGCAGATGTATAGGGCGACTGCTGAGAGAGTGCATCCACATGCTTTATTTTACTGCATATAAATCTGGATAAGAACATAAATAATGTTTCTCATAATAAACATGTGGCAAGCAATACCACAGCAAGGGGGCCCCCTTCCCAGCTGCTATTGTACTTTGCTTCCAATTCTGAGTCACAACTTAAGTTTAAACAGATATTGGATATTGCTTCTGTCAATATCCAGCTGTATAAATTGATAACGTGTAAAAAGATAACGTGTAAAAATGGTAAGATATGCACGTTTCTCTGGATAAGAGTGTCCATAGACCAAAAATCTGTAATGTAAAGAAAAACACTTTGCACAAATATAGAAATATTACTTAATATTTGAATCTGATACTCAAAGTTAAGGACAAACTGTCGCCACCCTCCCTACCTCTCTCCCTAAGGCTTCCTTCCAATGACTGTCTCCTGGGTAAATGTTTAACTTACGTCTGAGCACAGAGGACAAGGTTTGAAGGAGACTTCGAATGTCTTACCACCTGCACTCTGGTGACATTGAGGTGACTTTAAGCTTCATGTTCTTGTCATACGTTTAAAAACAAATCCTTTTTAAGTGAATTCCAGTATGTCATGTGCTAAGCTATTGTTTTGTGGAAATAAATGATCATGTACGTTGTTAACACAGTTACAGAGTGGCTTTTCTTATTCATAAATGCATCTGCTTGGGTCAGATTTCACAGCCTGAACAATTTGTACGTTAGTGCTGGGTGCACATTGAATACTCTAAAGAGTTAACTGTCAGTTTCGCACCTTTCGACTGAAACTCAGTGCTGTGTAGCTGCTCGTTAAAACCCACTCCACGGTTCAGCGGAATCATGTGTTTTGTGACCTCTGTACTCTGTGGTTGCCATGGTGACTTGGGGTGACAGGGCATTGTCTCTGAGGAGGTGGTCCCATGGGCCGAAGGACACTGGTGCACCGTGAGCCACCAAGCAGAAGCTCCAAGCAACCCACGGGTCAGATTTGCGCATAGATGGCAAAAAAAAAAAAACAGCCCCTGATCCAACACTGTTATTGGCAGATATCACCTCATTACAGAAAGAGGAAACAAGGCTTCTGGGAGATCTCTTGCATGAGATGTCCATATGACCATTTTTTTTATTTGATACTGCAGTGCATAAGAAGTGCATCATTGTCTGTCAGTGCTTGAGTAGTACTGGGCTCTTGACAATGACTGATAATACACAACATGAACATTTTACCATACAAACTAGTTGACATTGAGACCCCTGTGTAAAATTACATATGTTCTTTAGAACATATTTCAGAACGAGTTTGACATTGTTGAAAATTGTGGGTGTTTAGTTGATGGTTTCTCTGTGTCTGGAACCTTGTACCAGGAACAACGTTTTCATATTTTTTCTCCATACACGTGTCAGTAGTCTGACACGTGTATGGAGAACAAGACTCTCTCAAAGAACACGATTTCAAGTCCAAGTCTGGAAGTTAGTGCTCTCTGTGTCAATAGCAAAGCCCAGACAAGTTTAACAGGTTTATAATTACCGGTTGAGGGACATTCTGAAAGTGATGTCCTGAACCGTTGTTTAAACTTAAGCAAAACAGCAGTCTGAATTGCAGTTATTTTTCCTCCCATCCGCCCATATATGGCCCCTCCAGCTCAGTGAAGCACACACAGTACAAGCTAAGACAGCACACGCTATGACAACACATGTTATCACAGCACACGTTACAGCATACGCTAAGATGGCACACACTACAATGGCAAACTCTTAGACAGCACATGTTAAGGCACTTGTTAAGATGGCAAGCCAGGGCCAATGTCAGCCAAAGGGCACTCAGTGCATATAAAACTGGGCTTTGACATGCAGACAGCAAAGATGTAATCATAACCTGTGCTGTCAGACGTGTTGTACATGCCTCAGCAGAGGCACTGTGTGCAGGAGTCAGGCTGGATTCCTCCTTTTAGTGAAATAGCCCTCCAGTCTTGGAGCATGTGACATATTGCTAGGTTTATCTATTCTGAGCTAACAAGGAGACTGAGAATATTGCTGATACAAAATATTTTAAAGTAGGAAAACGTGAAATAAGAAAACATTGCTTTGCAGAATGTTTCTTCTGTTTTGTTTTTGTAGCATTTAATAAATTCTGTGATATAAGTATTCTGTGATAAGCTGTTCCCTCTTCCATTGTCTCATTAGAGTGTGAAGTGTACTCAGCTGGCTGAGGCCTGTTTTTGCTGGAAGAGTCAAGGCCACTTGCTTGATGTTGCGGAACTGTAATTGCTCTTATGTCCTACAAATGGGAAAAACACAAACCTGCCGCCCTCCTGTGTTTCAACAGTACATTTTCATAATAGGTGTTTGAGCGTTTCTCCACATTACCCTTTGTCTTTTTCTCTCTCCTTGAATATTTTATACATGTGCATATAAAAATGTGCTTTTATTTTCTACAAGTGCTTGCCCTTGCTGTGTTTTTCTCTGATGAGTGTGCGTAACTCTCAAAGCCAGTGTGTGTTTGTAACCCGGCCTTCTTCCACGTCGGTCCCAAATCCCCGACCCAATCCCGCATGCCGCAGGGGCTCTGATCCGTTAAATCGTCGCAGCCCTCTGGACCCCGCGGCGCTATTACAGAGACTGACCTCCACACTCTAAAGACTTCGCACACTCCTTCCGACCTCTGACCCCCAGGCGGCCAGTACACAGCAGGCATTACCCCTGCGAAGAGCGTCTCGGTGACAGAGCCTGGAAAGAGTCAGGGTCGCAGTCACAGTCACAGTCAGATTCCAGCTGAGAGCTGCTGTTTTTTTTTTTTTTAAAATGCAGTTCTATTCTGGGTTCATTGAACGGCGGCGTTTCCGTGTTGTAGAACGGCCACGTGAATGAAGGGAAGTGTACTGTTACAGCGCAAAAGTACCTGCAACTCAGCACACCTCTCATTGTCTCATATGGAATGTCACCAGAGCTACTCTAAACTCAACAGCTTCAAAGCCTGCATTAGAACGTCACTTTCCAATTTGGCCTGCACTTCACTTTCACTGTAGCTGTGAGACACTTTGACCTACACTATATAATCCAAAAGAAAAAATGAAGTCACGTGGTATTTTATTTTGATCATAAAATCAACTGTTTATTTTATTGTCGTTGCTGTTGTTGTTATTATTATTCTTTTTTTATTCTTACTACTGCCAATGGGGCTTGACTTTAATGGCAGTTGCATTATCCTGCAGTGTTTGGGCTAGTGGGAGATATGAACCCTGTGATGCGGTCCTGTCTGTTGGGGGTGGGAGCGGATGGATTTTCATTGGTTTTCATCTTACCATCTGTAGCTTCTGCCTGAGTCATCGAGCTGGTAGGTTCCCTGAGGGCTTATGACACGCACACACAGGCGCATACACAAGCATATGTACTGTATGTGCACACACGCGCGCACACACACACACACACACACACGTATAAGCACACAGAGCTCCCGCCTGGGGCCCCCTGCGTGAGTGCCTCCCTGCAACCGGAACGCACCATTCCAGGTGATAATTTTAAGAGGATTGGGGCCTGGATTACATTTAGAGTATGAGATCTGGAGCTCAGTGGGTTTCAGGAAAATCCTGAAATAATTGCCAATAACCAGGAGCAGGAGAAAGAGCAACAGCGCTGCAGTAATTACAGACTTACCGTCACCCACACAGGTAGTGCTGCGGCCTAGCCCTGTGCATTGAGTCTCCAGATTATGTAATCCATCTCTGAGCACTGATCCATCCTGTATCCTCCCATTCTTGGCCAGTACAGTCATCCCTGTTGCTGTTTATACCCCACAATAGAAGTAAAAGTAGTGTTGTAAAAATAATTTCCTTTTTACAGCAAAATGAACTGTGATATACATAGTAACCCAGCCTGTCCATACATATAAGAAAACAGAACAAAAAATGCCCTCCTTCAGAAACTAATAAATCACGATTTTTTTTTTCCAGCTGTGACTTTGATTACAGATAAAGTTGCAGGGTTGCACTGATTGTCACCCAAAAGTCTTGCTACTTGAGCATTTCTGAACTCTGCTTGTCAACTGATCTCCTGCTAGAGCAGGTATGATTTCAAATGCTGCTTGTTTATGGTTGTCACACATATACGCTAAGTGTTTCAGAAAGTTTTATCTGAGATAAAGCCGTTCCTGCCACAAAGTGCTTGTTTTCATCACACAAGAAAAAAGAAAAAGTTAACAGTTTTGAGCTGCAGATTGAAAATGGCCCCTCGATGTTGACTCAGTAACAGAGATTAAGGCACCCAAGCTTTAGGATCCTGCTGGCAATGAGAGCTGTGCTTAGGGCAAATCCTTCACGTCATAAGAGTGCTGTGTTTACAGACCCCTGATGGTTATATATAATAGTGAACCGGAATCATTTTCCCCTTTGCCTTCTTGTAATGGATGGCCACATTATCTGACAGTAAAGATTGAATTTCAGGCATTGGCATTTCAGAGTATTCTGAAATAACAGATAGCATTTCGGTGAATGTCATTCCCGCTGCCTGTTTCTCCCTGTCATTGAACAAAATGACCTTGGGGCCTGCATATCAAAATGGAAATGGAAATACTAAAAAATGACTGGCAAAAATGACTGGCATTTGCAATATTTTTAATGCACATTCGTGATATAGTATATTAGAACATGTTCTTTAGAACTTCAAATCGTGTTCAATTATCAGCCCGTGAAAAGTGACACAAAAAATGACAGGTGTGCCTGTATGTGTGTGAGAGTGAGAGAGAGAGAGAGAGAGAGAGAGAGAGAGAGAGAGAGAGAGAGAGAGAGAGAGAGAGAGAGAGAGAGAGAGAGAGAGAAAGACAAAACCAGCTGTGGTTTATGTGTCTGAAAATAGTGTAAGAATGTGTGAAACCATGTATATGTGTTTTGACTGAATTTTCAGAGGTCTCTCTGAGACTTTGTTCTTGGCAACATTGCAGGGCTCATTGGAGCGGAAAGATGTGTGCACTTATCAACATAACACAATAGGGCTATTTTGTAATAAGCTGCTAATCATTAGCCTACACCTCTAGCCATAAACGTAACTATAGATTTTTCCAGTGGTTCCTGAATGGAGTGTTCTTTCTGATTAGTGTTCTACTAGATTATAAACCTTCAGAACCCAGCCTGTTTAACCAGTTCATTAGCTTTTCTTTGCTGTTTGTCTATATGATTTATGATGTGTTGATATAGGGGCTCTTCTCTAGATGCATCAGTAAACATAGGCATTGTAAACTGTGAAGAGCATCACAATGTGTTTGGAAAATAACAAGTGCATTAATCAGAAATGGACGTCTGCTTTCAGGCAGCCTCCATGTGGATGCCGGTAAAGAAGAAGCTGTAAATAACTAAGTGGCCTAATGTACAGAGGTAGAGATGAATCAGATCCGTCCTGCAGTCCCAAGGGCACTCTTCAGCTTACCGGCCTCTCCCTCCTCCTGGTGCCTGCGTAGGAGACTCCCCCTGTCTGGAGACCCAGTGGAAAATCGTGGTCACCTTTATCTGAGAAGCACAGACTCTGCTGATCGTGCTCTTGACAGGAATAGAGAAACATCTGTTGCCAGGCAGCCGGAACATCATCTCCTAGCAACGGCGCTACCGGCAGCAGGGAGATGACATAGTGGGGGGGAGTGAGGGGGGGCTGAGGGGGTGGGGCGAGTGACGGGGAATCAGCAGTCTCTTTCAGGGACGGAGAGGAGGCCAGGGACACAGGGGGGTGTCATTCACACACCCCGAGCGTGACCGCTGACCAATGCGGCACGCCCTTGCATGCAGAAGCATTCCAGGAAATGAGTGATTTTGAAAAAAATGGCGCCGGGCTCCGTGTTTTGAATATCTAGATTGCAAGGCATTCATTACACATCCAAGTATGTTTGGGAATGATTCCTTAAATATGAATATAGTAAGTGTATGATATTTTTATGTTACAGTAGATCTTTAAAGATAATTAAAGAGGAGATCAGATGAGTTTTTGTTTTTCTTTATTCATTGGTTTGATGAAGGCAAAAAAAAAAAAACAGCATGCAGCTGACAAAACTGAACGAGTGCTGGAGTGCATCATATAATTTTTGTATCACCATCCAAGGGAATACTGAAACCTGTTCTCGGGTAGACAATGAAAAGTTTTTGGGTTTACCTAAGCTCATGCCGTCTATGTCATACTGGTGAGTGTGAGCGCAGTCCTCCCTGGCAAGATGGCCTCCAGAATGCGGTCCACATTTCCCCCCCGTCTCTCTGCCTCTCTGCCTCCGCAGAGCACACAAGAGATAGGCTCATAATGGCGTGTTTGCTTCTAATGGAAAAACAAGCGTGGTAAAGGAGCGCTGAGTGATGTGGGGGGGAAACAAACAGCTGCAGCTCTCTGCCTTGGCCCAGCACTGCGTCTCTCCAGTGGAAGGTGATACTGCATCCAGGGCCATTGTGCGTGAAGCAGTCCTGACACGCCCACGCTGTTCCTGCACAGATCTCCCTTGGGAAGGGGAAGAGTGTCAGTGCAGGATAGTGGTAGCGGTGGTGGCGGTAATAATAGTGGCAGCCTGAGGGTGTCCGCTTTGAATTCTGAGTGATACGCTTCTGTAGTACCTTACTACACTGTATGCTACTAAAATAAATCTTAGTTGCGTAAGATGACTTGGACAATGGTACCCATTGGTGACATGAACACGATTTAAAAAAAGGAAGTGACGTGAATGACGGCACAGATTATCTATTATTTGTGCAAGAGAAACTGGAAATAAAAAACTATGATAGACTTTCAGTTTTAACCTTAGACGAACAGAGAAAACACAAAAGTAATAATGTTAAAGAACTGTAAGTTGTAGCTTTCATCAGTTCTTATAAAAGAATCTCTTTTCACTTTGTATCTTAATTGTCTTAAAGGTTTGGCTTTGCTCTGTGAAATTGCTTTTAATGTATTCATAGACTACATTCTCTTCCCTCTTGTTCAGTACAATCAGACATTCATGATTACACAAGTACATCTTACATTTGAATAAATGAAGAAACTTCTCTTAAACTTTAAATGCAGCCTGTTTTTGCCATTACAGGAACACTTCTGTTAGCAGCTTGCTCTCCTTGCAGGTTGCCCACGTAAGCCTAAACCAGAAATAGACTTGCCACTGTGATGTACCTGATGGCTCTAACTCCTTGTACAATTCTTCATACTCATATGTGCAGCTCACATCTTGAAAGATCTGATATCTTAGTTCAATTGTAGATCTATTCAGATGGTGCTGTCCCTCCTTCATTAACTTAGCCAAGTATGAATGGTTAACTTTTCTTTGGTCTTAATATATAAACAATTAAAATAAGTGTATGAATAGTTATCCATTGAACAGCTCTTAGATAAAGCGTGATCATTATCATAATGTGACTCCAGTCTGTCGGTTGGAAAAACTTCACATCAGGCGCGGAGCCGATGGCTCATTGCAGAGGGGGCGAGGACCTGTAGTGGGCCCTTATAGAGTCTATTATAGGCTGTATGGAGATGCAAGACAGATCTAAGGGGAAACTTAAGGAGACGGAAGGGCGGAACGGAGAGAAATGCGGATTACAATGAGGTGTGCTATTTCAGCACACCTCATTGCGTGAGACCATTTTTAAATACTGCGGCTCCGTCAGCAGTGACGGCGATGGGAAATAAAACAAGACAGCCGGCAATTGCCTAGTTCCTACTTTGGGACTCGAACAGAGGGCGTAATTTTTCTGTTTGTACACTTACACAAGGATACTAGACAGCAAATAAAGTTTTTTCTGTAACTCTACTGTGTCTCTGCTCATTGCGGCGAGAACTTAAAATAAATTGCCGCAATCATTGCGAAATATTCAACTAAACTGTCAGGGATGCGGGGTGAGGACTCACACGCAGACCCGGAGGTGAGTGGCAGAGTGGCTTTATTAAAGCCCCAAAACAGGAGCAGACGAGGACAGGGTAAAAGACCAAAACCAGGGAAGTCAGTCCAAAAACAAACAGAGCAAGCACGTGGTCTGGACAGTTTGACTTTTTATTTTTGCAGGCTGGACCGGGGCTGAAGGCAGGAAGCAGGGTCTGGACAGACACACAAACAAACTTGAGAGGAAGGGCAGGCGGGTGCCACAGAGACAGGAGCAGACCAACACAGACAGGGGAAGACAAAGACAGGACGAAACAGAAAACAGACTGACAGAACTTACGTGACAAAACAGCAGGCAAACACAGAGACCCAGGGCAAAATATTCAAAAACTAAACAACAAAAAGGATGCATGTTCAAGACAGAAAAGCAGAAATTGGGCTGATGAGGTGATGGGAAGCAGGTGTGCAGGCAGGCAGGTGAAGATTCAGGTGTAGGGCTGGAACACAAGGAAAACAAAAGCACATGGACAGGGGAAGAACACAAACACACAGCCAGGGGGGCGGAGCACTGACATAAACAACAAAAATGCATGTTCAGTCAGGCAGATTGGGCCTCTTTGTAACTGGAAGAACCCCCAGCAACCCCTTCAGCATATTATATTCTTCTAATCTAGCCACATATCACAGAATTGCATTTTCAGAGTTTAATCAATCTCACTGTGATATTTCTTCTTCATAGTTTGAAAATTCCATGAAGTACACACAACAAAGCCAAAGCCATTCTGTAGGTTGCTCAAACTTCACATTAAAGAAGAGCCGCAATCAAACAACAGACATTTCAGATACAAGAGATATGCATTGGTTATACAATGTGGCCTTGGGAATCTACCTTTGCCCTTTGCTAAAAAAAGACATTTCTATACAGTCACTGCTGTACTATAGGTCAAAGTGTGCCTTTTATTGGAATGCTGGATCTAAGAAACTAATCACAACAGGGGGGGTTTCTATTGTGTCTTCTGCCTCCTCTCAAAGATATGCACTCAAAGGTCATATGAAAATACATTTTATCTCAATCAATACCTTTTCTTTCCTCAGCTGGACTCATTGACCTTCAAAGGTTCAGGGTTCAATATAGTGTAATATGATGAAACCCCATAATTCTTAACAACATGTTGTTGTGGGCTGTTTTATCAGGAGATGTTTAGCAGGGGCCTGTGCCTCTGTCAGTCAGTGCTTCATCGGTCTGCTTGTGAACTCTGTGTACGGTATTAGTAGACACACTCCTCCAACAACATGGACAGAAAAGCTCTTTTTTATTTTAAGCAAGGTGGCACAGGTATTTTCTAATCTCCCTCCACTACATTTGGCAGTGTAATGTGAGCCTGTCGATGTGGCCGTTCCTTCAGGTTGTGTGTAGGTCCCATTTTGGTCCAAAGATGGCAGTGCTCCCTGCCACAGTGACTGGGGGACCCCGCGGTGCAACCTTGCTGTTACCTCTTAAAGCCTGACTCTCTTTTCGTTATGCTAACGGCGTAAGCACCTTTCCAGACTAATCCCGACCAGAAAAAAGGCGCGAATCTCTGTAATTCCACCCAACCTCCAGATTCCTTTCTATCTTATCTATCCCCTCCCTCTGGTTTATAAGTGGATTTGCGCTGTAAGGATTTGTACAGGCTAAATTGTTTTCTATGCTTCATCCTTTTCATTTGAATTTCATGTCTGACCATATTTTTAATTTTTTTTTTCCCTTCTCTCGAATGAGTCATTGCAAACGCTCTTTCGGAGGGATGAATTTGTATTCCATGAGGCCATGCCCCAGGCATTGCACCTTCACATTTTTGAGAGTTCATCTTTGCAGCCTGGCATTGTAATGTATCGGTCGGCAGTGATTTAATTCCAGAAAGTGCTACAGAGAGAATATGTCAAGAGGCGGCGGTTGTCAGGCTGTCAGAAAATGCTCCTCAGAAAAGATTTGTCTTTGTGTTGTCTCCTCAAACAAGCAAATGGCTCTTGGGTAACTGGACTGCTACCAGAGAACTGGGTTATGTTCGTTAATGAAAACATGCGGTTCCACATCAAGACCCTCACATAACAATCATTGATCACTTTTATAAATCTCCTGTGAGGTATTTCGGGACCAGGTTCAAAGCCTTGAGATATAAATAGGTAATACGCAATAGAGTATTGACTAAGCAGGTAGATTAAGTCTGTGGGCAAGTTGTGCATCTATGTAGCTTCTTGGCTGTTTTTTTTTTTCATTCTAGGCAAGCCCAAGGGAGGTTGTCAGAGAAAGACTGATGATTTTAATTTCAGTGTCGAAGGATCAGTGGCCGCTAGAAGTCTGTAGCATGCCGTGGTTAGCTGGAGCAAGGAGCATGCGGTCTACTGGACTGATGGATTGTGACCGATTGCAGAACTGTGGGCCCTGCAGATGTAAAAGGCCAGCAGATTCACAGGACAGATGAAGTAATTGGTTGCCCATTGTCCCTTGTTAATCAAGGTGCAGAAAGGTGGTTCTGGATTTCCAAGCCACACCCATTACCGACCCCCAATTTCCTTTTTTAAGCATTTTGGTGTTTTCAGTTTTCATCTGTGTTTCAGAATTATTCATTTGTTAATTTACTTAATTATTCTTTTTGGCAGACACCCCTAGGCAGAATAACAGACACAGTGAGGTACAGTATTAGTATGAGACATTGTATGTTACTTTCCATAGAACAGGTGAACATAGATGAGAACAGACTGCTGTGTGAGTACAACAGAATTCATACAACAGGCTCCTCTGTTCCCCTTAATGAAAATTTGCTGAGCAGTTTTTTCTCTAATGGGGGCCTCATGCCAAGTAACCTGATAACGGGTCCGACGCAGAATCAGGTCTCTCTAAAAAGGTCCTGTCTTTTTATTGGAGGCCCCCCAGATTGTCAGAGATTAGTGCAACACGCCTCTGTAATTCACAGCAGCCACTGGCAGCAGAGGTTTGTCCAAATATTAAAAGCAGCCTTGAGCAGTCTTGCTTAACGTCGCTCCTATTTCAGCCTGTCATCGCAGACCTGTATTTCTCCTGACCTTGAGGTGAGACAGACATTTGAGGGGATTGACTTCCCTCTGAATAAATGGGGGAGCGTAATTCAAAAACTCCTCAAGCCTGTATGTCTGGAAATGGATACGTTTTGGGTCTAAATGTGGCATTCGCTCGTCTCAGGTTGTGTCCTAAATAGTTAGCAGGCTACAGCAACCTTTAATCAACCTCCACTGGGAAAACAGCCTCCGCTGGCATGTTTGTTAGTAGGTTTGATCAAGCAGAGTTCAGCTGTGGGACCTTGGCCCAACACTGTAACCAGTGTGTATGTTGTGTGTGTGTGTGTGTGTGTGTGTGTGTGTGTGTGTGTGTGTGTGTGTGTGTGTGTGTGTGTACATCAATCTTGTTATAGAAGAAGGGCACTAACCCTGCCCCTCACTCACACACTCTGCAGAAGAAGGGCACTAATCCTGTCCCTCACTAACACTTCCTGGTGCAAATGTAAAAATGTCCTGGTGTAAAAATGTTCTTTATGAAGCCCAGGCTGTGAAATCTCCACCTGTATACTTCACACTAACTTTAGACAAGTTATCACAATTTATTACAATTTGTGCAGCTCTGTTTCTTTATTTCACAGTGTTGCCCAGGTGGATATTTAATGAGATACTGAGGTAAAGCATGCTAAAAAGCAGAACACCTACTGTTATGTCCTATGTACAACCAGTATAACTTAAATTCTGAATGTGACCGGTACACAGGGAAAAGGTGAACAGAATGTGATTAGTCAGTCATAGACATTACAATGAAGATATATTACAATGAATATCTTAATGAGGCCATTCATGAATCATAATACATGTCCAGTGCCAAGCAGTTCCACCTTTGTTAACATTTGTCACTGTAAGACCAGATTGTTCTCACTATGTTGGTCAGAGCTACTTCAGTGAAAAATTTAAAGCCCCCCCTGGTGTTCCTGTAGCTTCAAATAATCATGTGTCACCGATGAGTGACTGTGAGTTTTCACTCCTCCAAGTGGGGAATAAAGCAGTAGATCTTTCTGAACAAAGTCTATTATGTCATAAGAATGTTTTATGTTTCAGAGAACTTTGCTGGCTTGAAAAAGAATTTCTGAAAAGGAACTCATAAGCCATTTTCTGGAACGGAGGACTTACAATGCTTCCAAAACCCTATCTGTAAAAGGAACTGCAATGACCCTTGGCCCAAGGCAAGCAATTTGCTGTTTGCTGACCCTCGTTGCTGGTGTCACCTTTGTGTGTGGAAAAAAATGTCCTTGATGTGATGTCTGCCAATGCTATGCTAAGCTGTGTTCTATGGCCAGTTCCAGTTCATTTTTTAATGGTTTAACAAGTTATTTGATTAGGAGATGGCTTAATAGCTTATGTTTTTCATAGCTTAAATTTTTACATGCCACCCATCCATCAAATGGACATTTTAGTGAAGCAATTCAAGCACAAAGCCTTGCTCAAAGTTGCAACCACAGTGCCCCATTTTATAGCTTGGTTTGGGCACTCCCTGTTAGTAAATCAGATTCCTCAGCCAACACAGCCCATTGGTACAGCAGTCTGCCTGCCAGATGGGGCAAATTACAAAAAGGATGCAGTGAACTCACTCATGTTGACTGCCCTGGAGGTTATACCTGTTTCACTTTTGGCAGCTTCAGTTCTTTTACTGTGAAGAATATGGGTCAGGCCTTTGGAATTGACTCATATTGGGTGTCATTTAACTTCATTGTTAAATATCTGACTCAATTGCAGCCAGAAAATGTTCTGTTCTCACAGCAGTACACATGCATTACCATAGTGTTTTTTAACACATTGTGGGATGAATGACCTTTTTGGAAATGAGGAAATGATTTTAACCTTGAAAATGAAGCTGCATTCACAGAGGTGTTGAGGCTTTTTTCAGTAAAATGGGAATTTCTGGTTTGGAAGGATGCGTGGAAAAGTGTACAAATTTCCCAGTGCTAATGTTCAGTTTACCTCTACCCTCCCCCATTCTCAGATATAATGGAGGTCACATGACCTACAGCCTTGCTCTATTGATTTTTCCTGGTCTGATGCTGTCCATGGTGTCCAATCGACAGTAAAAATCAAAGCGCACATCAGTGACCAGGGAGAATCGCCTGTGTCCTTTAATTACGCGAGAAGAATGCCCCTTCCTTTGTTACTGCAGCTAAAATGCTTATCCGCTCATCAAAGGACATGTGACCAAATCTGGCATTGCCTGAGTGCTGTGAGGAGCAATCAATTGTGGTATTGCTTTTTCAAATAAAAGATGGACTGAGTTAAGGGCAGTGAGGCCTTGTAGTAGGTATAAAGTTGACTGGAAGGGATGTCTGGGAAGGAGAAGCACCGTAATGACTATTTGAATTACATTTGGGGTCTACATTTTTATTAGCTGGGGTCTGCCTTAATGAGATTTGGAGTTTACATCTACACTAGCAGGGATCTACATGTATGATAGCAGGGTCTACACGTATGATCGCAGAGGTCTACATGTATGTTTGTAGGGGCCTACATGTATGGTTCGAGGGTCTACATTTGCAATGGCAGGGGTCTTATATACTGTATGTCATTCACATGCTGGCACATGTCATCTGTCATATCTGTTGGATGATCTGTTCGAAGGCTTACAGCAAGGCTATTTAGCTAGCAGCCAGGAAAAAAAATTGGCTCATCATGGGATTTCTGTTGGCTGTTTGATGTTTAAATATGCATCAAAATTTGTGACGACTTGTAATATTGTTATTCTGAATGTTTCAGACATTGGCATTGTCAACAAAGATAAACAACCCTTTAAATTCCTAGGTTTTAATTGATTTTTGAGCACTAACCTGTTAAAATACCACTGACTTACCGAGAAGGAAATGACGCTGCCCTATTTTGGAGGTGACAAATAATAGCTATACATATTTCACTGAATGAGTTGTTTATATACTGTATGTACATTTGTACATACATATGTACATGCTGTTTGTGTCCTTTGAGGAAAACAGGAGAAAGAGAAAAAGCCAAAGGGAACAGAACTAGAGACAGAGAGAGAAAGGGGAAGAGAAATGTGGGAGAGCGAATGGCAGGCGCAGAAGTGCATACTCTGGAAGACGCTGGCTGGGGAGTTCTCCGTTACAGCGGGAAATATCAGCGGAGGATGACTCACGCCACTGAGCAGACCGGCGAGGGAGACAGCTGCCTTCTGCTTATCAGGGGAGAGCATGCCCACGCTGTCGCCGTGGCAATGCGGACATGACGCTCACCGCCCTCAAGGTCCGCTCAAGGACATGCGGGCCATAGTGTGGGGTGATCCCCCCCCGCCCCGACCTCAGGTTGACGGAGCCACCAGGCCTGAGGTGTGGGACTGCGTCATTAGGTAATCCCCCAGTAGGGGGGATTTCAAACCATGCTGTGCTCTGCTCTACAAAGCAGTCCCCACAGGCAGTCCTGTCTGCATCGACATATGTTCTTTTTCTTATGACCAGATATTCGGCAACCTGTGCTTGAAATTTTTGTCCCTGACTCTGTTGAAGCTGTGCGTGCTCTGATTTGCTCTTCCGGTCTAAAACAACAGTCACAGTCAGTGCAGGAACGCAGACAGCTTTGGAAATTTCTGTTACCAATTGGTAGGGGGAGGACAGAAGCAATGCAGGAACTGAATATCTGGTTATAACATGGAATATCTGTAATACATCCACTTGTCTCGGCTGACCATATGGGAGTGTCACCAGGACTGCAAACAGGGTGACTTCACTTTGAAGTGGCAATATTTCTGCCAACATATTGTAACTAAAGGCAGCAATGCCTCCTGTCATATATAAGGCCACGCGCTTGTCTTTGTAATATAATTTAAAAACAAGTAGCTCAGTCAGTAAAGGTGCTCCTTCCAAGTGTAGGACAGGCCATGCAGTCTAAGACATTGCAAGTTTAAGTTCAATAGTAGCAATGTGTAACTGGCTTCATTTTGCCGGGGCTTTGAAGGTTTACATTCACCAGGGTCCCCCCTTCACTCACTCATTAGTACTCACCAGCGACTCGGCGGACTCAGATGAGTTCACCAGTAGGCTGTGCCCATCCTCCACTTGGCACACACCATCCTGTGATGCACTCTGGGAGTTGTAGTCCATAAAAGCTGTCAGCTGCATGTGGGTATATTGCATTCATCATACTTCAGTGCTCCTGGGCGAGTGTAGAAGCTGTGACTGTGGATGTTTGTTTAAACAGGGCAGTTGTATATTATTACATAACTGTGTATGATTCTGTGCGTGTGTGTCTTTCCCCCCTACTTTGACAGGTATAAAGGTGTATGCATCTCATTGTAGGATATGAATAAACTAAAAAAGAGTGAGAGGTGTGCAGAGGCCTTCCAGTAGGAATATGAGCTTAAGGGTGCACATGGAGATGTTTTGTAGGAGGTTATAAGACTGTGAATTTCAGTGCTTTTCTTCTGTATTTAATTCTGACTGGATATTATGAGGCTTACGGTTTGTGAGATGGAATACCTCAGGCTGTCCCTTCTTCCAGCTCCTTGGACCTCCCTTCAGCAGCATGCAAAACCAATTCTCTCTGGTGGAGCAACTTCTAGCAACATGAGATTGCAAAACTATGAACAAGCTTTGAAATTCAGTTATTTATCCTGCCTATTTCAATTTTCTCACCACTGCTGAAAATTGATTAGGTCAAAACTTGACTGAAGTTTTTGCACTTATGATAGAGGATTCTTTTGGTGTAAAATAGATAAAAAATATGAAAAAAATACTCAAAATGAATCTTTTACTGTTAAAACTGTGGGGACACATTTTAAATGTTCTGGAAATCACTTTCTGTGGGCCATACAAATGCTTGTCCTCAGGTGACTGTTTCTGAGCATGCAGCATTTTCTGTAGTAATGCATTAGCAATGTCATTTTTATTATTCATTTAAAATCCCACACAGTGACATGGCTTCCAGTCCATAAGAGACAGCACACTTAGTTTAGTTTAAATCTGCTGTGCTTTGGATGGCTCTAGGTTCTAGCCTCCTGTTCTCATTTTCATGTTTCTCAGTGCTGTTCACACTTTGTCATCTCAGCCATGAGTAATCTATTTTCACGCGCCAAAGTCTACAACCAGAATCTGCCTGACAGAAGTGCTTGCCTGTTGCCATGAAAACCATACGGCCGTTTAAATTTCTCCACACCTTCCCGCATCAATTGCAAAAACATTATCCCTTTTCTCAGACCAGAGGAGAGTGTTACCATGGTTGCCATTCCTGGAATGCTCATGACCAGCTGGCTGAAACCTGCCTGCCCAGGGTGTGATGTCATCCACGTAGTTTTCCATTATGACATCAGCACCCGATCTTTCGTCCAGATACAGCCCCGCGCGTCGTGTGTCCTGGGGCTGAGAGAGCCCGCTTAGATATCTGCTGGCGTGCGAATGCAGGGGAGCCTGGGAGGAATGCAAGTACAGCCAGGCCGTCTTGTTTCCATGGCACCCTGTTCAGGTCCCTTGTGATTGGTTTGTAGGAAAACTACATCTCGCCACCTGTTTTGTTACTATTTCACAAGGGCGGCCAATGAATGAAGGCCAATACATTTTCCTGTTTTCAGTCGAATTGGTGGTTTCCCACAGGGGGGACCTGACCTATTTTTTCCACACACCCACAGATAAATTTGAGCAGTCCTGCTCAACGGCTCTCTGATAAGAGGAAGGGGGCCTCACCTGAACCACAGCAGACACACAAGTGTGCCTCCCGGAACAGGAATGTGGTCTTCTCCCTTACCTCAACAGGCTACATGAATGGTAAAAGTGAATAGTGGCCTGAGTTTATGAATTCTGTGATAGACTGATCATACTTTGTAATTTGCTGTGGACTGCTGGGTAATGTAGTTCACCTTATGGATGTATTCTGCTGTTTATTCAGTGTGTGCATTCCTTCTCCCTGATGTGAGAGTTTGCAGTCATGCATTTGCAGAGCCTGATACTGTTATTAAGTGGGGCACTATGATCTGTAGAGCTCTTATGCAAAAGATAACATACATTGATGCCCCACCTGAAGTTTGATTTCCATACTCCACAATCATTTGCTCAAAGATGAATGATCCAGAATGATCCAGACCTAAAGTGATGGTCCACCTGGCTTTGTATTGAACATTCAGCACTTTTCAAAATGGCTTCCATTTTCGAATATATTCTTCTTCAGTGCTTTCAGTCCTCCACTCTTAGCTGGAAACAAGATATTGAGATAACACACATCTCTCACACCTGTCTGTTGTTTAGATGCACTTGGCCAGCACTGCAAATGGTCACACATCACTCCCACTGTTGGGCATGTAGTGAAAGTCTCAGAGGCTCACAAGCAGTTGCACTCAGGTTTGAATGCAAAGTCATTTACTTTCAAAAGGTGGAAAAGCCCTCTCAGTGCTCCCAGAACACCCCCACATCTCCTTTGCTCTCTGCTGTTGGCTCTCTTTCAGCCTTTACATAAGGCCCGCTCTCCTCCTGTCACCTGCCCCACGGACTTCCTGTTACTGCGTGTGTCTCTCAGCGGGTCTTTGTCCTTTCTGCTGTGGTGATGAAACACTTGTACAATCACCTTTTCAGATAATCACAGGCCCGGATCTCGCCCCCCAACTGCCGCCGAAACACTGTTTCTTTTATACTGCAGAACCCAACAAGGAGGCCAATTTACTGGTGTATAGAGGGCAGCATCCCTGTCACGAATGGCTAATTTGTTCACGTCGATCCAAGCTGAGGACATTGTGTTTTCTCACGCCATTAGTGGTGTTACACTGTTTTGACTATTTTTGTGAGGTTATGTTATTGAAGTGTGAGCAAAATATTGTTCCTGTAATTGTCTGGTTGATGAAACTGTCTTCACAATCAATGGGTTGACATAATAGTGAACAAACGCAAATTCCATCAAAATGGTTGCTTTGCTAAAATGCTTCACTTCTGCCCTAAAGATGACAGTGTCTTGTTATTTGCCACAAAGTGAGCAATAGAACCATACATAAACAACATGCTCATAATTTTTGGTTTGCCATAAATTGAGCAGTGGAGCAATACATAAACCACATGCTTGTATTGTATGGTCATAATGCAGTACATATTTTTGCATTTTTGGCTTAAAAATAATACATTTTCATCTTGCTCCATTTTACAGCTATCCTTCTGACTTACTGTATGGCCTTGCTTTTTCTGCAACAGCAAAAAACCCTGCCACAATGTCAGAGACAGTCCCTCGTTAATACAGATGATTATCAAATGAAAAGGTAATTTAATGTGAATCCCTGTTAGGAACTGCAATGGCAGGCTCTGCACAATAGAGGCGATTGTTGTTTTTTTCCTGGGCAGCCAGAAACCTGAGCCCTTTAAAGCAAACTGCGGTGCATTTCTGCCGTCTGTCCCTGCAAACAATGGACTCCTTTATTGTCACATTTACCCTGCTAAAACTTGAATGGCAAATCCTTCACGCTTGCTTCCTTCCTCAAAGAGTATGGGGGCTGGGCCACGGTTTGGATAGAGGGACAGGCCTCGGAGGAGGTGGAGGGTGGAGGTGGGGGTGGGGGGATGGGGCATTGGTGGAACTTCAAGGACATTTTCAGGACTTGCGGCAACCAGCTGACCTTGTGAATGGTTATTAACCGGAAGCTTACAGTTATGTGCCCTTTTCCCTGCTTTCAGACATGTTTAATTCCCTCTGCCAATGACAGCAGAAAGGCTTGTGGCAGTACATTAATTATGCATTCATTTTGTGTTTGCAAATTCTTTTGAGCCTTTTGTCAAAGTATTTTACTGTTATGTTATTATTGTTATATTTTTCTATTTTACTCACTTCCAAACACCACATTGATGTTGGCACCATATATCTGAATGCCTTCCAGGAAAGTTACTGGTTCTGTCTATACAAAGACATGTTTGTCCCATATGCAACCAATTTAAAGGGATTTCATTGAAGTTGCCGGGAGGATTGTAGAAACAACATATTAAATAGGGAAGGTATCACAGTCAATATTGTGCTCCTAAACTTTCATTTATTTTCACATTTCTTAAAAGCAGATGATGTTATATCATATTATTATCATATCAAATATCTTATGTTGATATATATATATATATATATCACATGTGCTATAGTCCATTTAAACACCTAATCACTGTATATGATATGGGCCAGTAAGACACATAATCACTGTATAAATGCCAATCACAGTCTGTGTGAGAGAAGATCTAAGTTAACTGAGGCTAGTTTTATAATTCAGCTGAAACACTTTTGAAATAAAATAGCTTAGTTTATTTGATCTCTTGCAGTGCAGTTTATTCTCAGAGCTTTTACACAGCTGAGGTCCCTTGCACTGTGATTCATAGACCCTCTCGTGAAAGTGCACTCAGTCTATCACTGAAATGGACTGAAATACAATCTGCAAATAGAAACCGAGGGGCTTCTTGAAAGCATGCGCATTACATTAGCGTCTGTTTGGACATTAGTTTTTACTGCATCATCAAAGCCTCGCAGATCTCAGAGCTGATAGGGAACGGCGCGGGCTCATCCCTCCTCCCCTCTCCCTTCCCTCCCGCACAGACTGCAAGCCGTGCGTCGGTAATGTGTCCGATTCCATTAGATAACAATCGCAGCGGGTAAAGCTGCCAGATAGTACAAAGGATATTTGTGATAACCGAGTGGACTTTGCCACAATCGGCACCACCGAACTCATTAGGGAGGCATTGTCCACAAGCGCTCTTTTAAGTCTTGCAGCTTTCACTGTTGACTTAGTCCGGGTGCTACCGTTCTTAGTTAATGATAAACTAATAATGGTTTCTCAGTAACCTCTAGTGGGTTCTTCAGCAGTTCCAAAGTGTAGCTATTGTCAGATTAGCAATTAAGTTCTGCACAGTGTTCCCTGACATTGAAAGCATTTATTAGTTTTTTTCTTTTCTCAATACAGGCAAGCAGGAGCCCCTGTTGTATTTATACCCAAGCACAAGTATGTGTAGTAAGAAGCCGAGCTGCTTTGGTTTGATGGATGTCTCTCCTGCTTTCCAGCCTTTAGGAAAGCTCTGACTGAAGACTTTGAAAACGGCACTATGCCTGCCAGCGGCATAGTCGCGACCTTGTCCTGGCCTCCCTCCCAGGTCAAACCACAGTGCTTAGCAAAGGCACGGAAGGGTGTGGACGCCCCATACGGTATGGTACACTGTGGCCCTGTGGAGCATGCCCTGCCCAGAAACTGCCCTGCTCTCCAGCGAGAGAACAGGATGGACTTTCTTACAATACAATACATTACAATACAATGTGACTTTATATAGCCCTTCTCATGTGGGTGTCTTAGGGCAGTTTACAAAAAACAATTACAATGAAGAGTAAGACTTAGTTCCAACTAAGAGGAATAGGCACTTGAAAATAGGTATGTTGTAGGTCTTGGCATAAAAAAGTCTAAAGTACATAAGCTAAATCTCTTGTACAGCATGGAATTGAGCTCCTCTTGAGGAGCTTAAGGTGTGGAGCGGCTCAAAGCTCCTCCCATTCCCATGTTTTGTCAACTGGGAGGGATTGGCAGTAGATGAACGCTTATTGAATGCAGGATGACTGGGAGTATAGGGTTTGAAGGGATCCTATAAACCAAACACATAAACCCCTCTAAAGTCCATGAGAGGAGCAATCAGCAGTGCAGCTGGCTCTGCAGGGTGGGATTGGAGACCTGTCTGATGTCCATCGTTTGGAAAGGGGTCGAGAGTCTCTTTTCCTCTGTCTCTGTATCCTCCACTGTCTCTCCCTCTTTTCTAACTCATTACTCACTCACTTTGTGCTTCTGTCTCTTTTTGCCTGTCTCATCATCTGTTTCCCTCTATACCTGTATCCCTCTCTCGCTTTCACTACCTCATTAGTCACTCACTTTCTGTTTGTCTCTTTCTCTACGTGTCTCGTCACCTCTCTGTCTCTCTATATGTGTCTCTCCCTCTCTTTCTCCATCTCTCACTAACTCATCACTCACTGCATTTGTTTTTGTGTACTTCTCTCTCTCCCCCTTTGTCTTACTAATGGTGCATGATTTGAAATCCTATAATAAAACACTGTGCCACAAATCTCTCTTTAGCTATCACAGTAATGAAACATTATGCTCTAAAGCAGCGCAAATCTCTAAACACTTACCCCTCAGCTGCATTAAGTGGGCTCAGGTTAATTTACTTTTCTGCACACACAACAGATACACTTACAATTATTAGCATGTAGAGAAGTGCTTGTGTCTCTGATTTGATTCAAGCTAATCCCATGTGATCAATTACATGACCTTCAGGAAGGCATTTTTGGTCTGCGTGTGAAAATCCTAAAGGACTCCTCTTCCAACTTGCATTTGCTGAAGGGGAAAAGTAATCCAATTCCCTCACAGCATGTCACAGACACTAGGGGCTGTGTGACTGAAGGGAGAGGAGTGAAATTTAACTGGTACTGTTTGCCAAGTCACCTGACGCTTAAGTAGAAGCTGCTCCCTGATTGGTGGACGCAGTTCAATAAATATGTTCAGTCTACTGGAGTCAGAATCAATAATCCCAGCATTGCTTTGGGTGTTATTTTGGTCACACAACCTCAGTGGTATTTTTTTTGTTTAGGGCTGTGTCATCACTGAGCTTAATTCAGAGACCTGCCTGAAAGCTAAGGCAGAGCAACTAGCAATTTTAGGTGAACTAGTATTAGTATGTTTATGTGTAATGTGAGATGTTTGTGATTTTTCTGAAATGTGCATTAGACCGCCTTGTCTTAACTGTATTGTCATCTTTTTAACAACAGTAATTTCAAGTGCTGTTCAGTATCACTTTCATTCCATCACAAACCAGCAGTTTGACAGAATGATTTCTGCAAGAACCCAGACAAAATTAGCAGATTTTCATTCATGTGTTTGTCTGTTGAGGCAGCTGGAAAATCTGTGAACTACTTAAAATCGGGGAACAAGTTGATCATGTTACAATGTGCAGACGTTTTACAGACAATGAAATATTAATCCACTGATCATCACATCACAAAATGTGACTCGTATGAAAATGTTATGCAAATGTATGCTTATTAATCATCTTGAATACAAAACACATTTGTTACACGTCTAATGAATATTTGAAAATTATTTTCATCACCAGTGATAGGATTGTAGGTTTTGGATGAACTGTTATTCTATAACTGTAACTGTTGTCTAAATGTGTGATTTAGAATGGGTACATACTTTTAACAGGGGGATTTAACCTTGATGATAAAGGGTTAGGAGACCTCATTTTTAGAGAGCTTATTCTGTTGTTTTAAGGCATTCGTCATTTTCTATAAAGACGGCTGGCAGGTGTGATCAACCGTGTTTGCATTTCATTTTAAAACTAAGCTGCAAGCTGTGTGGTTTTAGCTTACCAGAACACCCCATCTGTGAATTTATGACTAACATTCATGCCTTATTATTCTAGATCCACCACAGATTTTCTCAGACTTCTGTGTCCAGAACAGATAATAAACACATCCATGTCAAGATTTTATGAAGTAACTTTTACAAAACAGAAGGAAAATACACTGGCAAGACCATGGTGAGAGATCATCCAAGGAAGCTATGAAGGATAAAAATTCAGTTTTGTTGCATGTATTGGCCATGCAAAGCTTACTGAAGCTTTATTGTTCATTTTGATTGTCTCCAGGTCTATATTTCATTTTCTTTGGCTGCCAGCTGTTGAACATTTGCAATATCACGTGAAGCCCTGTTAATATTTTGATTCCATTTTTGGCACAAGAAGAATTTTAATTGGACAGTACACCAACAGCTAAATATATATTGCACAGGATCACACAAAAAAGCATAGAACTGCTTTTAAACATTTTCCTGCTCATCCTTATAATGGAGACAGCATGGGGATCTTACAGCACAGTGATGGGTTAAAAGGGAGACCAGCAGGAATCACACCCTTTTCAAAAGACCAATGGAGGAGTTATCACATTTTCAGGAAAGATCTGCTTATAATGAACTCAAAAAAGCAGATGCTGATTGGTACACAGATGAAACACATTTGCATAATTTCAGTGAATCGGGTACATAAACAGAGACACTTGAATTGATTAAAGTATCCTTTTTTTGGTGAGTGCATGCCTAAGCTTTTACCTTGTTGTTAAAAAAAGGGGTTGGGCACAGGGCTTGCTGTGACTTGTTTCCTGTTTTATATTGACCTCTTGAGAACGCTATGTGCCATGAACAAGGTGCTTAAAAACTTCCAGCACTCTTTATCAGAAGAACATGAATCATGGCACCAGTGAAATATTTTTTGGAAACAAACAGTAGGCATTATCAACTTCAACAAAAGGGAGTGATCATGGCTCTCCAGTTCCGATGTAATGATAACAATGTAATCCAAAGATTAGCTTTATTTTATTTCACCATTTTATTTTTCTCTGTCTTCTTTCATCTGTCTCTTCAGTCATCCCAAATGACATGCCAAAAATGATGCATGTAAATATTATATAACAAATATGGGCCACAGCACAGTGTGAAAGTGTTCTTTAAAATGCAGCTACCAATTTATTACAGTACTGAAAGCACTCTCTAAGAGTGCCAGTACTTTTGGAGTTTTGTGATCAATAACCCTGATTTGTATATTGGCAATAGCTGTTCCTGAGGGTTTGACACTGTGACACTGTAGTCTGTCCTCTTACTGTTTAAGTGTTTACTGTATCACTGTGGGCTGGATCCAGTCAACATTTGTTCTTAACTTCAACTCCCAAGCTGAATCAAGGTTACGTGAGCACCAGAAATAATAGAAAACATTGTGTTCATTACTGAAAAAGGCAACACTTGAAGTGTTAATCAAAGTTCAGGAGGTATGTTGAACCTAGACTGGTGTGACAATTGACACTTGTTCAGATGTGTTTCCTGTACGTCCGGGTGTTCACTGTGCCTCATTGTACGTTCTTGCGTGCTTTTGCTTTGTCAGTCACTTTGGATCAGTGAGTCACATTGGTTTAGTAAAGTAATGCCGGTGAGTAATACTGAGAGTGGGCCTGTTATCTGAGCGGATGGTTTAATTGGGTGTGGCGTGAACACTCCATGATGTGACCATGACACCACCGCTGATCTCAAACCGGACTGCGTGAGACTGCAAACCGTCACCTCTCTCCCTGTCACTGTGGCAGGGACGCCGGCCGGCTCTGCATGGCTCTCGCCCAGTCACAAGACAGGACTCTGTCATGTGACGCGTCCTGACACCAGAGCAGGAACAAAACGCTACTGTTAGCCATCGCCCCCGCCGCTCCAGTTACTTCACTTGATCACAGAGCCAGGTTTCGCTGGGCAGCTTACTGGAGACTGCAGCCGTGTCCAAGCCGAGCCGGTAAAGGCAGGAACTTGCACAATTCCTGTGCTTGCCCTAAATTTGGGCCCTGTGCCATTCAAGAAACCCATTCACAAAACAAAACCCAACAACCATAACGTCAATGCACATGACACATATCAAATGACAATAAGATTTTGACTACCAGTACATGGCTTGCCTCATGGGAAAATGCATTTCCCTTCCCTGTCATATCCGTTCCTCTCATATTCCAGAAGCACCCACACATAAGCAACCTGTCCTGTTACAGTCCATGGCTTGAAATGTGAATGCCTGCCCTATGGTTCAGAAATGCTTAAAACAGGTTTTGTATTTTTTTTTGCTCGAACAAGCTAGATGTTTAATGGGATTTTTCACGCCTTTAGAATTGTACGATTAAAACGTGACCTCCAGTGCAGATGACTCATCAACTTCTAGCTGAATAAAGTGTGATTAAATTGAGCCTGAGTCATTTATTTTACAAGTAAATTTGAAAAGACTTCACGTTCCCACTGTTCCCACAATTATTATTATTAAAGTGGATTTTTACTCTTCCATGACAAATTTGTCAGAAAGGGTTTTATCTGATAATTGTAATTAAATTATGTATGAAAAATATGTGGTGAAAAACAGAATTGACAGTAAAATCAGTACACTTTATATCTGACCTTCACCTACCCTTTCAGTTCATCTCATACAAAGAGCTTCTGTGATTTTGTTTAGCTGCTATTACTCCATAATATCGAATAAACATCATTTCCAATGGCCTGGGTGAACCATTGCATCTGCAATAATATGATTTAAAACAATCAGCCAGAACCATTAAAAACAGGCCTGTCATTTCTTCAATTAGATGCATACAGTATACAGTATAAAATATACAGCATAATATAATATACAATACAAAATAAGATACAGGCTCTATTTGAAATGACATTAATCTCTACATTATTACCTAAACATATATTTATAATGAGATAATTACATTGGTTAATTCTTCAGCACATGGCATTTTGATTAAAGATTCAAAATGTTTTATCTGATACTCTTTACAATTGAAATACAGTATACTGATAAGAACACAAACACACAAGCTAACTAAGCAGACAGCTGTATTGTGTGCCGGGCTGAGTGTGATCTAGGCTGCATCATATATACGTGGATGAAAAGGCAGGAGCACTGTGTAGACCTGTGGTAACCATGGCAGCAAGCTCTCACTGGAGGTTTCCCATTCGACCCTGGAGCTTTGATCATTGCACAACTAGAAGACTGTTACATCATCAACAGGAGCTGTTGGATGCTGGTGCTGGCCTGCTCTGATTATGTGGCTTAAATAATTTTGGTGAACTGCAGCTACCGTGGGTGTCATGCACTTGTAGGCTGGAGGCTTTTCTTTGAGTGACTGTGGTGCGCTTACCGCCTCATATGAGGTCTGCACCCCATGGCACTAAAGAGAGCAGCTTTGAGTTCTGTTTCTTCTACGACTCAAAGGAGGAATTTTATGAATGAAACATTAATGCGCTGTTTGATCCCTGACGCCTAAAGAGAGGACACACGTCGCTCTTCAAGGGGAATAGTTTGTTATCAATTACTGGAAAAAGGCAGAGGGAGGGCGTGGAGAATTGTACCTAGAGGATCTACTGCTGGCAGCGCTGCAGAGCCGGAATTGGGACTGTGCCGAGAGGGCTCTGCCTCGATTTGTTAACAAACACTGAGAGGAGGTACTGTGAGGTGAGGGGTCATCTGTCCCCACCCCCCTCCCCCCCGTCCCTCCCCTGCTGCAGACAGAGTGACGTCAGTGTGTCATCAGTATTGACGTTCTGTGTGCAGACTGACGGGGCGGTCAAGCATAGGAAACCGGTCGGGGCGATATCGACGTGCCGGCATTGTTAATGCTTCCGTCACCTGCTTGGGTTACTTCTCTTTCGATTCAGACTTTTGGAACCTGAGCTAAGGGGTTTCGGCTACTAAAAAAGGAGGCTGACGCAAGATGAGAGATAACTGAGAATGAAGAGAGACAGGAGACCGTCTGAGATAATCCTCACAGGAAAAAGGCAGACAGATCAGCTGCCTGCTTCCTGAAAAAGCGATGGTAACTTTATGAGTAAATTCATGAAAACAGCTTAATTACATGATTCCCCACCCAACCCCCCCACACCCCACCAGGTTTTGTCCTACTGTAGAGACCACACCTTAAAAATCCCAGAGAGGTCCCTGGACAATAACCAAGGTAATGACAACAACATGTACAAAACAATCTGAAAGGGACATGATTTCACTTGAAACTACTCCCCATGTTTGGAAAAGAGAAGAGGGGACATCTTTTTGGTCAGATATTTCTGCTGTTTCATAGAGAATAAAGACAGCGACAGTACACAGTGGTTTCTGTGAATGAGACCTTAGCTTGGGCCGCACCAATGACCAGCAGAGTGTGAGTGACCTGTGAGTGAACTTCCGCGAAACAAAACTACAACATGAGATCCAACAGCAACGAAGGCGACAAGCGGGATTCACAATGCACACTAGTGTGCGCGCGCGTCCGTGCATGCTTGCATGTGCACGTTTGTGTCTGCGCTAGGGGCCCCTTTGTAGTTGTGCCAACTCTGAGGCAACTGTCGGGGCCGATTATTTCCAACAAAAGCTGACAGTTATTGTGTGAACATCAGCTGGGCACTTTCACTGGGCTCATTAAAATGAAATTTAGCTGTGTGGATCCAGGTCACCGTGGGTCACTAATGTAATTAGAGAGAGCCGCCTTCGGCCAGGGGGAGACCAGTCAGATCTTTCATCGCCGCTCGGATCTTGCCCAACGTCTCCCTCCACTTCCCCTGCTCCGGGAACTCTCACCCGTACACATCACACTCCTCCTTAAATAACAGGAAGCCTCATTGAGCGCAGGCTAATCTGAGATCTGCTCCGTCCGCCTGGGCCGAGCCAATGCAGATCCTCACTGAAAGCTCTGCGGAGTGTGCGGAACCCCTGTGTGTCAAGTGACACAAGGTCAGAGTCATCGGTAGCATCACTCTGCCGGAGGTTGCTATGGAAACCCCAGCTCTTCACTCCATCCTCTTGGGAAGTATCTTGACACCAAGTTCTCTGGCTATAAATAAGTTACTTGGTCATGCTTATTTGTAACCGGTAATGCTTTCATCGGTCACACAGATCATCATGAAAGGTGTGGAGGAGATCTGTGTTGTTTCAGTCTGTGTTGTTGTGGGAGCCCTGAAACTAAATACATGTTAAAATGTATCTGCAAGCGCCATAACAGCCGCACCTTGTAATTAGAGACAAGTACAATAAGAAAAACTACCAGGTTATTTTCATTTACAGCCTCCTAGTATGTACTCTAAAGGAGCTTTCCCCCATTTATTTTCTCCCACGTCATTTGAGTTAAAACCTTGATGATGCTTTTTAAATTGAACTGAATTGAATTGAATTTTGTAGGATTTTTATTAGTACACTTTATTTATCTTCTTGAAAATAAGGTTGCGGCTCTGGTGAAAGAGAAACAAACAAGTTTGTTGAGTGAAGACCAGAGATGTCTATGGTCTCCAACACATGAGCTCAATGATCAGAGCTTTAGTGCTTCCTCTCAAAGGCATCTTGTTTCATTTATTTGCTTAATTTCACCATAATGCGTCTGTCCTTATGGATGGTGCGTGCTCTATACAGGCATCCCTCGGCACATAGGAACCCCACAGCCTTCCAGCCCAGCTTATAGAGGCGTCTACCCAAACTTTGGGTCGTGGCTCAAATTCCACCCCGTCAGACAGATGTGTAAACAGCGTCTGTGTTTGCATTTGTTTGTAAGCCCTTTACGAATGACATTGGACAGAGCGCAGATAAGAATAAACTGTGGTCATGTTCTTCTGATAACGGAGACACAGCATAACAACAACAACCTGAGGGAGCAGAAGTGTTTCCCATTGCATCCTCGTCATGTTCAGTGTTTCCCTGCAGTTGAGCGACTGCACGGGGGAGAGTGAAACAACAAGCCCTGAGAGTCGCCACATAATTACAGGCCTCCTCTCCAAGTTACAGTGCAAAGTCAAGAGGCTGTTTGTGAGGGGTTAAGATATTGCCCATGCGTTCTTTTGGGCTCCCCAAAGTATAAACAGTACTTTCAAAATAATTGCATTATCCAAGCATATGACAGTATACACAGCGACTATGTGCTTCAGAGCAACAACGTAATCACACAGATAATATAGCACTGTCATGTCTACAAAAAATATATCTGTTTGTGTGTGGCCCCATATAGGTAAGCAACTTTAAATGTACTTCCTTGAGCCACTGAAGAATTTACCCAGTAATTTGTGCAGTTAAGGATTAAGGAGCTCTGCATTGGCCCATCAATAAGGAAGGTACCCAAATACAGGAGGGTTTACAAGGCTTATTCGGAAGTTTTTTCCACGGCTTGTCTGTGATGTTGTTGCATGTGATCCAGTGCACAGAGGAATGCCCGCATGCTCCACTCTGCTTCCTTCTGATTGCCTGAACAGGTGGGCAGAGGAAGGGAACACCAGTGGGTGATCCTGGGAACTTCAGTACTTTCCATTTGGTTACAATAAAGTGCGACATTGCCAATAAACATACACAGAATGAGTAATCTTTGAGCAAAGTACTGCAGAAAAGGACATGCAGCTTTCTACAGAAAACCCAAACTGAGTCTCGGGTTTAAAGGTAAAGATGGTAAAAGGACCAATCAGATAGCCTGCTGAAAATGGCCTGAAACATTAAGTAGCAAATTCATTTGGGCAGACACGTCTAAAAGTACTGGTTTCAAGCGGGCTAGAACCACACAAAAATTATTTCTGACAAATAAACGTTATCACTAAGGGAAATTTGGAAGAAACAGGCTTAGTGTAGTAAACCTGTCAGGACATCATTTCATCTCAGGCAGTAGTCAGGGGATGTCTGATATGGCATACTCTAATTGGGTAGTTGGGTGTCATACAGTCACAGAGAGCGGCACTATTTGAACACTCCTTTCGCTGGTGGATGAATTTCAGCAGCCAGTCCATAGATGTTATAAGGTGCAATAATGAGATCAACACAGAAACTATTGTCTTCATAGGATATTCCAGTCAGGGTCAGTTTTGACTGACACATCATCTTGTTTTTCTGGATCAAACTCAGAGCCTCATCTCACACATTGGATCGATGTGGAATAGTTGGTTGTAGCAGGTTATCTGAAATACATCTCAAAAATCACTTTTTAAATGGACCAATCTAGTCAGCAAGGCCTGCTCAGTGCACATCTGTTAGAAGCACCTGGAGACAGCACCATGTTTCATTAATAGGAGACCCCTTTCAGCAGACAATGGACACAGGAATGAAAAGTTGCCTGTCACCACCCTTTGGTATTTATGTGGAAACCTCCATCCATCTCCGGTCTTTTTTCCCCTTTTCAAGATGTTCTTTCGAGCCTTTCTGGGAGCATTTCTTTCAAACTCTGTTTTATGTGGCAAACTCTAATTTGTGTGGCATTCTTTTCCTTTTCCCCATGTCCTTTGTGCTCTCTGTGTGCCTGGATACTGCCCATCACTGGTCTTACTTCACTACAAAGCTTGGACAACACACAATACATTCTGATGTAACTGAATTTTGATCATATTGCTAAAAAGAAAACCTTACAATGACTCTGAGTCTTCTGATAAGTGTAAAACTTGGAGGTGTTAGCTCAGCTGGTACCTAATGCAATTGCTCCAGCATTTGTTGTACATTTTTCTGTACTCATCAGTTATGGAAGGCAGAAGGTGTTCTGCCATTGTATGGGAATAAAATGAAACATTTGGGTTTTTTTTTTGCAAGAATGTACTTCAGAATGATACATTTACATGCATTGTATTCATTTATTTAGTTTGATTAACAAGGTGTCCTAGACTGATCCCAGCAGAAACCCAATTAATCATGGAGGGCTAATGATGCAACATGACATTAGTCTTTATATATAGATTCCCTTCATCATTCCAAAAACTAAACATTAAAATTAAAAGCTTCCTTTTCAGCTAAATGGTCTTTGCTGATGGCAACAGGTTATCACTGAATTCACAATATTCGCATTACATTCCTAACACAATCACAGGCTCTTCATATTTATGGCAATGTTGACAAAATGGCTCATACAATATACATCCACAACAATATCAGTGTGAATGCTTTTTGCTCCCCTTCAAGGGTTTTTTTTTCTTTTTTACTGCAGGACAACATGAACAGAATTTTTAACAGTCAGTTCCATGCTGATCAGTGGCAGCTTACCATCTGTGTCTGACTGTAATTGGATTTCCCGTAGCATGCCTCCGGAGGCCCAGCTCTTGTATCTCTTGTGTTATTTCCTCCTTCTTTGCCTCATTTACTGGTGGAAACTGCAGTCCATTCTAAATTTCACTCATGTATTCTTGAGAGCTTGAATGCATTGTGCATTATCCGAAGCTTAAAGAGGACGTGTCATATTATTGCTGTGCAGTACTAGCATCATCTTTAGCAATACAATGTTTTCTATAGTTTTACTTTAAAATCAAATTATAGGTCATCTTGGTCCCACTGCTTTAATGTGCTCTGTTCAGTCAAAGCAGAGAGCAGAATGGCATCTACTCTATCTGAAGTTATAGAATTTTTGAGGTGACAAAATATATTTTGCCTAGTTCATAATCAAATTTCTTTTCATCTGTAAGTGTTCATGTTAGTCTCCAAATGTGTCCTTTAAAGAATAATTTACCATCTCAAACATTTCTGAAGCTGGAAAAAAGTGCAAGTTCTTTTCTTTCTCCAGTTTCTGTTTCTATAGCTGCTTTGATTTAAAAGACCTCCAACCAAAATTATTTAAGACATTGGTTACTCAAGGTGATTGAAGTGGTAATCTGTAGAAACATGCTGATCGAAAAAATACAGTGAAAAGCCAAAATGGCTGTCCAAAAATGCTAAGATCAGTATGGTGTATGACTGTTCGGTCTTAGCCCTGTACACCACGTGAAACTACGAACAAAGGCATTTTCACTGCCTGCCTCCTCTGAGGCTCAGTGGTAACAATGTCAAACAACCGTCTCGTGACCCCAGTCTGTGGGATGGAGCAGCGTACAGATCGAAATATTAGGGAGGGAGGAAGAAAAAAGAAACAAAACAAAAAAAAAACAGGAAAAAACATCAAGCAAAATCATTGTTCTGTTGTGTGTGGGACTGAACTAACGGACGTCACCGCTCTCAAAAGCTCCTGTTCTTCTCAGCCAATGGCGAAGTGGCTCCTTGTTAATCATTGCTCAACAGAAAGGGGAGCTGCATTCCAGGTCCAGGACTCTGGGACACTCCTAAGGCAGCTAAGAGCACTTGCACAGCACATTCTCAGAACGTGCTTAAACAGACAGCATTGGCTTATACACAGGTCACATGTCCACTGACCGCTAAAAAGTAACTTCCAAACCCGATCCAATTCGAGGAGATACTCTGCTTTGACCGCATCGCTGCAAGCTCATGGATCCTTTGGAGCACTGCAGTCCTGAACCTTAGATTTAGGATTTAATCCCCGATTCCGCTTAACATCAAGGCATGTTTTATTTTCTAGCTCTGCCCTTTCCTATGCTATAAATACCACACTAAATGCAAGCCTGGCTATAGTTAGGTTAGGACTGGCCAATCACAATCCATTTTAAGATACATTATATGTTATAAATGCCCAAATGTGATCAATTGAAGACTAAGTGTGTCATACACCCACCCAACAGAATATTATGTCAATTCAGCTACATCAGTCAAATTTCACATCTTTTCACAACAGCTAAAGAATTGGAGCACACTCTTTACATGCCCAGAAATGATTTTTTCCATTCTACACTTCCATTGACATTACCAGCATTTTTCAACCACATTTGGCATTTCATTAAAACAACCAAATAATACTTCCACTGCTCCTGCCAGTACTGAAAATTCAGCTCCCTTCCGAGTTGCTGAATGTAGTTCCTTGCTGCTACAGGACCGAGGCCAGACAGAAAAGTCCATGTGGGCGTTTTGATTGAGGTCATTTTTTCCCCTCCACATAATTGTCGGGGGTGGGGGTGAAATAGGGTGGAGTACTCATTCAGGTGTTAGGAAAACAACATTACCATTACCAAAATAACATAGGCCCAACTATCCCCATTGCATGACAACTTGGGCGTCTGGGAGACACCGGTCCACTGTGGAACACAGTTCTTCACATGCTCAGATCATAATGTCACCCAGGGTTGACAGCCAATTGGCTAGCTCGCCTTGTGTGGGTCATGAATCGGGAAAGAAAATAAGTGTGCTGGCTAGCAATTTATTATCGCACGTACTGTGCGAGATTGCCAGAGATCACATGCGACAGTCTGGATAAGGACATTTAACCCCCAAGAGAAGCACAAGTTTAACAATAACGTGATTGTGTTGCACTGATAGTACCTCACTTTCACAATGTGTATCTTGAACATTACGTAAGCTATGCAATTTATGTTACAATCACAGGCAGGACACAAACCTGCAGAGCTGCAAACCCTGCATGCAGCATTACGATAATGCCAGTGAAATGTAATTCAGACAAACATTTATTTAAAACACTTAAGGATCATGGCAGGACAACCAGAACACAATATAGCCAGGCAATCAAGGGTTCATCATATCTTTTGCATTTCTATAGTAGATTTAAATGAATGCATCAAATGAACAGTTGATGACATTCATCTTTGCAAATATTCACAATTAGCTGTTTAGATTTGGAAAAATCCAAGAATTACAATGCTACCATACTACACAAAAATCAATTTGAAACCTATTGCCTAATATTCATTTATCAATTAGTTCACTGCTGTTGTAAGATTCCCTTTGCACTAATGTCAGATTAACT
Source organism: Megalops atlanticus (assembly GCA_019176425.1). Taxonomy (NCBI): domain Eukaryota; kingdom Metazoa; phylum Chordata; class Actinopteri; order Elopiformes; family Megalopidae; genus Megalops; species Megalops atlanticus. The sequence goes on from CM032889.1 coordinate 7,175,213, forward strand.
TCCTAAAATTTGTTTTAAACACTTACTTGATAGTGACAATATACTCTTCCCCAAAGCATAATTACATTGACTATACATTTGAAGATCCAAAGATATTTGCAACTTTGGTAATAAATTTAATGCACAATCCATTGAGAAATTCAATCAAGAGAATATGGGCTGCAATAAATGTCAGATGTCAAGCCTCAAAGTAAAGATTAGAGGTCCTTAGGGAAGGGACCTGTGCATACATGAATAGGTATTAAAAACCTTGAGGAATGCCACTGATATGTAAAGTGCCCTGGTGTTCCAGCAGCACGTACGAGGACATGCAACGCTTTTTTAGCAAAGCGTTTACACCAAAGGACACGCCCCCCATTTTCCTTACACTGTAAGGAAATTAAACTGGTGTCTGCAAGGGGCTCATTCACAAACCATCCGATCTGCCACCATGATGCCGGGGGATAAAAACAAACTGTTTATCACATTTCAATTATGTTCTACTTGAACATATTGTGCGTACAGCAAACATGAGAGGATGCTTCAAGTGGCCTCCTCATTGTTTTAAAATTACAGGTGTTCATTTTAATACATATGTAAATAAAATGACGGACAATGCTGGGTAGGTTCTCAATTTTATTTTTGTTTAAGTCTTACCCGGATTAAGATGACTAGTAGGCGGACTCCTGATAAGTTTACTGATGTTCAACATTGACTTTTGCACTTTCAACACCAACAAAATATCCTATTACACGGGGTACTGAATTGCTTTTGATAAGATTCTACCAACCTTTGACCGGTGACTTTGGTATTGTATTTATATTATTTATTCCTGCAGACAAAAAAAATGTACGACTGCATAAATATAAAAATTTTCACCATGAAAATGGCTAAAACATTCATTAGAAAGTTACATCACATCACGTGATGCCTCCAGCAAAACAACTGTATTTAAAAAGCACTGAGTTAGCACGATTACCGGGGAGGTAACGGTCTTCCAGGCTGAACACAAAAAATTCTACATTATACTGAAGCATAAAAGGAAGCAAAAGCCTCAAAAACAAAAAAACAAACACAAAAAAAAAACAAAAAAAAAAGAGTAATAAACCCCTTCTCACATTTAAAAGTGATTTTAAAAAAAAAGGGATGTAAAAATCGATACTCCCCACAATCAGACTTAAAAAGACACACAAGTACGGTAAAGACTTCCACGGAGTGCAGCCATTTTTTTCCACACAAGGACCTGGGTGGGGGTGGGGGTGGAGGTGCAGGTGGAGGGGGGTCTGGGGATAATAAAGAGCGTACCATGCCAGTATTTTCAGTTAGTAAGAATACATATATACACCTTGGACCGCTAAAGCTTGCTCACATAAGAAAACAGAAAAATTACAACATGGCTTGAAAAGGACCATTGTATGCGACTACTGTACTGTACACTCCAAAAATATATATAAAACCACACAAGGCAGCAATACTTAGGGGACAGAAACACTGCTCGCTACATGTCAGTAGTGGAATTATAACTTACAGTAGTAAATGAACATGTCCCATGGCTCATGGAGTTCTCAATTACAGTAGAATAAATACATTATGCTATTGCTACTCTTTCCATCATTTACATTCTAACCCTAGATATATGCCTGGAAAGCTAGTGTGAAGCGTACAGGTTAAGTGTAGGTCCCGCATGTCATGAGAATTTTTGTTCAAGATGAGCTGCGCATTACTCAATTTCTCTTTGTCTGAAGTATTTTTTTCTGTTTGTTTTGAAATGGAAGGGTGGCTTGTGGGTGGTGGGTGGGTAGGTGGGGTAGGGGGAGGGGCAGAGAAAGTGCTATTTCCATAGCTGAGGTCATGAGTCCTTGACAGTGATTTTGATGTCGAAGCGTCCCTGGTAACGGTCCTTCTCACTGTAGTCAATGTTCTGTCCAAAGACTTTGCACTCAATACGGAGTTCGGTGTTTGCTGTGAGGTTGGTGAACTGGACAGCCACCAGGGGCTGCAGGTACTGTGGCTGGAGCAGTTTGCCATAATAGGGGTAGTACTGTAGGGGGAAGCCCTGGCCGATGCCGAAGTACTTCACTTCTCTAACCTTCCCAGCATCCTCTTCTCTCTGTGCAGGGTTTAGGAAATTTAAGACCATGGATTCCCACCACACTCCCCCCATGTAGACACATTCAGATAACAAATTCAATCAAAAGCTAGCAAAACTAGTGTACACAGTGCCTTTATGTGGTAAATGATTTTGCTGTGTTTGTACCAAAATGACTAGACAGAGTTAATCCACAGAATGTGGCTGGGGGTTAAGGCCAAGACATTCCGCCGTACCTTGTTAGTGCAGTATATGGGAAGCACGTTGGTGATGTCTTTGGACCTGGCTTCTTCTGGCAGGCTTGCATTGGAAGCAGGAGGCTAGAAGCAAATTGAGACAGTGAACACAACTGTTACTCGCTTAGAACAAGCAAGCTTTTTTTCCCCCTCGTTGCAGATGGTAAAGACTGGGCACGGTAGAATATGTCAGGGGATCTATCAGGCTTCCCATGCCACATGCTCACAACTGGAGCATGCAGGGAAGTCTGGGACACGGTGAGAGCAATTCATGGGAATCCAGCATCAGATGCAACAGTCATATACAGCGTTAACGTCTCGTCGCTACAATTTCATGATGTGGAGATGCTTGGGCTAGAGGGGGACTTACCCTTGGTCTGAAGTTGACGATCCTGTTGAGCTTGACGATCAAGCAGGGCTTCCCTTCCTTGAAGCCAAAGAACGGGTCATCCAGGCCTGAGCAGGCTTCCAGCCAAGACCTCTTGAAGCGGCAAGCCCTCCTGACTCCCACCTCACCGCTTTCCAAGCTTCCCCTGTCTAAGTAGTCTCCAGGGACATCTGACGAATGCAGGAACACACACGCATACATACGGTTCTTTAATGAGCATCAATGACCACAGTCTTACATCGGCCACCCCCCCTGTTGTGGGACCCCACAGCAGATTCAGTCCTTAGGTCATCAATACCAACTTGTTTGCATACACATTTTGAAAAGCAATGCAAGTTTTTCTTCTTTACAGCTAAGGACTAACCTTTAAAAAGGGGCTAGGAAAGACAGCTTTGATATGTTAACTAGTTATGTAATGCCAAAATAGCGGCCCCAATAGGCTCAAAGTGACTTACTACTACTACTGCCCCGCAGCCTGTTGTAATAATCAAAATAACAGCAACAACTAATATTCATTAAATGCTATTATCCAACACAACTTTGATGAAGGATCAGCACTTAGCACCACCACTTGTGAAGTTCCAATCTTTTAAGTAAATACAAGAGTTCAGTGTTTTTTTTCCACCACCAAACTTTTTTTTTTTGAAATGGTGCCTTTGAGCATAAAAAACAGGAGCAGCAGAGGCAAGTGCAGGCAAGCTCATCAAAATTTAGGCAACCAAAACATTGTTAAATCAGAAAATACTGATATCCGATACAATAAGAAAAAAGAGTGCAGTGCTTAATTTAACGCAGCCAGCTTGACAGAATTGCCAGGCATGCTTACTAACAAGATTCCTGGTATTTGGACTGTGGCCTGAAGGAATGAGTGAGGACCAGGTGAGGCTCCCCAAACAAAAACAAGGAGTGGAATTAAACAGTGCATTCTGGGACCTGCGCTGCTTTGTAACACCAAGTGTTGCATGACTACTGCACACATGGACATTTTATTACTTTATTACTATAGCTGCAGTTATTGCCATTGCATTTTTGATCACTTTAATGCATGACAAGCAATGCATTAATGAAAAGGTTTCATCATCAATTCAGATGCAAGCAAAAGGAGGGGGTGAGATGGACTGGATGGCCTGTTCTTGTTGTTATAATTCTCTTATGCACCTCTGAAGACCAACCCCTGCTGTAACACAGAGCCCACAGGCTATTGGACAATGGGCAGTGTGAAACCCTAATGCTCAGGCAGACCCAGCCTTCTCCTGATAGACGATGCACTCGACATGCACCCCTTCACAAACACCCCAATACCATCACGGGAGGGCAAGGGCAACTCACCTCCGCAGTCCTCGTACTTTGTTGGGTCCTCCTGCTTACTGTCGTTGTACATTTCCAGGAAAGCCTTCATGGCGTTGGTGTACTTAGAGAAAGAAGTCTCATCATTCTTGTTGAAGGCCATTTCCGCTTTTTCCGAGCGGGGGGTGTGGGATAAACCTGAGGACAAGGGAGGGTAAAAAAAAAATAAAATAAAAAAAATACTCAGAAAGGAAGACAAATACTACACTGTTGAGATTTCTGTTAGCCATCTTGTAACTGCAGTTTTGCTGTAAACATGAATAATCTGTGACTTTAGATGCTGGCAAAAACTTCTTTCCTTACCTTACATTCTCGAAATGAATCCATTCAGAGTTAAGAGTTCTCATAAAACTACAGGGAAATGCCAGTTTGTTCTAATCCTGACACAACCACAATATCTGACAGTCCTCCATGCAACTACGCATGGGGGAAAACACTAATCACCTATGGCAAACTCTGTGCCATGGAGGCTTGCTTCAACAAACCACCTTGTGTATTCAAAGTGGCAGTAGTTTTCCACAGACACAACAGCATGCGGATAGGACTGAGCCAAGTGACATATGAAGGTCACGAGCAGGGAGAACTGGGGGTGGGGGGCGGAGACATTTCATTGTGACATACTTTGTAGGAGGGGAAGGCAGGGGGAAAAAAATTACTGTTCCCTTTGTCTCGCTTTCACGTGCACACACACACACACCATTTCCGAAGATCAATTTCACTCTCTTATTCAGCTTTCTCTTGAATAAAAACTTGCGTTTCATTTTGTTTTCTCTAACACTGAAACAGCATGCAAACCCACAAATCAGGTTTGAAGACAAACATGTTGGTAATGTTTCAGTGAGGTTTTTTTTTTTTTTAATTATTATTATTGTTTTAGATAGAGGCTCCCACAGTATTTGACTGATATAGTGCCAGTCTGGGCTTGTGAAACTCCCACGGCTCATATTCCCCCCCTTCCCCCCCTCACAGTGGAAACTTTTAACAGAGAGTGTGAGAGGCGGGGCTCGGAGCACGTGCCAATTTCTTCCTTTATTAAAGCCACCAATGGAAACAGCTCTTCAGCGCACTTCTCTCCACAGCAGCTGCCCGTGTGGTTTCCCCGGTAGCAGGCAGGCTCCCTTTGAGGGGAAATGGCAGGCAGGCAGGCACAGCGGCCTACCTTTACAGGGCTTCACAGCACATGGCCAGAGCAGGCCCTTCCCGCACAGGTCAGAGGGATTACACTCTGCCACTGGTAAACGCATAAAAAAAATAAGATTAAGGTGGCAAAAGTAGTTGTCCGATTTTAGTTTCAGCTCATCCTCTAAAGAATAGAGAGAGCCTTCAAAAAAAATAAATAAATAAGAAAAATAAAAAGATGCATGCAAATTTAGAAATCTCTACTCATCAGCTATAATGAAACAATTTGGACATCGAAGAAGGTTTGCCGGAAGTAAAAAATTGCTTTCAACCCAGACAAGTGCCACGCACGGGAACAGTCACAGAGATCCAACAGCCGTGAGTGGACGGCCACACCGTATGTGTCAACACACAGAAGGAGTCATATTGGATAGTAAGGTACATGCACTCAACATTCAGCAATGTAAAGAAAAACACTGCCTTTTGTCAAAAAGAAAATACAACCCTGGCCCATCTGCCATTCTCCAAATGTAGCTGACTAACATTACCTGTTGGTTACTACATAGCCCTGCAGTATTTTAATATTTACCTCATAAGTAGTAAATAAAAGCAGCAGACATGATCTCTGACTACTATGTACTATAATAATCATCATCACACCAACAAGATATTTATGCTCACAGTTTAGCTAATACCTACAATCTTAAACTGAGCTTACATTTGGAAAGGCACCCAATACAAAGTTAAAACAAGAAAAATGAAATGAACCTAGAGGTAACCATTCTGAACTGTTCAATCACTGGCAAACAGTAAAGGTTAATTTTAGCTACCAGATAAAAACCACATCCACATCCAATACCACTGCAGAGCCCTAATTTGGGGTCACTTTGGGTCCATTTTATAACCCGAATCAATGTCATACAGGCAGACGCACATACACACACCACTGCCATTCCAACAAACTGCACTTTCATTTTGCTGGAGGAATGCCTATGTTGGCATGCGTTAGTGAATCACTTTCATGACTGAGTAAATTGACGGCAACTCACGATGACGGAGCGATTCACATTAGCAAATTAAGCCAAACGTTCTTACATGAATTTGATTCATGTGCGCAGTGTGCAGACTTGGCCCTCCCTCACCGGTTTTTAACTTAAACACTTTTGTCATCAGACATCAAACTTTACAATGTCACAAAAATGCCATTTTAGCTAAGGCGTTCACTAAAAGGAGAGACCATTCCTGTGAATCCGCACAAACAATGACGGGACAGTCTCAGATGTGTGCAACATTCTCAGAGCCAATTCACTCTAAATGTGAAAGCATACATTTTCCATGGTATGTGCAGCTAAACTTTACCAATAATTCCCCATTTCTCAAATGAATGCACATATTAGGAAATTAAAAAGTAATTTAACTGAATGTGGAAACTGATGGTCAAGCCATGTACTGTACATCTCAGGTCACTTCTCTCTAACGTCTAAGAGTGAATGAGTCATGATGGAAAGATGTTTATATTGTGCACAATGTGCACGAGCAACATCTGTGACATCAGATTACATTCAACAAATTCAGCTGTACAACAGCAAAGAAAATCACAACACAGAGCTGGCACACTCGTTTGATGTTATGATTGACCTTGTCCACACAACACAGGGGACTTGCAGTTTACAACCAGTCTGAACTACTCACAGACCAGTGGGAAACAGCATACATCAAGAGATTTCAGATTGGTTGGTTGGGAGTGGGTTAGACTGGTTGGATTAAAGGCTTCATGGGTTTGACCACTAATAAATGTTCCAAGTTCAATAATTATGACATCGGTATATGATCCATCAGTATTAACACCCTTCCCAACACAGGTCAGGACAAGGAATACAGAGGACTTGACAGCAGTGTCATTTGAAATTAAACTAATGAAACGGCTGAAGGGTGACCTCCTTCAGAAGGATGAGCAGGTAGCTAAATATGTTAAGTCAATGAGGAACTCGCTGTGTAGTAGCAGCTTACTGGACCAAGATCCCCTGCATTATTATTCTCCTTTATGCAACCCTATTAGAAATAAATCCTATGTCCGGCTCCTCTCACCACTTCCACAGAAGCACTGAACTAAGGTGAAGACAATCCTCTGATAGCTGCGTGTGAATGTATCTTTTGTTCAAGTCACACAGCGTGCCACAGTGAGGTGGGCACCAACTGGAGGATTGGTGCATGCCTGCTGACATCATCAAGCAACTCGCAGGCACCCCAGGGTGATGTACCCATTGTGGGCTTTAAGAATACATCAAGAGAACCTTCTGAATGCTTGCTCCATTCAGCTATTGGTTCCAATCCAGGAGACCTAGATGCATCATTAGTTGACAACTGTCTTGGGCAAACATGTGACTGCTCTACCAGTCGCTACAAATAGAATTCCTGTGCCTACAGCTGGAAGCATGCCATTCAGCTACCTACAAGTTTATTATGGCCTTGCAAAGATCCCTGTAAATAGCTTGTGTTATAATTCACATGCTCTACCACTATAAAAAGGTGAAGAGGGAAAACTTCAGACCAGAAACTACCATGTGCGTGGCCGCGCGCACGCGCACGCGCGCGCGCACACACACACACACACACACACACACACACACACACACACACACACACACACACACACACACACAGCCAGGCCCTGGCGTGTGCCATGGAGCGCTCAGCAGCGTGTCCTTACCTGGAGGGGCCACTCTGTCCTGGTACGTGGGTTTGTAGTTGCTGAGGGTGAGCAGCATGGCCTGGATGGTGCCGATGAAAATCCCGGCCAGGCAGCCGTAGAAGATCACATAGAACAGGAGGATCTTCACTGCAGAGGGGGGAAGGAACAGGATTCGATTACACAGCTGCTGGCGGCCACATTGTTCAACCACTGCGCAGCAAATGTGCCATCATGTAGTAAAAGGAGGTCACATTTGGGGGAGCGGGTTTGTAAAGAGCACAACAGCGTCACATTTCCTGCCAGTCAGACACACTGAGGCCTTTTCCGTGGAAATTCCCCTCCCCCTCCTGAACTCAGAAAACCCAATAAATCCACTTGTAGCTGGGGAAAAATGGGAGTGTTGCACATGGCCAACTGATTCATCCACTGAACCCCACTAAAACAGACAAATACAACAGGGGAATCTACCCAAAGTTGAGAGAGAAAGGGCCAATCTTTGAACAGCAGTAAGTGAATATTTATCAATTTTACAGCTGCTGCCAAGCTTAGGAGTGCTTACGCAGTGCCAAACAATGGAACAAAAAACAACCACACCCTACAGAACACCACCTCGATATGTACCTGCCCTCAGGTGTGTGTTTTCACCTCACTCAGGTTAGACAGGGTTCAATGCTGACAACTGGGTTACATTCAAAACCGCTTGTTTGATACGTAGTAGGAAGCCATCATCAGGGCATTACACACGCAGTATTTTATGCCACAGAAAACTTGTGTTTAGTTATTCTGAGACTCTCCAGATATTTGCCATGAGAGTCCATCTTTCAGGAAGCAAGGCTTTAGTTATTGGATGGCTAATGAGACATGAAAATGGGGCCCCTGAAAGGTGCTTGACGCAAGTGGCTTGAGCTACCGGTCAGACTCGCAACGTCAACTGTAGAATAGAAAAAGGCCCTGGTTTCCAGTTGGGCAACACGACAACGTTCCTGCGATTCACGGCTTCCACATTCACTGGTATTCTAGGCCTTGGCATCCACATACACCACAACTAATTTGCTTTTGCAAAAACACCCCACTCAACATGCACATCCGAGTTTACAGCAACAACCCTCAAACCTACCTTCCAAACTGATAAATATAATCAAAACACTAACAAGTACCCTGAATCTATGACAATGCAGTTTTACTGTGTTTTACAGCAATGTATCACTTATTGTATCTCATGAGACATTGAGTGTACTTTCACACATTAATTACAACAAAAGCAAGCAAGAGGGGCACAGTTTGGCCAGCTTTCAAAATAAAGACTTCTGTCTGTAGTACCGTGCTGTATACCAAGCGTCATTTCTCACTCGCTCTCAGTGGGAAAAGAAAGAAAAAAAAAAAAAAAAAAACTCCTGTCAATATTGAGGTATGTCTACACTGGCTTAAAGCCAACACTGTCTCCCTTCACCACCCTTCATGTTACAGGGGAGGGGGTGGAGTCAGGGTGTTCATTTCTATCGGTGGTGTCGTCAGCAAATCCGACCCCTGCGCCGCATCGATCAAGCTGGCAAAAGGTCCCCGCACCCTGGGCTCCAACTCCACCAGTCGCCCCAATCTCCAGGTTGTGTCAATCCACGCTGACGCACAGGCTGCCGTTCCACCAACTCACTTTACCTTCATTTCAGCAGCACCATTCATTCGGAGGAGCTCAGAATGAATGGTAAAGTCTGACGGCATGTCAAAAAGACAACAGGTTAGCCTGATCCCAGGAGGTAGGCGGTAGGTGTGTTCACCGTGTGCAAAATCCTGTAGCCACAAGGCCCTATTCAAATTACTTCTAGCTAAGCTGCAGCATTGTTCTCTGGTCTCCTGAAATTGTATTGCTGCTAATTCACACCCCGAGATTCATCTTTCTGAAGCTCCACATGCCGCTCACTGCAATCTGACTGTTGGGTTCTCTCAATGCGATGGGCATCAAAAGCCGAAGCTTTGAATTTATCCCTCCAGAAATTAGCGATCGACTTCAGATGTGCCATGCAGTGTGGCTCATTTGCTTACAAACAAATGAGATGTATGCAGCACAGCAAGTTTGACTCCAAAGATGCTCCAGGGCATGAAACAAACACAGGGGGGAGAGGCTCCGTCGGTTGTGATAAAAAAAAAAACCTGTACCCTTGGCCACATCAGAAGGCAGCACACTTGGCTAAGACATGACAGTGGGATCGGGCTACTGTTAGCAACGTTTCCTTACTTTACCTTGAGGTAGAGTTAGCTGTGTGGGATATCAGGTGTTCTCTCTTCCTGTTTTTTTTTATCATATTCATTCATTTGTAGGAAGCATGTGTGCAGAGCAGTCTTCCGTGTAAATAAAATGCTTGCAAAAGTTGTCCTTCCTCTTTCGAAATACTGAATAATGCCACCATCTGGCAAGAAAATACCCTTTGTTTACTCTAATGCGTTTTCTATTGGCGGGAGATGACACAATTTACTTGCCCCAGGGCTATACAGCTCCTTACTTTGCTGGTTCCATAAACAAGCTAACCTGTGTAAAATGTAGTCCTGGAAATACAAAGTGCTAGGCAGCCAACAGCACCTGATCTAACCCATTCTGAGCCCTACCTCACCTACAGCTGGCCATAAGCCCTTTTAATATGGATGCTCTCCAACATGACTGATGGAAGCAAGCCATTACGCTGGTCTTTCCCACCTTCCCCTCAGTTTAACACGACCAGTGTCCCACTGTCAACCAACCTACTGGAAAAGCATTTTTGTAGATCAAAACTGAAGCAACAAAGACAACATTTTACACATTGTCCTTGGTGCAGCAGAATATTTTAGTTCCTAAAATTATGGCACACACACAATGATATTTTTAATCATTGCTTTTAAATCCACAAGCCAAAAGGTCAGCCCCAAAGAAATGTACACTAATCTGCCCACAAATATGTGTAGTAAATGTATCCTACCGTTGCAGTGTGGGATACTACAGCAATGGTTCAGCATTATTGTAGCTGTGATAGGATGACCCGTCAGAACCACGGACCTAGTGTGTAAATCACAGGCAGAATGCTGCATCACAGTCTCATTGCTCTCATGTCCTAAGCTCTTCCCTTCAAAATGGTGCCGAGACATGAGGTGGAGGATGTCCGAGAAGTGACTTGCACTCGCCCTTGGTAGCTCCCTTTGACGGCATGCATGTGCATGTGCCCTTCATATTGATCTGATATTCCAGGAGTGCTTTCACTGCATACCACTGAGTGCACGAGACCTCGCCCATCATTATAAACCCATAAAATTCAACTGCAGAAGTACTCAAAAACTCCAATTTTTAAACATTTACCATAGATTTGTACAGGGTTCACTGCATGAATGAATATTTCTAATGTTTAATCGAGAGAGTGGTTATTGGGAGGAGTGATCCTGTCGCATTTTAATGATAAGAAATAAATTGTGACAAACAGATTTGCGGCTGGATTTCAAGGCTCAAACTAATCAGAATCACTTTGATATCTGGTTGTCAAGGACCATTTGTAAAGCATTAGAAAACCAAAACAAAGCCAGATTTACAGTGACTACCTTTTCCTACAACATACAATCTACAGTGACTTCAATCAAATAGTATTTTAACTGTCACATCCCTAAAACTGGAAGAATGTAAATTAAGAGTAACGGGAGTTCTGCCTTAAGGTAATGTTTTACTTCTCCTAAAGTACCATCATCTTTTTCATTGTTTTTCTTCCACACTCATCCTTACTTCATACAGACTGTTTTAAAGTTAACACTGTGTTGTCCCCCAATTTCCCCAAAGGTCCTTGTAAACAATGGGGAGGGTTGTGTGGGAGAGGACTCACATTGTAACCCACTTTCAGATTTGTGTTCATCTACCAAGTAGTACCTTGGTCCAATCTGCTGTTAATAGACTTAGATGAGAACTTAAATACAGTTAATCTGCTTGCTATCATATCACAAACACGTTAAGTGTCTGAAGGTATTAACAAGTAAGTCTAAATACAATGTCTGAGTGAAACTAAACACACTAAAGTTTATGACAAATATTGCCAGCGTTATGAATCCGTTTCCAGATACTGCCACTGTTTCTAGTGTTTCCTGTGGAGTTACGGCATGTTTTTCCCTTTTGTGGGGAAGTGGGTGGTGTGTGTACGTTTGTGTGTGCGTGTGTGTGGGGGGGGGGGGTGTGCTTTTGTTCAGTCATAAGCCAATGTATTTATGTTACAGTGCATTAAACATGGACTTGTACTTTCCTTGTTCACTTCGATTGGGACACAGCTGACACAGACACTAATGTCAGTGGGACAGACCAACTGCAGACAATGCTTTACAAGTGAAACAATGCTGAAGTATTCTGGGATCAACTCAAATGCATCCAAATATTAAACATCTGCAATACTAACACTCATAATTTTGATCAAGTAAGGACTGATAGAACATATGGGGGATGAATTTGCATTTTATTCCAACCAGCACTGACAAGGACTTTTTTCCCGGTCATTTCTGGTATTTGTAGAATACTACAAAAACAGATCAATGTCAATTAAAATCAGTTTTCCAACACAGGCATAAGCCAAAACCAACAGTTGAAATTCTCAGCCTGTAATTGGCCAATCAGAGACTATTGTCGTGTGTCACTCCACGCTCCCCCTTCCTTCCATTGCGAGCTCCTCCCCATTACATAACAGGAGATGAGCGATGTCTCTGCGGACTGATGGTTGTAAACCAACCACTGCCGTTGTTTTTGGGGAAAAAAGGCACGCATTTCATGGCAGGTTCTGTGCGGGTGTAGCAAATGTACATAACTCAACGAGGAATAGTAACAGGTACCTTTTAGTGTTTTTTTTTTTTTTTATCTTGGAGGCGAGGTATCCAGACGTAGCTGAGGTTCACGCTCGAGACTGCTTTAGTATATGTCGTTCTAAATGTAAACGTAACGGCACGTAATCCTTTTCCCGATATTACATTCGTATTACCGGAAGGTCACTTTAAAATTTAGGTGAAACAAACTACAGGTTAGTGGTCAACAGCGCACGCCGGAGTCTAAAAGAGACCCTTGTAGTTTCTCGGCTGAAACGGCGTACGTAGCATGCCATACCACGTGCTAATGCAACATGTAGAACTCTTGAACTAAACACTGGATACATTTGAGCGCTCGCAAACCAGATGAATCGGCCGACTTCTTCGCGTAGCAGATCCGGTTTCACTTTCGCACTGAAAGCCCAAAACGTGACTTAAGGGTACTCAAAACGGCATGCGTTTGGTTTAATGTGCTCCTTTACGTGTTTACGAAACAGATAATAAATGGTAAAGTGGCATCAAGTGGGCGTTTTTTAAAAACCTGTTAAACGACGAGTGCGTTGTTCCAAACCACATTTGCCAAGCTTCTGCAATCGACGCGTGACATCAGCACTCCCAAGTGTCTTAACCAGCAATTCACTTTAACCTTTCAATTTCACAATCCAAGAATCCGACAGCGCCTATCAATTACGACTGAGATCCCGTTGTCTGTATGCAATCCAGGATAACTGTACACGTCCAGATAACGTTTACAAAGCGCTAGAATAAACTTTATTCAAGGTAGGCCAGAGAGACAGCGAACATAACGTGGCTCGTCCTCGTCTGTAGCAAGGGGCAGCCAGTTAGCTTGTAAAAAATGCTCAGAGAAACTATAAATGCAGCTGATCTGGGGCGACTGAATGCACAAATGCAAGCAAGGTGACATTGAAGAAAGATGATGTGCCTAGTTATCCTTGGATACAGGGAGAGAAACACCGGGTAATCAATTCCCATTGACCGGCTACATTTACACCAGATCCCTTTAAACAGTCATAGACTGGTATGTACAATGTCCTCTCGTGGATCCAAATGAACAGGCCAAATCACCTTGACTCACCTTGGACTGTGATGCATTTTTAACCCTTTACTTTTACAGTGGGAGCCAACCTCAACGATCAACATTAACTATCCACAATTCATAGTTTTAGCATTTTATTCTGGTAACAGAACCAACTGTCCATCATCTCAGTCCTTTTCACCTCCTCTACGTTCTGTACGCAAAATGAGGGTAAAACCGGCCAAGCCGGACTCTGTAAGGAAATCTTCAGCGACTCCCCCAAAAAAAAACACGACAGCCACTGATCACAACCAATGTCCTTCAAAATGACCTCTTTCACACAAAACGCCAATCCAAACAGTTTCAGACAGGGCTAAAAAATTGCATTCGACCAGTTACAACTGCAGCTTTAAGTGTCTGGCAACAGTAGCCTATATTATTTTATCGTGCCAATCCCATATTACCATGCATTTTATAGGTAGTTTGTCATCACTTATGGCCTGCAGCCCATTTTAATAACTTCAAATTATCTTCGCACGTTTTTAATAAACGCTAAGCGATAAAGTTACGGAAAATATATTTGTAAAAACTCAATATGCGCGATTTAATTTGCTCGGAAAAAAGAAAACTGCTGCCTGATCAAACAGGTGCTGTATTTCCTCGCCAGGAAACGAGGACAGGAAATACAATGATCTTTCGTGTGCCTCGTCTTTACCGAAACACAACCCCAGAACCGCGTTACCCATGTAACTCGCAAACGCTGCTTAGCAAATGGGCAGTTAAACTGGATCACTATTATGGACAAAGAGTGTACTTACACCAACTGCCTCCGGTACGTCCTAACAATTCTTTCTTTTCCGAATTCCAAAGAAACTTGTTCCAACCGCCATCACCATCTTTATTTGCAGCGGGCATTTTCGTGTATGTTTTAGTTCCCTTTTTCAGTAAAGTTTGTTCCTGGTTTAAGTGGCCTCAGGTACAGTGGTTGAGAGCAAGCCCTTTTTGCTCCAAATTCAAAAAGGACAGTATTGTACCCGGCTTGCTGAAACGTACCCCACACAATATATCCTCCTCCGAACAGGACTCCGCCCGCAAACTGTTTTAATAAGTTACCTTTCAATGTGGGAGGGCCGAAACCGACAAATCACAAACACGTATTCTTTTGCGTAACGCATTCGTATGTTGTAGGAAAAAAAGAACGCTCCGCCCGTGTCGGCCCGGCTATGGTAACTCGAAGTCGTCTAAGCATACCTAATTCAATGGTTGTAACTGAATTAATTCAAAATTTTTGATCCATTTTACAATAACCTCAAAATGTAAGGACGCAATTTGCTCTCGTAACAGAAGATGTATTTTTGCAAATTCCAAAGGTATACCTGATAAATACGCCCCCAAAAAAAAAAAAAAACAAAACATTCAAACCACTTAAAAAGATTATGCAAACTTCAAAAACAAACCAATGCTTTTCAGAAATATGCTTTTATGCCTGAGCCAGGGTCATATATTCCCAGGATAGCCGGCTGGAGAGGGGAAAAATCAATAAGCGTGAGGCTTCATTGAATTTAGTAAGCTGCATTCTGTTACACCAATCTAGCATTTCAAGCTATGGAATATTTCAATTAATTTCGATATTAGTTGCTGTTATTGTCCCCTTTTACATGATAGGAAATGTAATTGTGTTTTTTTTTCAAGATCAACAGATGCAGGAGAGTGAGAGACAACGCGTACACTTTCACGCCTGAACTAGCAGACGGATCTGCGCGTTATACGGAGCCCTATTATCACGTGACAAGCACCGCGAGTCTGAATGCAGGGCGTGTCTCCGGACTTCAGCAAGTAATTCAAGGAGGCTATTGCTCAAGAGCGATTGTCATTCAAAACAACTACGCTGGGAAGCAACCAGCTTTTAGGGCTGAATAAATCCGTGTTCATTTGTACCCGTTTTTTATTCACTATATGTTAATCTGACCGGTTCACTCATTGTGAAAGATAACATGCAAGCACTGGAGGACCTGATCTATTTGATCTCCTTTTTCAGGGTGTGACTGCCATGTGTCACAACAAACCCGTATCAGATTCGGAACAGTTTAAAAAACCTTGCAAAAAAGCACCTGGGGACAGATGTCGCTATGCTTGTCTGCAGCTTCATCTGAACTCAGCGAGTTGCTCCATGCTCCTCACCTGGGCGGGTGTACCTGCATGACAGGCAAAGCAGATAGGAAATCCTACTTGTTCCCTCCTGTTTGTGTGCATGTGCTACACATAGCACAGCCTCAGTGACGTAAACTAGCCTGCATCACACTCATTCAGCTAAAGGCCTCCACTGGAAAAGGGTTCCTATATCATTCTGTCACTCCCCTTCACAGTGGTGCATAATACAAGGCTCCAGCAGCAAAATGGGGGGCATTTATAATCCAGCTCAGAGCAAAAACACACATGAAGACACCAGGATAAGATATGATTGGAACTCCAGCTGCAAGGTAAATTAATTTTCTTAAGACAGCTGTCTCTTGAGATGGTCAATAGCAAATGTAATACACATATAAATTGTATTAGATATTATTTCCATTAATTACATTCACATAAAAGTGACAAATAATAGACAAAATAATTGAAACACCAAATGAAAAATTAATTTTGATTTATTTTGAAGGAACTAAATCATAAATTAAAAAGGAGTCTACACGTGTTTCTTATTAATGTCACTACTAATTACAAATATGGTTCTACTTAAAAGGCATTTTTAAAGCAACATGAGAGATCTAACAGATGTTGAAAGAGGTCAAATAGTTGGTGCCTGCATTGCAGAACTGTGCGTCATTCACAGAAATGGCAAAATTATTTAATGTGTCAAGAATCATTATGGCATATACCAAACAAGGAAAAACAGCACCAGGAAGCAGTTGCAAGTCAAAGCTCACTCACTCACAGATATAGAGTAGTCACTAAAAACCAACAACAGCCTCAAAAATTACAACAGAACTGAATCTCTGTGATCCAGCCTCCACAATAACTGTGCCTCATGAGCTTCACAAAGCTCATATTTATGGTAGGGCTGTCACTTGTAAACAGATTGTAGCTAAAGCCAGTGTACATTACAATACATACATACATACATACAATACATTACCTGATGTAATGAGCACAAACCTGGACTTCTGAGCAGAACCTGGAAGAGAGTAATATGGTCTGATGAGTCATCTTTTTTTCTTATATCCACCTGGATGAGTGTTTGGAGAAAGTCAAAGGAAGCCTTCAACCCACGGTGTGCTCCCAACAGTTAAACACGGTGGTGGGTCTGTTATGGTATGGGCAGCCATCTTGTGGGAATCGCTGGGTCCAACTGTTACTCTGCATGGCAGAATTACTTCCAAAGAATGCAAAGCCATTTTAGGCGAACAGGTGTACCCCATGGTCCAAACATTGTTTCTTCAAGACGTGCCCATATTCCAAGACAGGAACATTCCCATACACACTGCTAAACGGATTCAATAGTGGTTTCACGAACAACAGAGTTAAGTCAAACACCTTCCGTGACCTCTCCAGTTACCACATCTAGCCACCACTGAATCTTCTGAAGAACAGAATTCCCACTCCTTAATCCCTCAAGAACTGGAGGCTTTCCTTTTAAAAAAGCTCTAATATCCCACTAGAAGCAATTCAAAACTTATATAATAACATTCTAAGAAAGGCTGAAGCTGTTATGGCAAAGGGCAGCCCAACTTCTTATTAATTAATACATATTGGTATATCATTTTGTGTTTCCATTATTTTGTCTATGCACTGTGTACATGTGTTTGTAATGGCTGCATAGTTTTTATAAAAATCAGACCATCTACCAAAACCACTGATGTATATGTTAGACCCCTGACCTCATAAACATACATTTGAAAACATTAACATTTGTCTGCTGATAATTATAAAGATATTGGCAAACAATACACAACAAACTTAGGCCTGTCTTTATCTTTGACTCACAGTTAAATGTGTTTACTTTTTAAAGTTTTACGTTTTTGTCACAAACACAATTTTGTCTTTTTAATTTTGGTAATCGATCGACGCGCCAAACTGCATTTGTGAAATAAGAGGGGAGATACTTGAATTACATTGCAAGTAAGAGTGAAGGGAAAGCTTGATTGTTAAGCTCATTTCAGAATCTCAGTTGTGCACTTGCTCCTGGGTAGTACTGGCCACTCAGGAGAGGGCCACGTACGGCTCAGTGTCCACGTCGTACTGTGTTTAGAAGTCTAACATACGGGACTGACGCTGCGTGTTTACTTAGATCAATGGGCTGCCAAATCCAGTGGGAGTTGTTGCATTCCATTACATGCTGTGGATGGAATTTGGAATGCCTTGCGACTGCTGCTCCCCAGAGCGCCAACAATGGCATACCTACGCAGTGGCGCGGAAAGATGACACCTTCCTGGACAGGGAATCCCAGACGACCCCTGCACATTCCCATCACCCCCCAGTACTGAGTAAACACTCACATTTCATCTCATTTCAAAACAAATCACTGATCAGCCAGAGAGAGAGGGACAGAGGGAGGCAGAGAGGGAACATGAATATTAGCCTCTGGTGAAAATTGCGGTGTTGCAATGTTGGGAACCGTGGTGTTGTAAATTAATTCTAAATCTATTGCTTTGGCATTGCTGAATTTCTATGGTTGTGCCATAACAGAGAGTGGGAGAAACAGAGAGAGAGAGAGAGCGAGAGAGAGAGAGAGAGAGAGAGAGAGAGAGAGAAGTAGGAATGTAGTTTGCCTGCCACAGCCATAACAAATGCATTATCACTAAACAACACCACTGAAAACATTGTTATTAGGTTTTCAAACCCTAGACTATTTTAAGTTATTGTGCATCTCCTTTCCTTTCCTTGTCAAACAGTCCTTCCTCTTTGTTCTGCAATAAAAGATGTGTTTATTTATCATGGCTTTTAATTGTCTGCAAAATGCTTGAAAGTGGAAACCAATGACAGGGTGGGGGGTATTCAGGGTTGCCGTTCTTGTGATTGCTGTGCGGTAGATAGCATGCAGGAAAAGGTTAAGCTGCTCTCTCAATTATCTCTGCAATGACGTTTCCTACAGTGTAGCTGTGTCTGAGCAATCTGACGTGTCATAAACATGATTATGCATGAAACGTGACTATCTAATTGGATTTGCAATTATTTTCGCTAACAGAAGCCCAGAAGTGTGAGTAACTGAGATGTCCATTTTAACACACTTTACACTCCATAGAATAGCACACAAGTAATCTTCACTTAGCCATACCTCATCCCTGATTCACAATCTAAGCTTATACCTAATATGCAAGATTATAATCACAACAATACTAAACTTTATTTGTAAAGAATCTTTCAGACAATGAAGCTGCAGCCCAAAGAACTTCATTTGTGCATGTCAGACAAGCACCACCATTTCAAATGAATTAACACGACAATAAAATGTTTATAGATAATTCAAGCAATAAACAAAATGAAATCATTTTAGAGTCACTTTTCTGAAATGAAAAACAAAAGGGTGTAGTGCCCTTTACAATCCAGTTGTCACTTTACATAGCATGTTAGCGTATTCAGAACATGGGCTGGACTGTTGCCTTATGCAGGGAAGCATCAGGGAAATTTATAATCTATAAGCTATAATGATGATATATGATACTATTTTCTTCATTTCCCCTGTTTTTTTTCCAAAATAGAAAATGAAGTGTTGATATTTCAGTGAGCTTTTTATATACTCATAGCACATACTCTAGCACATTGTAGTGAGACACACTATTGTACTCACCTAATTTACACATATGGGGAAAAATGCTTTCATAAGAACACCTTTTCACAAGGCCTGCATTGGCTGAATGCCAAAGATAACACTTTTCTTAAGTTTTAAAAAAAGGGGTCAAAAGTCATAGCACAGTGACTGTCATACTCTCACCCCCTCCCCTATCATGTTTCCATATTCATAGATTATCGTGTCTTAATGAATGATGTGTATGTGGTTCCAAATGTTGAAGTCTAGTTCTAAATTATCTTTGTAGCGGATCAGTAATGTTCCATACCATCAACTCTGGTTAGCTCTGGTGTTCCCTGAGACACATTCATATAGCGTGGAGGCCCTAACTGCCAACACATTTCCTGAACAGGCAAATTCCCTATCCTTCAATGAGTGCTGCATGTGTACGCTGTACAAGCAGTGTAAGTGGCTGTAATGTGTATCAGCTTTTAACTAACTACCAGATAGATAGCTGTTACAACTTCAGAACATTGTTATTTTTTAAAGATGTTTATTACAAAACAAACATGACAGTGAACTAATGAATGATTTTGGATCCAGCATTGCTATTGGACATTACAGACAGGATCAAAGCTTGAGGGGTCAGTACTGGAAATCAGTTAAACTATGATGGGTTTGCTTCGCCAGTTGCTGTGCTAACATTAATTGAACATTGCAGCTGGGATGAGAAGGACTCCTGCAGAGGCCTGCCAGGGAGTGATTGAAACCAGGCCAGGAGGTGATAAGTGTTGCCTGTGACCTCAGATCTCAGGTCAAAGTGAGGATATACTCTGCCTGGCTCCTGGTGCTTCTGTTGGCTGGTGACGCTTGACTGGGCGGACCATGAGGCCTGGATGAACATGAAACCGCTGCCATGTTCTGTTCACATAAACCCAGCACACTCCTGCAAACAAGTGTCTGGCTATGACTGGTAGATTTGATCTTTTACCTCTGATTTCAGAGAACAGCCCACCAAGGAGTGGACCTCCCTTTCCGTTTCAGCAGTTGTATCACTTTGCAGGTCTTGCTCTTAAACAGGGCTGGGCTGTGTTAGTACTTGGATGGGAGGCCTCCTAGGAAAAGCCTGGTTGATGTTACAGTTAGCACCAGTGGCCCAGTAGGGGGCAGCCTTCCCTGTAGACCTAAGAGGAGACCAGTGCAGTGATGGGGACACTGTGCTGTAGCAGATGCCACCATTGGGATGAAGCATAAAAATGAGGTCTTGACTCTCTGTGATCGGTAGTGACGCCATTTATAGCAAAGAGTATGGGGTATCTATTGCCCTGTGCCGATTCCCCAATCAGGCTGCTTCATTCTGGCCAACTAATCATGCTTCTGTTTGATTGGCTAATTACTTTCCTGCTGATGTGTGTTGAAAGTTCTTCTGCAGAACAGCTTGTAATGCAAATAACAATGTTGTTATTATTATTGTTGTTGTCGTTGTTATACTATTTTACTCACCTTACTTACCCTTGGCAGTCATTTCATACATCTGGACCATTTCCTCACATTCCATTTGCATGTGAACATGAACTCTCTTTAAGGAACCAAAACTGGCTCATGTCTAATCTTCTTGGTTGGCGGGTGAAAATCCCATTGCCAAATAACAGCCAGGAGCACTCCGCAGACACATTCCACGGTTGTTTTCAGCCGTTGCCAGTTGTCGTGAGAGAGACGCTGAAGTGACAGGCTGAGGCAAGTGTGAAACCGAACTGGAGCGTTTCACTGAGGGATGGACCCTTGGTTGCCTGCGCCTCATTACGTCTCCTGAGCAAGTGCACGCCTTATTACACTCAGGCACGGGGCTTCACCCTTTGGGGGGGGGGACTGTCCATGTGTGTAAGAGGCCTGCAAATCAAATCTATTTGGCTGATATCAGAGCCGCTCCAGTTCGAGCTCCGCCAATCACTGCGGTGCCATCGCGGAGTGTTACAACACAGGCTTGAAACCACGCCATTCAACACTGTTAAACTTGCCTCTGCATGACATTATTGGCTCTGCACTGCCATTGGTTAGAGTGCTGCATTCAAAGGTAAATGGTAAAGCAAGGAAAAGTCATCAGACAAAAACTGGCTAATGGAGACAACATGTTGAACTACGAGCACTATTTATGTAGTCTCTAACAAGTCAAGGGACTTTGACTTTGACATTCAGCCAAAAAGAAATGAGTCTGTTGCCTGTCAAAAGTGAGCATTATTTCAGCAGAGAAGGAAGTGAAAATTGCGTAACAACCCATTACCGCTACCTGCTGAAGAGCTGGGGTCAGACGGGGTCATTAAACTCAAACATGTCTCGGCTGGTTACCATAACACATTCCCCTCTATTCCAAAAGCCAGCTGAATGGAGCACCATTCCAACTGTAACTTTCCCTATTTAAGAAAGTAAATATGTGTCTTACATTAATGTGACCAGAACTAACTGGTTGAGTTTGACGTCATTCAGGGCAAGTTCACATATGCAATTCACGCAATTCAAGTTTGTGTTTATCATTGTATTTGAAGGCAGTGGTGGCACCTCACTTTGAATGATTCTTGTGAACACAGTTGAACCTGATTGTGACTAGGGTCTGTGATGTATCTTCTTTATTTCACAGTGCAAGGGGCACAACCTCCATGAATTCCACCCAGGATCCAGAGAGTGAACTGGAAGAGGGAGGTTCGGGAAGAGGGAGAATTTGATCACTAAAATCAGTAACTATCTGTTTATCATTTATTTAACGTTCTCTACACCATGTCTCATGTAGCCCAGTAGCTCAAGTTGATTATTTTAGATATTATACTCCTCTTGAAGGAAATAAAGGACAAAGAGTCACAAGATTCCAAAAGTAACTGCAGCTGAGTGAACTAATATGGCTGCTGTGACCAGTGAGTTTAAATTTACCTACATATTTGCTTCAGAACTTCAATTGGTATTTTGCCTTTGAGCTCTGTTGCGCCTGCAAACAGCAGCTATTTGCTTTTAAAATTGAACATGGACATGGACAAAATTGAACAGGTGCCATCCAAAAGGCAATTTACACTTCCATATAAACTTCGCACACACCTTTATTGTTTGTGTGTGCTTGCTTGAGGGCCCATATTTTAGTGATAAATCAAGAAGAAACTTTAGTTCTCCACTTTTTGGATGCTTTCCCTCTCTTTTAATGATGACTTTGGAATTACCAATGAAGCACACATGAAGCTCACCTCACTACAACGTCCTCTACACTTGCGCAGCAGCACGGGAACATGATAAATGTAGTCCTCTGATGCAGCCAACAGCTATTCTTGAGAACTTAAGTTCCCATATTGCACCATAGGAGGAGAAACGAATGTGTGCCCCAGTGAGCAGCTCAATGAAGGGATTCAGTGAGGGGACCCTGGCCAGCCCAAGGTAGAATGAAACCATTTATGTTCCATTGCTTTGAGCTCCCAGTCATTGCGGCCAGCGACACAGCATGGACTGGAACTTTCAAGGTCTTGGGCTGTTGTGACCTCAGTTTGTGACAACTACTGTACATGTGAATGAAAATAAAAACAACCAGCTTTAAGTTAGACCCTGAAGATATTTTCTTCCTTTCATGTGAATTGAGGAACACATTCTTTATCATGTTCAGCATTAACTGAGATTCCCACATTTTTATTTTTGATAGGCATAATGTTGTTCTATACTCTATCAGTGGAAAAAAAAACATTGCATGTGTCTCATCTTCTACACAACAGAAGTATTGACATAAGTACTGTTAACCCACCAAATGTGACAGTTTATTTTATATTCACCCCACATTCCACATCAGGACTCAATTAAATAGAAGGAAAAAATCTAATTCTATCTCATTTGGACACTCTCTTTTCCATATGGACCCCAGGCACTATTTGCCTGGAGGCCCATCTGAAACCGGTCTTAAATTTAACATTTGTGTGTATATGTGTATGTGTGTATATATGTGTATGTGTGCTAGAGCTGTACATCCTTACAATTATGATACAATGTGTATTGTAATGCATTTCCCAATGCTTTACTAATTACTGCTCTTAGAAACACTTTATCCCTAACATCTCCTCTTTGTTTGTGTGTGAGTTTGTGTGGGTGTGTGTGCGTGTGCGCATGTATGCGTGTGCTCGTGTTTGTGACAGCAGGAGATAGCTGGTATCTCTGAGCCGCACTGACTGATCGGGGCTGAATCTAACAGCCTCACACGCCTCGGTGGGCCCCCGCGTCCTCCAGCCACGATGCGGAGAGACGGTCGCGGCCCCATCCCTCTCCCCCACCTCCGAGCAGCGACTCGTATTCATGCCCCATTAACGCAAATTCACTTCATCTCTCATGCTCCATTGCCCCTGTGCACAGCCACGTTCAAGTAGCGTAACTGCGGATCCTTATCTCACTGCGGAGGGGGTTATTTAGCAAACCTTAAGAGCTCATAACAAAGCTTTCAGGGGTGCCCAGGGCTCTTGCCTTGCTTTGTAATGCTGTCATATTTGCCCTAAAGAGATGGGTATGTTGTTACAGACATAGCTTAATTTGGAATCTATTATGTGGATACAAATGGTCAGGTTTACAAGGGTAAAAATAAGTCTGGCTGGCTTTGTAACGCAGCTGCCGATGATTTCAAGGGTACAGATGATAAAGCAAAAAGGTACACATTATTAACAATGTGATCTGTATTATGAGCAGTGTGATCAGTCTGCTTCTGAGGGTCCAGCGCCTGTGCTGGGCTCGTTATTCCGCACAATGCTACAGGCACACGAGCACAGTTAATGAATGTGATGAACGATTGCTGCGTTTGCAGTCAGTGTGAAAATTCCTCAGGAGGAAGCTCTTTGCTGTCACAGGTGCAGCTGGCTTTGGCGCCGATGTTTACTTTTTTCCAGCATTTTTCCATGAGATGGCCCACTTCGGTGCGTCGTGAGTCACGACTCTCCCGTCCAAATTACCTGCCTCCACGGGGCGTTTTCTCACCTCTGTGAGAGACCAGGTAAAGGGCAGTACGCCACCACCTGTCGCTCTAAGCATCCCCCCGGCTTCACTTCAAACCCTGGCTGCATTCCTGACCAGATGCTCTGACAACCCTGTTACAAAAACACATCAGAAAACAATCAGAAGAGGAATATTTTCCAATAAACCCCTTTGCCCCTGGGTTCCTGCATCTCCACATCATAGTTTGTTTGCACGCCTGATCCAATCTGCTGCTGTGCCATTTCCTCTGAAGCTGTTGTGTGTGTGTGTCTTCTGAGCACACGCGTGAGTCGACTGAAATAAGCCCAGCTGAAATGTGAAATCAGAGGACATGGAACTGGCTGCTTTATATCACTGAAGCTCCACTGTGACAGAGAACAAATCAGTTTAATTCCTTCGCAGGATTGCTTTATGGGCTCTAAAAAAAGGCTTTAAAAGTGAACCCAGCAATTCAGTCACAGCATGAGTGGTGAATGTTAGTCAGTGCTGGAGCCAATGATTTGTCCAGTTCCATTCACAGGATAGGGCAATGAAACAGAGCATCACATAATATGATTCAGGCCGGTATGTCAAATTTTCAAACAGAGCACCAAGCACCTTTCACCCCAAGTCCGCAAGCAGTTTAACTCCGGAACCCATGACATGTGGGTTTCAATGGCTCTGATTGGTCCAATGGGCTGTGGAGGCTGCCTGAGGAGAGTGTGACTGTACAGGCTGTCCACGAGGGAAAAGGAGCTGCTCATAGGCCGGGCACCCCTGAGTCTCCTGTGCATGGTAAGACAAGCACTGGGAGCTGGCGGAGACATGGAGGAATATTCAGGCATTCACGTGCGTTGGATGCATGGAAATTGCCCTGAGAGCCTGACCCTCTGGAGGACACTTGCCCTCCGACATGGAGAGCTGGCGCTTCCTGTTTACTCCAGCGTTCCATAACGGGCTTCCAAAGCAGGGCTGGAATGCATGGTAAGAGCTGGAAGCCACGGCAGAACAGAGAGTGAGGGAAGAAAGAAAAGAAGGTGGGGTGTTAAAGGCCCCGCATCCAGTCTCTCTCTGCTCGGCTTTTTGCGGCTCCAGCCCTTGCTCCACGGGGCGCCACGCACATCACAGCGGGACGATGCACGAGCACTTGTATGACATATCAATCCCTCCAATAAACATCTGGGATTTGGAGGGGAACGTTTAACTTGAGGACTTGACGGTGAAGAAAAAGGTTGTGTATATATGTTATCTATGTGTAGATCACTTCAGTAAGCTATCTGTGAATATATGTTATGTATATGTATATGTAAGGTAACTGTGGCTTGATTTGCTGTGAGGGAAGACAGCAGTCCCTCTGTGCCCCGAGAGTCTGGTCCTTGTGACTTGCAGTCTGCTGCCTATCAGTTGACTGAGGCTGCTGGAGGGGTTTACACGGGGTGTTCAGCAGAGCTGAGCGCACGAGTGTCCATCAGAGAGGGTGACACCACTCCCTAGATCTTCAAAAAGTCCCTTTTGCTAGTGCTCTGAATGTGGTGTGTGGATGGTGGGGGCTGAGACTTGGAACCTGTAGTGGTACAATATCTTTATAAACCTGTCCCCAAAGCTCTCCTTAATATGCTACTCAGCCAGTGCAAGAATGAGAAACACAAACGATGGAGTGCTCCCAACCCAGCCTCCAGGCAACTCTGTAGCTACGATACAAATATCCAAGACTCAAAAATTTGCTAGAATGGTACGAAAATGCACTCTGCCTTGCCAACCCAGTCTGCTGGAGACTGGGTTGAATGCTCCTCAGTCACAGATACAATGAAAAAACAAATACAAGGAAATTCAGAAACATTATAGGTAAGATTTAGCTTCCATTTATTCCCACATGGAAGTTTCTGTAAGAAGCCATGCTAGAGCACTCTCCTGTTCTGTGTTTTGTCACCAAAAACATACGCCTTCATTACTTTTGTATAGCTCTCTCCTTTTCTGCATCATCCTTAAAGCTCATCCCTAAAATTCAGTTTGACAGTCTCTTTAAGACGTAAGCTCAAACCTGGCTGCCATGCCTGCTGGCTGTTCTCTCCCAGCTACAGTTACATTTCTGTATCATCTGCACGTTCACAAAGCAATACTCTTAAGTGTTTTCCCTTATTTAGGCTGCATATTTCTTACTGCCATGCAGAGTGGCATTTTCTATCACAGACAGTATGTTAGACTATATGGGCTATATGGACCATTTCACACTGTGCTAAATTTATTTCTATTTCTTTATTTCTAGGGTAAGAGTGTGTGTGTGTGTGTGTGTGTGTGTGTGTGTGTGTGTGTGTGTGTGTGGTGTCCTCAGCAAGCTCCCTGCTGAGGACACCATGAACTAGAATCATCATATTTTGGTTGTTGGTGAGCAGAGACTTAGTTTCACTTCCAGACTCACGTTTGAAAATCTGGTGCCCCAAATACAGGGGTGTCTGTTCTAGAGCCCTAATGCAATGATGCTCTTGCCTCTCTCATTCCTCAAAATATGCCAGAAAGTGGTTCAGCTCCAGGAATGGCCTTCTTGACACGCTGAAAACGTGGTTATGTTTGATTTTCCTGTGGTGTAGATCAAAGCTGCAGACTCTTATAAACTGGTCTGGCAGAAGAAAACATGGGCCAGCAGTTCCCAGTTCTGGTAAGGGCCCTGCCATGATAATGTGATAACTGTGTGTTTATGTCAGCTCAAGGTTGAAATGCTATGTACGCACATAAGAATCAAACTATGATGAGATGGAGACATACTAGAGCATGAAGCAGACAGACAGCCATGTCAGACAGGGTTCAGAGCTGTTCTGACCTCTGTGTCTCTGCAAGTGGTCTAACATCAGACCAGTGAAATTCCAGCCCCCACTCTTAAAAGGAGAACAACAGTCTGTGTTCCCTGACCAGTTATTTACTTTTAGATCATAACTACAGAGCTGTGATTTGCCTCCTATGCTATGCACTCTACCCAAGATGTTATTAAATTGCAAAATACCAGAACAGCATGCAAAAAATCATCTATAATGTCTACCATTTTTTCCCTGCTAATTGCAGATGTACCTTTGAGTTTAGTGTGTATGGTGAGGGGGAAATGCTACATTCCTCTTGGGTTAATGTGACACAATCTTTGAAGGAACACCCAGAGAAGACCAAGAGAGAACAAATTGTTTATTTAAATAACAACACAGCGATGCCAATGCATCAGTGCATCTGATGATGTCACCGCCATGACGGCCCTCCTCTCCCTGGTTGGCTCCGCCTCTCCTGGTCTTCCTGTGCCTCTCACTGTGCTGGAAGGCTCTGCGTGCTGTTTCCCAGGGCCCTCTGTCCATTGCTGGAACCCATCCACAGGGCTCTGTAGAGGAGTGTTTCCACTCTGACCTTCAGACTTATCATTAACCTGCCAGATAACAATGGTTGCCAAGGCCAGGCTGAAATCACCGTTTGGCACTTGCATTGTGAGCTGGCTGCAGGGGAGTGGGGAGCTGACTGCCAGAAGTGGCCCCAGACAGCCCCACAAAAATATATATATCATTGAAAATTTAACAATTGCCAGAACCGAAATGGCAGCCATGCCACAGAGGCTACAGTGCGAGACATTGACAAAATAATCTTGGAGAAAGAATGGCTGGCATTTTGTTGTGAGGTAACCATCCTGGCAGAAATAGTTACATTTTAACCCGAAGCCCTCCTTTGCATTGTCAGTGGACACAGGCACAAGGAAACGGGTTACAATTGAACACATCAGCTGACTTTCCCAAGGTCCTGGGTATCATGTATGAAATGTTTTATAAAATGAGATATCCAAACAACTTCTTTGAAAACTAAATACAAATGCTCCTTGACTTATGATGGGATTATGTCCCAATAAACCCATCGTATCGGAAGTCGTAAATGCATTTAATACATCTAACCTAACGAACATCATAGCTTAGCCTAGCCTACCTTAAACGTGCTCAGAACACTTACATTAGCCTACAGTTGGGCAAAATCATCTAACACAAAGTCTATTTTAAAATAAAGTGTTGAATATCTCAGGAGACACAGATGGGCGTTTTGTAGACATGATGGGATGCGAAAACACAAAACACAATATCCAAAAAATGCTGGCAACAAAGTACACTGTAGAGTATCGGTTGTTTACCCTCGTGATCGCGTGACTGACTGGGAGCTGCGGCTCGCTGCCGCTGTCCAGCATCACGAGAGAGTATCGTACCACATATCGCTAGCCCGGGAAAAGATCAAAATTCAAAATTCAAAGTACGGATTGTATTGAATGCATATTGCTTTCGCACCATCGTAAAGTTGACAAATCGTAAGTCGAACCATCTTAAGTCATGGACCGTCTGTAAAAGGTTTTTTTTGGCCGGAGGTGCAACTAGCTGCTTATGTAGAAGCATAAACTGCTTAAAAATAGCTTAAATATTGATTCAACCCACTATTTTGTATCTTGTTGTATTTTCCCCTGACACTTAAAGGACATACAAATCAATTAGATTGGTTTCCAATCTGATATGATATAAATGCATGAGATGGAACACTACCTTTCTAAGTTATAAAACAAGATATGAACTTGTGAATCTGCAGTGAACATGCATGATTACACACAGTACGCAAGAGAGCACAGAATATAAAATCTTCAGTGATTTGATGCTCCTGAGATACTGGAACCAAACTCGTCTAATTAAACATCATGGATTTACGCCCTGATGAGTGGATTAATTACTGAGCTGCAGGGATTTACAAAACAACAGAACATCCAGACAAAACAGCATTCAGCCTTCAGCACGCTGACTGGGGTATGACTGCCCCTGCCGCAAAAACGCAGCCAGGTTTACTTCTGGTGTGACGTCCGGCAGTCTGTACCACGCTGCTCCACAGATAACAGCGCTTTGATGGATTGTTCTTGGAAACACCCATCCTCCATCTTCTGGTGTTAACACATGCAGTGACTAGTGTGAAGATTCCCACAACACCTTGTGTCCAGAGGCAAACATTTCTTGTACAGAAAAACAAAGATATTTTGATTCGATTGAAGGGGACACCTTTTTGTGTCTCGTGGTGTTGTGTTTCTGTGAAAACAGGCAGAGTGCCAGACAAACACCACCAAGCGATGAGTGGGCTGCCTGGCCTTTGGAGTGAGCAGGTAACGCTAAACTAACTGTCACCAGGACCTTTTTCCATGATTAATGTAAACTCGCTGGATCACAAATTTGATGACATGGACGTGCTCTTTTCACACTTCCTGCTGGATTCAGGCCAATGCTGGACTGTGAGGGAACACACCTGCCTTCATGTCAGAACCACACCGGAGCCAATGAGGGATATGGCTGCGGAAAATCCACATTTTCCAAAAGCCAACCATTCCATTACTGTGACAAGACTAGATGAGTTCAGCTCGAGTTCCCTGGCAACGGAGTCAAATTGAACATGCATATTTTCCCTGTGTGTCCAATCAAGACTATTACATGAAAATCCATCACGGCTCATGCAGTTCAAACCAAAAATTGCAAATAATTTGATGTTCTGCTAGTCGGTTTGAACAATATCATCTAGGTCTATTTTTAGACACAATCTATTTCTCACTGACAGGAAAGAACATCAATAGATATTCCTAATGCAGCATTGGGACTGATGAAGAAGAGAAAGGAGAAATAAATAAATTAAAAGGAGCGCATGAGACGCTCAGGAGCGCTTACTTTCTGGGCCTATTGTTTTTCCTCACCAATGAACATCCGTGTCAGTTCTCATCTTTGTGGCCCCGTCTGCTGGCCCTGTGACAATCTCACAGATATCCTGAAAGGACCATGATGCATTGCTCTAATGAGGTCATAGCCTTGAGCAATGGTGGCCTTTTGGCTCAGTGCTTAATTTCATCAGTGAAGTCTTGTTAAACGTCCTTGTTTCGGAGGTCCTTACACAACAACCCACCGTCCCCCGGACTATTTCCGCCCATTGTTGGCTTGGCCGCGCATAGGCAGAGTTACAGCCAGGACTGGTGAGTCAGGTAGCATTCACATCCTGAGAGCTGTGATTGGTGGATAACAGGATGACAGCTTGGCTAATAGACAAAGCTGAGTGATAGATGTCTTCACACATCACAATGAAAGACATCAGTGGGTAAAATGTCAGAGAGAGTTCACGCTCAGCTGAATAAATACAGAACACCAAACATTGCCATCCTGCTATTAAAATGGAAGGATGACTTAACCAGCCAAAGATTCCAGTACTGAGAAGTCTGGTGAATATTCTTCAGTCTGAGCTCTGTGCATAATTGCAGGCTCTGTCTGCTTTAACACAATGACCAATAACAGCCTGCTGAATGCTGTATGTTAGTCGTTAAAGATGCACTTAGCCATTTTATTGTTTAAAATGCTCTACAATTATAACAAGCATTTAACATGAATATAATTAAAAAGGTTTTAAGTACATTAGGGGATGGTAAATGGAAAAGCTGTCAAGGTCCAAAATGAGCAATCTGTTTCTCTAATAACAATAAAAATGCAGAACTGAACTGAAATTAACATAATAGACAAAGTACCAGTGTAAGCATATTACTGCCTGCAAAATTATTTTTGCTTATAAAAGTATCTTTAAAAAATCACTTCATCAGAAATCATTAGGAAGCCTTGACCCTCCAGAATATAAATGGTTCCTGATGATCGTCCAAGAGTCACCCCTTAGGAGGCCCAGCCGTGACCTTCAGGGTGCTAACTCTTGCCTCACTTGCCATTAGTACGCAGTCCACATAGCCCAAAGGAAGATGGCAGGGAGCTGGAATGTCACACCCCCCCCTTCTCTGTACACCACAATCCAGAATGAGTTACGACATCTGGATAAACCCTGAAATGAGTAGATGTGGCTAAAAAAACAATGAACAATGAACAAAACACCTGTTTTGAGGAGGACTCATATATTTCCCTTATCTCTAAATGATGGAGATGAAATCCAACTAAATTTCAACTTTGGAAAGACCCACCATGTTTTTTTGTTTTTGCAAAAATATACAAGTGAGACTGCATGCATTCAGCCTGAAATAGGCTAGCCAGAATACGTGCAGCTGTAATTATTTTAATGTTAAGCTAGTCAATGACATTTACAATCTCTTACAAAAGCAATTTCACAAAGTCATGTGACAAACTGTGAGTCACAGGCTTATCTCATACCTTTCAACAATTCATTTGAGTAAATTGGCTAAGTTCTGACATTCTGTTGGAAATGCATTACATTTACAATCCAGCAAGGGTAAGGGGAAAAAAGCACAAAGCTTTTCACTCATATGCTTAGCAATAGATATTTAGCTGCTAATGATATGACAGCCATCTGACTAGCTGGCTGGCTAGCAAGTAACTAATCACTTGTGATGCTGTTTCAGTTTTGTTCTATTACAATTGTAATTTCACTTGTGTTAGTTTTCAAAGCTTCTCAAACAGTTTATTTTAAATTATTTATATAATGTACATCATAAATGATCAGGTAAATCACTCCAGTCATCTGCCTCCTTCCCAGTGAGTCTTTGCCCCACCTCTGACCCCTCTGCTGTCACCCCAAACCATTTGTGAAATTGTGGAAAAGTATAAATGTAAAAAATATAAAGCTCAATGATTTTGGACATTTGCACATTTAAGACAGAACATCCTCAGGTCTGTAATAGCAAGTGGTTAAATTGAGAGTGGCCTAATTTGCGTCATATATTTGGAGGGTGAAGTAGACAACTGCTTAACCACTTCTCTGTACAGGCGACCTCCTTTTCTCCTAAAATGACAGTGTACAAAAAACGGCAAGTTACTCACAGTTACCAGGTCTGTCTGTATTGATGGCGTCCTTTATATTGTAAAATTGAATCCTAGGTTTTTAAAGGTTATCATACCATTTTAAAGCATCTAAACAGAACAACCCAAGCAACGATTCCAGAGTCAAATCAAACATACTTTTACATGAAGGCACACAAGCCTCTCCTCAATATAGGTATGAAATCCTGCAGTGGGAGCATTAGAGTAGCCTCCTATCCCTGCACACATCGATTGGGACCTCCGTTATATCTGCATTTCTGCTCCATGCTCGTTTCTTACCGAAGAGCAGTACTAAGCAATGTGGAACAAACCTCTTTCTGGGTCAGTTCCGCAGGCTGATAGTTTTATGATAATCAAGTTGTTATTGGATTTCTGTGAAATGAGGCATTTTAAAAACGGACCGGAAAAAGGCTTTGTCCATTTTTCTAATTTACTTTGGCTCTGCTGCTTGGTTTATTGAAAACAGGGAAATGGCCGAGTGGCAGTAACACAATGCAGCAGCACAGCGCAAATGCAGGCTCTCTGTAAATGAGCACGCTCACTGGAATCCTTCCCCGTGTGTGTCTGATTACTTCTCAGTGATTGTTAATCTCTTTTACTCTTACATTGGCTGTGTGGGTTTTAGAAGCTTCCTTCTGCGTATATTTACATTTTTTTCTTTTCAGTTTAGCATTTGATGTGTTTTGCATTTACTTGAAATGTTCTATTTTGTTTTCTTTTTCAGGGCTTTATTCTGTTTACGCTGTTCTCCACCTTTGTGAAGTGCTTTGAGATACCAAATGAAACAAAATTCATTATTATTATAATGGTGAATATGTATGCACAACCGAGCCAGCTGGAGGTCAGCTCAGCACCGTGGGAGTGCTTTTACCACCTCTGAAATAAGGTCAGTCAGCTTTTGGGTACATAGATGAGAAATCATCTGGGTGTGAATTCACCACTTATAGTTTGGATTTTGTGTCTGTCTGGCAGTGTGCATTAGTGTCAAATGTTATGCCTTTGTGCTCTTGTGTGTGTGTGTGTGTGTGTGTGTGTGTGTGTGTGTGTGTGAGTGTGTACATCTGTGTGTGTTACTACAGCATGCAAAATGGCTGTCACAGTTATGCTAAAAAACATTACCCTTACAAAGCAAATTGGCAGGGGTTGAAATTTAAGTGCTGGTGTCACGTTGTGTTGATTAACATTACCTCTCCTTTGCCTCAGAGTAGGGTTTGTTATTACATTGATTGCCAATGCACTCCCTTAACGGGAAGCTATTTCCATCCATCAGTGTAATGCTAAAAGTGTTCCTTTTTTTCCACTGGGTTTGGGTGAGGTTAGTGTTTGTAATGAAATAAGTGACACTTGCATTTCGTTGTGAAGTGAACGACAAATTCTGATTGAACCTGGGTCTCAGGTGCATAGCGCAAGGTAAGAATTGAGCATTTATCTGGTTGCAGGATGCGACTTCCTCCCCCACGACCTCCTCCACGCACCAGACACACCAAGCCCTACTGCAGTAGAGCAGAGTCCATCCATCACAGGCCCATCACCCTGCTCTTCGCTAATTAAACCCCCCTCACCAAAGGGGCTCACCTGTAGTCATCCCGCTCTCCAACGACAGACAAATGACACGTCCGCTCGGTCGGGAGCAAATGAAAAACACTCTCCGCTGCCATCCTCTAGACAGCTTCCCGAGACTTACAGTGCAATCGAATGTAACACACTTTCTGCTTTTCCTGTGGCTGTCATAACATACCCCACTCCCAGCTCCGAAGCTGAACCCAGGGTTACGACACGCTTTTCCAGTTTTCCATAAACAGTAGACTTACCACGGCAGCGGGGCGAGTACTTGGCAGGATGTCATTTTAGGAAGTTTCCACCATTAACAACGACAGTAAATTTGTGAAGCCTCAACACAAGAAGCCAACGCTGGATGAGTGTACCACAAGACTTATATAGGAGCCTCTTTGATGGCTCTGTTGTGTCATGCAGTGAAGAAAAAAAAAAACAATTTAACAGAGACACCATCCAGGAGCGTTTATTCAACTGGCTGTTGCTGGCGCTCTGAAACAGAGAGACATTTTCCTGCTGTTTACTCCTGGAGCTGCCAAAGCCAAGCCATGACTCAAAATAACCCATTACGGGAAGTAACCAAAGGCGACCATAAGATACCGTTTAACCGCCTGTTGCAGATAATCAAGGTGTTGGTGCTTTAGCTCATGCTCGAAATATGTGATGTGCGTGCTGTTATACGGAGCACAGCTGAGACCGAGTTGAACACACAGCGCTGGCAATGCTGCAGGTGAGTCACCGTCAGGAATAAAATGAGCCAAGCCGGGATCTGTTTACCAGGCGAGGAGGGACAAACGCTGCACTCATGAAAGATTCACAGGAACAAGACGGTTACCAGCGAAGGGCTCGTCTGGCTCTCGTTTAGCACCGACACGGTTTACACGCAGAGACAGGCCCTCCGCCCGTCTCCGTTTCAAACCGACAGTAACAGCGCTTCCAGGCTGGACGCAGCAGATATCACAGCATTGTGATGGGCTGGCACGTCTTCAGATGTGGTCTGCTGTGCGTCGTGCATACTGTCGTGCCTGTAACTTTAGCAGATGCGCTTTTGTGCTCTTATTTGAAAGTCACTCTGGATGAGCATCTGCCATGGGACAAACTGCAGTTAATTCGCTATTCATGCCTTTCCCAAAGGACGGACTGGACAAAACAACTGATTTACCATCCTCTCCCCTGCACCAGTGTCAAGGGGCAATGACCTCTTATGGAGCTTCAAGTCCCACATGTATTAATCTACAAAGAATTAGCCCCTTAAAATCCAGCAGGCCTGAACCATATTATGGTTTCTATTAATTTAGCAAACAGGAAAAAAACATCTGACCTCAATCTGGCTCCGCCATATTAACCAAACATGACTAACGCTCGTCTGCAATTAATTTCAGTTTCCCTCATTCCAGGGCTTCACTTATTTTTAAGGTTTCACTTTGAACCTAGAATCGACTATTTAGAACAGAAAATGTCTGCCACATATGCACTGTTAGACTGAACAACGGGTAAAAAGCACTTTATTTCAGTCTAACTGTATTAATAAAAGACATTCGTAGAAGAGTGACTATGCAGCAGTATGGTGTAACGGTTTAGAGGCAGGAATTCTAGCCAGTCAGAATTCTGACTGGGAATTCTAGTCAGTCAGCCAAATGTTGCCAGTCAGATTCCAGGGTGGGGCACCGCTGTTTTACACTTGAGTGATGTGCTTAACCTAAATTTCTTCAGCAACATACCTGGCTGAATGAAATGGATGGTAGGTCAGCTTACGTACTCCTACATGTGGTCTATTCGGCAGTGTTATAATATCACCAATTTGGAGATCACAGTTCAATTGCCAGTTCCATAGATTTAGTTAATATCCCAAAACCCCTGCTCACCACAATATGAACACAAATGTTTTATAAATGTAATTAATACCCCTGTATTTTTTACCTAGACACATAAATACGTGTATAATCCACTTCTGTTGAAGAATCTACGAACTTCCAATACTGAAAAGGAGTAAAAATTTTCACGTCCTTACCACACCACCTATTAAAAGACAGAGACCTGTGAAGTTGTCCTCACGAAGGGTGCAGATTTCCTTGGACATGCGTCGCCACTAATTCCAGATGTAAGAAATGTTTCCGAAGCTCAGATCTCCTCATCTCAGGAATACATTTGGAACACCATCTATTCCTTCCAAAAATAAATAGAGTAACCTCTCTGTTGGGGTGCTTTTAAAATAGAAACTTCAGTCTAAATATAATATTTCCAATACTCAATTCCTCCTTTTCTGCAGGAGTCCTCATGCTGTGACTCATGCACTATTTTTGGACAAGCACTGTTATTATATATTTAGTCCTTTTGAAAGTGGCACTTCTCCAGTGAAATCAACATCGCTGTAATAGATTAAAACAGGCAAAATTATGCAGGTTTTTTTTTTATCTGCTAATTCTAGCTCAGGAGAAGGTAGTCTTTGAGCAGTAGCTTTTGATTTAGCACAAAATCTTGCAGTTTTCTCCTGTTTGCTTGCCATTTAGTTCAGAGAGGTGAAATGAAAAATTAGACCATGGAGGCTTATGAATATGATGAAGTCAGTGACAGAAACTCAGATTTCCAGGGTAGTTGTTAAATCACGTCTTACAGTCAGCTTCGGTGTTGTCTTTCAGAAGCAAACCTGTGTCATTAAAGACCACATTGCTGTACTACAGAGAACCAGCCTGTCTTGGGGGAAACACTTCTCAAGGTCATTAAACCAGGAGACTACACAGGCAAACCAGACAGGTATGCCTAGAGATCTAGCTCAGCCTGGGTCATAAGGCCTATTTGTATGTATAAATGTATAAACACATACACATACACACACACACACGCACACACACACACACACACACATATATATATATATATATATATATATATATATATATATGTATATGTGTGTATATAAAGTTACAAATGGGTGCGTGTTACCATGGGTGCGTATACTGAGGTAATTATTGAGTACTCAGGCCACTGAGGGAAAGAGGAATCCAAATGCTTCGCTGCAGTGTTATCTGTAACCCCCTAATAAAGTACTAAATTAAAGTACAGTACAGATGAAGAAAGGGAGGTCTCCACTATCCTCATGTGTTTGAAAGGTTCTTTATCACGGTGCAGGACACAGTGCCCTTGAACTTTGTCCTGAGTGTACTTCCACTCTTTTCCAGGTCATGGATCCAGACACAAGGGGACAAGGCATAGTTTATACTCTCCTTAGTGAAATTTCACTGTGTGTAACTCAGGTTGAGTTTTCCTTCACAGCCTCTTTTGTCTTAGGAAGAGAACATAGTACCAGTTCTAGCAAAAGAAGCTATAAACTGTTTGACAGCCTCATACTGACATTGCTGACATATATATTGCCAGTGTTTACTGCGGCCATAAAAGGAAGCACCACAGACCGAGAACTGCAGGAACTTTCAGTACAAAGGTTACAGCTTGATTGATAAGATGTATCAATATTACAAAAAAGGCACAAAGCCATAAATGTTCCTGTAATTGTTACACTGGCATAACATGAGGTATGTTATGGTTGTTTTATTCTGACACAGAAAGTGTGACACTTCTGTATTTCATAGAGTTCGTTGTCTGTCAGAAGTGGAGACATGTCCAGATTTAAATTGTCTTAAAACCATGACATAACAGCCTCATTCAATTTGATTCAATATTCTGAATTTATAATTGCCACAAGTCATCTTCCATTATACTTGGAAAAAAGTGTCCCTTGATTTGTCCTATCAGAGATCACGTGACTGGTGTTTTTTTGGTGGCAGAGTCATGCGTTGTGAGTGGTGGTGACTCAGATTAGCTGCTCCATCCACACCTGGAATGAAGTGGAGTTACTGTGTTACCTTTACATTTACATTTTGTCATTCAGCAGATTCTCTTATCCAGAGCGACTTAAAAATAGTAAGAGTGTAAAAGTGCATCTAACACATGTCACAGGAACAAAGGCACATACCGAAGAGAACCGTACACATCTGAACCCTTGCCAAACACTCACACAGCACTGCAATAACATGCTATCATAAATATGTACTACAATACAGTGCAATGCAAACCATTGACATTTTTCCAATGGTTCTTGCCCAAGGACATATTTTATTGTCCATCACCTGAGCCAAAGTCATAATAGGCTGTGTAGTTTATTAAAGACATTGGCATACTTTCACATTTATACTTCATTTCTTAAACACTTTGAAATGAAAATCCATTTGTATAAACATCTGTCAATTCAACATTGATGAATACATTTTCATTTGCAGGTTCATTCCATTTAATTTCCTCAGCATAAATTAATGTCATATTCCTTTTTCCAAAGTAATAATGTAAAACTAATGGCTTTTTCCATACATCATATATTCAGTATAAATGTACTGCAATAGAAAAAATAGAGGAGTCCAACACAGGAACCTAAAAAAGAAATATTTAACAAAAACATAAATCTGAAAAAATCCGTCACATGAATTGTACAACAGTAAAGCCCAAGTCAAAGACAGTGACATTTCCAGGAAAGGTGTTTGGTCTGATCCACCACGTTCTCAAAGAGCAGCATTTCATGGAGACCCATCCTTCCCGCTGTTCCTCTCACCATCAAGCCATCAAAGCAGAAGAACAATGACAAAGAAATGAGCCCTTTATGCATAAAACAATCAACTGACTTATGTGAAGCAGCTGTCCGTGAGTCATTGTCTTTCATACGTTAGCTGCACGAGCTTCAGCAGCCATCCGTTTTTAAGGGATCCCAACAAATGTCCTGCGCTCCATCACCATGGCGCGTTAGGGGTTCCACCTTAACAAAGCTGTAAACTGTTTGAAACCCGTAACTGTCTTCATGGCTGCAAATTACACACTGGCTCGGGATTGCAATATAAAACATCTGGGAGGTGAAGGTTGAACAGTGTCAGTGCGGATCAGAGAGGCCAGACGGTGGGTTCAGCTGCAGTCCTCC
This sequence comes from Megalops atlanticus, assembly GCA_019176425.1. Lineage (NCBI taxonomy): Eukaryota > Metazoa > Chordata > Actinopteri > Elopiformes > Megalopidae > Megalops > Megalops atlanticus. Next base: position 7,213,881 of record CM032889.1, read on the forward strand.
AGGATGAAACCTTCCTACATGCTCCTGCTGCTCTGGGCTCTTCCCCTGCTGACAGCCGTGTCGGGCCAGCCCAACTACATCCCCGACGAGCCCTGGGTCAACGTGTACCGGCAGGGCTTCAACTTCCAGTGCCGCCACGGCGAGGTTCTGGTGGCCATCCGGAGCTACTTCAACGAGGAGGAGGGCTCCGACCGCCTCTGGACTTTCGAGTGCCAGCCGACGCCGGATGGCCTCGGGGAGCCCACTGAGTGCTGGTGGGACGACATCAACCGTGCAGGGATGGAGTGGTAGGGCACCACGTCTCTCTTCTCCGAGTCTCTGATGAGCTTCCTTTTATACATGGCAGGAGTGGGGGGTCCCTCAGACGGCACGGCACAGCATACTCACATACAACCTTCCATCACTAGTTAGCTGCTGGAACTGGCAATTAGGGTGAACAGAAAGCGCACACTGAGTCGAGTGAGAGCACATGCCTGGTAACTGCTGCCTGATAGACTCAGCCTGTTGCAGCCAATGAAAGGTCCCATGAGACTAAGCTGAATGTGTTTGCAGTGATTTACTGACCAATTTCCCTTATTAAATGTACTGAAATTATACAGGGCTTAGTCAGACCATTTTAAAATGTTTTTTTGCTTAATTATTGCTTGCTTTTCAGTATTTCCTGATGAATGTTTTTTTTCTTTGAAGCTAGATAGATAGAGAGATAGATAGATACAAGAGATAGTTCCTTTATTCACCCTCAAAAGGGAATTTTTTGCAACAGCACGGAAAACAGTAAATCAAATGCACACAGTAATGGAAAAGGTTATCTAAAGAATAATACAGAAGGCTTTGAAAAGTGAGGTGTGAAGAATTACATTTATTTGAAGCTATAGTCTGGAAAGACTGGGTTTAGCGTTTACTGAAACTTCACTGGGCATGTCCTTAGCTGACTGCTATGTGAAATATTAGACCTGTGAATTAGATCTACGAAAGTAGCCAAGAGAGCCCGACAAATGCAATATGTTCCCATTCAGGCAGACTGTACCCAGACACATATTTTGGCCACTTTCTCTGGCCTTACTCAGGTTATGACTGGATTTTTAATAATAATACTGAAAAAAGCTTGTACTTTGACGGCGGCATGCCGTGCACAGAGAGCTCATTTAGTTTTGATTTAGTGCTGTTGGATTCTGAAGACAGCAAAGCCATATGAATCAAAATGCCTTATTATATGTTATTTCAGAGAGCAAATTACAGATGTTATACGTAACTGTCAGCACTCACATAAATAATGTAATCGCAAATGTGGCAATAGTATACAATGCAGTTGTTCTCTCAGAAAATAAAGACGTGTTTCTGACACTTGTTCCAAAGCGGATACCAGAAAAGTACCTCTTTAACACTGGATGGGCATGGAGCATGCAGATGATATGCCTGACCCTTAACATCCAATATCTCACTTGTGTATTATTATGTACTGTTATTTGCAGACTTATAGTGTAGGTCATTTTGAAGAGTGCTTAGGCATCTGATCGCTTATGTCATGGAAGAAAATCTTTACTCTCTTGTGGTCACAAATATTTTATCACTAGTCAGCCTTTGATGCTTGTTGCCACAGCTGATACTGCTTACTCTCTCAGATATACTTCTAATCATATTTCAGGCAGCTTTGTTGTCCAACAGGGATTTTTCTGCACTTGTTTTTATTTTGATGGCTTCATTTTCTTTCAGTTACTAGAAGGAAAAGGTAAGTAAATGAGACATAGATTTTAAAAAATGCAGTCTGCAGGAGTGGAGCATCTATGTCTAAAACGTAGGAAATACTATGGTGATGTCTTGACAGCTTAGCATGGCACCTGCTATCGAAACATCTCAGAGGTCAGACAGGTTCTATTCTAGTGTGGTTTATTAAAAATAGTAAATGATGATTGCGATATACAAGTATAACAGTTACTAAAAAGGCAGGGCAAATGCCAAGAAATGTTTCAGGTGTTTATGATATTATACTTCATGGGACCCACCATGGACCAGCCATATTTTAAGACCAAAACAGTGGTGACTCTTACACTAATGCATATAGTTGCCCTCAGTTTGAATGTCCTGTAGACATGTAATGAGCCTTCCTGAGACCCTGGATGTCATTGCCTGAAAACCAGTTTAACTTGAAAGAATATTTAAAGACATTGAGATAATATGGTAAATAGTTCTCACATACCTAAAGCAAGACACCCAGTCACTTAAAGTACAGTACACTTAGTGCTTACTCTGATGGAATGGGGAGCCTTTTTAGTGGGGGTACACATTTGCCAGACAGGGGTTTACAAATGGTCAGTCACCTGACAGCTGGACCACCTGGTCCACAAATACTTCTGGCTTTGCTAGATGGGAAACAACATTGTTGTGTTTCAAACAAATTTTACAAAAAAATCTAACATAAATAAGCTCTACGTATTGCCCAAAGTTGGTGACAGGTCCTGTTACAGAACACACAGAACTCCAGTATTGCAGTGGTCAGCTCTCTGTTTGATAGCTGCATGTAGTCTGACAGGCTGGAATTATGTAGTGATTATCAATAAGAAATGATGTAGATACAACAGCAGACAGAGACACTGATACCAATGTGAAGCTGCAGAAGTGCATTGTGGTGACTTCCAGAAGTAAAGAGAAAAAGTTAAAAGAAGTCAGTTGTAGTGCTGATTGAGATTACCATGCTGTGCAACACACCAAAATATTCTGCATGGTTTATTATGTTGTAATGTAATATGGAACAAGTATGGTGCAAGTAAGAATTTAAACTCTTCTGAAAAAAAAATTCAGTGGTAAATCTGCAATCCAACAGATGTACATTGTAAAAAAGTGTGGCTGATACAGAAGTATTTACACGTGGCTGATATGTCATTGGTGATTGCCATTCCCTTTCAGAAAAGAATTCCTCTGTCAGTGGAAGCTGTGCAGGGTCCCTTTTGTCTCGGCACTCTTCACCTTCAGTAGTGCTTGGACTCAAGATCTAAATTAATAAAGCATTTCTCATAATATCACCACTGGGAAATTAATGTGGCATGGAAATCAGAAACAGAATTCATCTCAGTTGCGGAGTGTTTCAGTTGAATTATAATCATTTCAGTTTAAACATTGAATTGGAAAGTGTTCACCCGGTCATGGAGGTGGAACGTTCACATGGCTCCTGGATTCGATTATTGAAAAAAAAATAATAATACAGAAAAGAGGCTCTAGATTGCTCATTAAACAGACAGCCTTTGTTCTGTTTTCAAAGTAATTCTGAGAAAAAAGTTACACTTCCTTTCAGTGAGAAACCCACACAGCCTTTGCCATAACCACATAATGTCTGAGCTCCTTTGACAGCTTCAGAAGACTTTGCTTACTTTACAGACGACTTCTAACTGAAATATCGAGAAGTATGCTTTCTGTTCAGTCAGGGTAGCCACAGCCATAAAAGAAACCCAACTCACTGCATTGCTGCTTTATGTGCCATTGCCCTTTGCACATGCTCAGTGAAGTCACTCATTGTTTTGACACAGCCATTTAGTGAGTTTGCTGGTTGTTCATTTTTCCCAAGGATCCGCCAATATTAGTAAAGAAGCAGACAAATTGGCTAGTTTGTATGGAAGGTATACAATGCATTATCTACAAACTGTAGAATTACGGTGCACAACATGTGTAGTTCTGTAAAAGGTCACTATTAGCACATAACACAGGCTCTGTGCAAGGTGCATGCACGTTAGCTGTTTTCCTGTTTTCACAGACATACCCCTGAGAGCCTGGATCCCCTCAGGCTCAAACGAGCCATTTCCACAAGCGCTCATTTGTCATGCAAAGGTGGTGGTGGCTTCAAGCACGGGGAGGGAACTGACTGCATGCAGAAACATGAAGATTAATGCAATGCAGACCGTTCGAGCAGTCGAAACACACTGCATCCGCATCACTCATTTCCACTCAGACGTTTTGAGGACGACGACATAAAAACAAATCCCTCCATGTGCATTCATGCCGCTTCTTATTTATATATAGGACATGTTCATTTTGAAGAATCACATGCCCGTGTTGAGGAAATGCGTGTGGTTTCTTCCCAGAACGCAGCAGAAAATGTGCTGAAGTGCATTAATCCTCACCTCTGTGGAGTCTGGAACGTCAGCAATGCACAGCAAACTATCAGACCAAATCAGGCTAAACAGTGCTGCGTCACGTGCCTGTCTGAGACTTGCGGTTTGTAATCCTGCAGTGAGGACGGCAGTCTACCCGCGCACTTGCTAATGCCATACCAAGCATTTGCGGCCACTCGCGGTGTCTCTGCGTGAATTTGAATATATGGATATCGCTCTGATTATTTTTCCCTCTGACACCGCATGAGGCAGCCGTCAAAGGACAGATCCAGCAGGTATGTAAGCCCTGACAAGGTGCTTAACGGTATTAATTAGTCCCCCACCGAACACCTGGCGTGAGCCAGCAGCCGCACACTGCACTGCAAGCCGCATTACTTCCCTTTTAATTGACATACCGCTGGTCCTTTCTTCCTCTGCCACGGCTTCAGGCTGACCTGCTGCAAGTTAAGGCGCACTTCAAAAAGTTTCATTTGGGTTGAAAGACGACTTACGGTCACAAGCAGCGGGTGAAGTAAAGAGGATGGAAGCAACCAGTTTGAACGTGGAGACCCCCGTGCTTGGAGGGATGAGTGTCCCTGTCCTTTCTAGAAAGTTTTGTTTTGTCTCTTTTGAGGGTCATCATCCCATTGCAAGATCAATGCAAGAGGAGTTTTTGCTTCAGAATGGTGGGCGGGAGACACCTGATTTTGTGAAGATGCTGACCCTTGCTGCTCCAGAACTGGCCCGTCTGGGTTACGTTGTCCTTGAATGAACTCAGAGGGTGGAAGAGAAGGCTCATGGTTTCTGGGTCTGCTTTATTCTTACCCCCCCTCTTCCCCACCCTGAAAGTGTAGTCCTTCATCTTTGTGCTGTCATATGGAATGGCTTTCCTGACAGAATTTCCCTGTTTGTCTTGGACCAAGTGCTCCCCGTATCCTGTGCTTTTTGAAAAGACAAGGTTATACCACAGATGTTTCACACCTTGTCAATATAGTCGACTACGTGTGCTTCACTTAGTACTGTGAAGAAAGTACTGTCTCAGCCATTGTTGAAGCTGTACATGTTCTGAGTTGTTTGTTAAGAACATTCTCAAGGTGGTGTGGTATAAGTCAAATTATCCATAGGTAGTGTAGTAATGCAGAGAGCACCAGAACCTCCTGTGGAAGGAAGTGCAGAGGACGGAAGGAACTCAGAAGCTGAATATCTGCTCATAATATAGAATACCACTGGTTATATCTTACTGTATCCCTCTTCCTCCTCCCCAAAGGAAACCAATCACAGCATACTGTTACCTCAGGTATGGGGTGCTGAAATAAAAGCCAGTAATTTGGCCAATAAGTTTGACTTGGAGCAGAAGCACTGGCTGTGGTTTCCCTCAGCCAGTGCGGATCAGCATGGGATTTTCCATTGGGCTAATTAAGCTCTGCATGGATCCCTCTTATCCAGGTGAAAATCAGATGAAATCAACTCTCCTCTGGATGTTTTCCCAGTGCCGAGCCCTGTCTGACCCAAATCCCCCACTGCCCTCCCTCTTTTCACTCAGTTTTTCTCATGCTACTTAGTTTAATCCGCAGGGGCTAGTCCGGTGGTCTCTGCTGCTGCTCCGGCCTGCACTCGTGGCAGGGAACAGAGTCCTCAGAAAGGTCACAGCCACAAAGGAGCGGGGAAAAAAAGAAAAAGGTTAAAGTTTGAGCAAGAATTGCCGGGCGTTGAAAGGTCGTCACAGTATGTGGTGGGGTCGTACTTTTGCAGCGGACACAGAGGAGAAACCGTAGCCGGTGAGCCGTGTCATTTGACCATGACATCCTACAAGTCACAGGAAACAAGAGCTGCCTTTTGAGCACACTGAGGCAGGTCGGTTTAAATAAAAGTGCTTCTGCATACAGATAGGGAGCAGGAAAATTTCACCTGTGTAGAAACAAGCGTCCTGTTATCATGAGGGCAATTTCAGTTTGCACTTTTGTGAGAAAAAACATTCCCCTTGAACTCGTCATCGGTACTATTCTAGTCTGAAAAATGGGGCTTTGCTAAACGTAGAGACTCTGTTGCCATGATGAAGAATGATTACTCAGTGCTTGATGTCCGAAGGGATCAAGATCTCATCTGACACAATCAATTGCATATGCTCCGTCATCAACATGTTTACGTAAAAGTTCAGGACGGCCTAGTGCGCGGGGCACCCCCCTCACCACGTGCAGCTCGGCGCTGGTCCGGCAGACGTGCCGACAGTCCCTCTCCAGGAGCCCACACAGATTCAAGCCTGCCAAATGCCAGCAGTATTGACAGTCTCAATCAATACCGGCTGATTTTAATTACCTGAACTTAATTACTACAATCAACGGATCAGTCCTTTCTCTGGACATCTTCAGGGTGTCTGCTCAATATCGAGAGTGACAGAGTGACAGAGTGGCATCCAGCTGAAGCAGACAGTTTTGAAGGATCTTAAAGCCCTTTGTAGTGACTCAGTTCAACTTCCGTCAATATGTAGCACCCACCTGGGTGATTCACGGCAGCCATTTTGTGCCAGAACAGTTACTATTATTAAGCCACTTAAACTGGAGGCTGTTTAGAGGAAATAGAGAAAGAGTCTAGTTGGCCAGGACACCCTGGCCAACTAGACTCTCAGAACCCCCTGCTCTTATAAAACTGCCTTGGGATCTTTAACGACCATAACAGTAAGTCAAAAGCTTGGTTTAATGTCTCATCCAAAAGGAAGGATAAAAATGCTCAAGTATAGATATTCCTTAAGTAGGGATTTCCTACAATACTGTACCAGGGAACTAGGGGGTCATTCATGCAGTGAGTGGTGATATCATGTCAAGGTTTTTTCAAGGTGCACAGGATGCTATTTCAGATGCATTATGACATCACAGACACTTCAATTTGTTTAACTCTGGTGCTCTTTCCGCAGGACCTCCACATGTTCTAACAATGGCCTGGTGGCGGGGGTTCAGAGCCAGTACTTTGGAGCGGTGCTGGACCGAGAGTGGCAGTTCTACTGCTGCAGGTACAGCCGCAGGTGTCCCTACTCCTGCTGGTAAGTTTCCGCCCCTCCGTTAGCGCCGCACATGGATCGACCTATCAGAAGCTGTGCTGATGCCTGTCTCCGCTGCAGGAAGACCAATGAGGTCCCAGAATACTACAGAGAAGAAGGGGAGATGGTCATCCCAAGCTACGGCTACTTCATCAGGGGGGCGCAGACGACGTTCAGTGGAGTTCTCAGGTCAGCAGAAAACCACACCGGAATATGGATACCCGACAAAGTTTTCATGCAATGACATCACATCTTTACTAACTTTTGTTGTTATAATTGCTTGATGCTTTGTTGTTATAATTGCTTAATGAATTTTAAGCAGGAGTGCAACCCGTGCAACCCCACAGGAGTGGAAGACACTGTAATTAGTTATTGACCCAGAATAAACCAATCAAGCTCTTACCCTGACTCAAGTGGGTGACATCACCATCAGTATTGAACTCACACTCACATTATGTTCTTTTACAAGAGCAGAGCTTAGGATTTTTTGCATTAAACAGGGTAGTCTATTACAGAGTTTGTTTGTGCTTTGATAGTGTTTAGGAAGATTTTACCATCTAAGTTTACATTCCCTGAGTCCTCCACATCCTGCCTGCCCCAAAACAATGATTTGCAAAAGTGGCAAATCATTACTTAACCATTTGCAATTTCCTACTTGTTTCAAAATTAAAATGCAACAATGTCAGCTACTGACAATGACCACAGGGCTATACTTTTCATCTGTGTCAGTTCTTTTTGATGAGAGTCTTGCTTCCTTCTGTTCTGTTGCAGAGACCGACAGTGGAAGTACATTTTGTGCAGAATGACTGACTTTGACTGTGAGTTTGAGAATTTCTAAAGGTTGGAGGATGTGTTTGGAACACCAACCAGGAGCAATCTTGTGGTTAACCTCCCCTGCCACTCTGCTAACCACAGTAAGATGGGCAGAACCCCCCTCACCCCACACCACCCACCCATCTGCAGTGAATTATATCTTCAGATGTATCAATTCTTTATCCTCTTCTTGAGTTAAAAATTATTGTTCATATTAACAGTGGAAATGAGATGTGTAAGGGAGTGGATGTGGGGGGGGGCCAGTTCATAACTCTTAACTCTTAATTTTTTATATCTTTATTTTTTTGTTTGTTTCTGTTTTCTCACAAAAATGACTAACTGTTGAGTTGTTCACCGTCAGACTGTATATTGCAATCTTTTTTAAACATTTTTTTCTAATAGTCTAACTTCATCTGTAGTTTCAAAAACATCTTCTCATCATCAGTATGTAATAAAAATTATGTTACACTGCAAGTTTAGATTTTTCAATAAACTTTACATTTGCCAAAAAAGAGGGACCAGATTTAATAAACAAACTAAATTGTCATTTTGATGTTTACTGTACTATGTTCAAGGAGAAGTTAAATGTATTTCTGTTATGCTAATAGGCTAAAAACATATTTTTGTCTTTGTGTAAAAAGCTCTCTTGGATTGGACCAAGGCAGTCTTAATTTCAGAGGAGCTCCTAACACCTGCTGCAATACACTGCTGGCAAACATTAAATTCAGACCATTAAAGCCTAAATTTCTGCTACTGTAATTTAACTTGTATAGCCAGGCAACCATGAAAGGACTGCTAAATACTACAGTACAGTTTCATAGGAGTGATAAATACCAATCCTTTGCAATAATGATGACTGGGATAACTGCAATCACCTGTAAGCCTATATGTCAGTTACTATTTTACTATTTACTATTTACTAATATATGTCAGTAGTAGTGCCAGTTTGTAACAAAGACATACGTCCATACTGTAATTTGCGCAATACATGTAACTCATTTATGGACTCAGAATGTAATAAGGCATGGACTTCATGCATTTCAATTGCTTGTGACAAAAGCCCAGCAAAAGCAGTTCATCTGCATGAATATGAGCTTTCCAAAGACACGTTTCAATCTTAAAGCAATTTACGATGTCATTTTGTCTGTTTGTCTGTTCTTTGTCACCACGCTCCCAGTAACTGAATTGCCCAAACCATCACCACGTAGGCCAGAAAGGTTATTTAAACCCACAAACCCACTGGTTATATGAGACAAACCCATATTGAAGTACAATTTGGGTCCAAAATTCAATTTAGCAGTGGTGGCCCTGCTATAAACCTTTAAGTAACCATGATTTATTCATGCTGTGAGACTTCCAGCCTTGCATTATTCCAGTGACCTCAGTTTACTGCATATCTGACCTCACAGGGCCTCTTTTGCTGGAGGTACCTCTTCCTCTCAACAAATGAAACTGCACTCAGACAGCAGCTGCGGTACTTCAGCAGGCTAGTTCTTTAACTTTTACAACAGGTGGTGTAGGTGTATCCAGGTAAAACAGGTGTCCCTGTAAAAAAAAAAAAAATTTGCGGATTGACATACCTGAGTTATGCCGATGGGTCATTCCATGTGAAATGTCCAAACATATGACTGTTGATGTATTTTTAAAAAATGCCGCGTGATTTTGTGCATTTTCGGTCTGACGCTACAAGGACGTCATTGCATGAGTGTGGAAATTGTCAATGCGACCTGTAGCTGCTATGCACACTACGAATTGGGCTTTTGAAAAATTGTAAAACAGAAGAATGACAGACACCCTGCCTCCTCCTGTAGTGAGTAGACTGTGTGCCATAATCTCAGGCCAAAGAATACGACGCTGACAGATGGACGACCGCGTGGCCGCGCAGATGACACAGACTCAGCTGGTCGTCGGAGTGGGGGTCCCAGGGGGATCAGCTTGCACATGCAGCTGTGGCCTCTGCCCGTCCCCGACACCCCCAACCCCCCGACACACTCGCCCCCCGTGCTGTCGGAAGTGGGGGTTCCCGTTCCGGTTCTGACTCGCTCAGCTGGGCCCGCGCCAGCGGCCTCTCACCGCTGTTTATTTATGGCGGCTGCCGTCTTGTGGCACAGGGCCAGGCATCGCTGTGCGGCGTAGTGGTCTCCAAGGCCCTCGGCGAAAGGGGAGAGGGCCGTCCTTTCAGCGAGCCAGTGAGCCCGGCAGGCTCCCTGAATAGAGACCATCGTGGTGGGGGAGGGAGGGGGGGCAACGGCACCGGGCAGCCTGGACGTCCACTGACACACTTCCCTCTCATGCAGTCGGCTGCTCCAATCCCCCACTTTCTCTCTGCCTGCTCTAATTATACAGGGCTGGAGAAAGCTCCGTCCGTGCCCAAATTCCGAAGGCTGTAATTACGGTTTACTTCGAGCGCCGCGGAACAGTGATGCTATGTTAATTGCTATTTCCGCCGAAGCATGGAGTCACCCCTGGTGTATAATCACGGGATAAATATGTTTTTAGGTAAAGGCTGCGCACTGGAGGAACAAAAAAGGAGCCTTGCATATGGAACAAACATCATATTGTCTGTGACCAACCACCAAAAGAGCTGCTGGTGGCCAAGGCTTTGAAACGGACCAAAGGGACGTCGGCTGGAAATGGCATTACAGCGACAACAAAGACCAAGTGTCACCATGCCAGGCATGTCCATGGGGACAGGCGAGCAAACAGCAACCAATAAAACTTTTACAGGCGCTAATCACATATTTGCTATATTTGCAATAAGCTTCTTATATAACAGCAATTATACATGACAGCTCCAGACAATTGCAGAAGCTAAAAACAGGAAGCATTTTTTGGAGGAAGCTGCCGGAGACCGGAGTCATGATTGTTGAACATTCATTTCATTCAGTCGTGTTTTTTTCCTTCAGACCAGTAAAGGTGAAAAACAGTTACTTGTTCTATGCTACTTGCAGTATTTAGCAGAAAATGGAGGCGTTGTATGACCTTCTGAGAGGGTTTTAGTCAAAATAAATGAAAAACTGTTGATAGTGGTTGACAGAGAATTTCTGACAGAGCTGTAAGTGACAAAAACAGGAGATTTAGAAATTAATGTTGTGGTTTGTGACTAAGAGCCTAAACTCCCATAAAACAATTCATCTTTAGAGGCATTCACGGATTGAAAACCATAGTATTTTTTTCCTGAGCCAAGCTGGTTTCCGAAGGTTGACATCATATCTGTAGTATATAAACTGTAGTTAATTTACAGGCTGCCAGATGGATTTCAGCAAGAGAAGCAAGCAACTAGAAACTAACCCTGCCGTCAGTGCTATGCTAAGAATGACATCTCAATACCCACAATTCCATTTGCTTGATTTAGGGTCTGCCAAGCTGCCCTTTAACAGGAAAACAAAATGGATCACAGATGTCATATTAGTGCTTATCTATTTAAGATCCCCGAAACACTAACTGAGTAATTTAGAGTGGGTGATCAGCTAGTTGAACCCGTCTCTCACTTCCACAGATGTTGCTGAGTCATTGCCTCTGTTGCTGGGGTAATGGGCGGGGGGTGTCCCGTTGTGTGTCTGTATGCCAGATTGGGCAATAACATGGCTCAAAATGCAATCACGACAAGAGCCAACATGCATGTTGAGGGCTGTGTTTGTTTTATGGAAAGTTACATAGGATAATCAGATGTATGAAGGCACATGTACACTTGTTCTCTCTGAATGGCCTATGTACGTTTTTGTGAGAAAAACAGAGGGTATTGGTGGTCCACTTATCTATGACAGTAAATGATGAGACTTTGAGGGAAATCTTTATGTAACCAAAGCAGGTGATGTGGGGCCTTGTCTGAGCGCACAGAGGGAAGCTTCCACCACAGCGGTGATTGCTGTTTTGAGACTGCGGGATGTCTCATTTACATAAGAGTTGGATGAGAAACAGAGTTACTCTGTAAATAAATCTGCTTTAAACACCTACAAAAAAACAGCAGGTGCATTTGTTATTTTTAGACGGTATGGATAATATTTTTCCGGAGGGGCCATGCCCTTGTCAAGAAAAGGATGTTAAATGTAAGAAACAAGGGAATGCCTGGAGCAGAGAGTGACCCCGCCCAGTGCATTCTGAGCACGCTCAGTGCAGCAGCTGGGTAAACAGTGGCCCGTGTCCTGCGTGGGGGTGACCCTCTCTAAGGAGCACAGATGGACTGGTGCCTTTGGACCTTTCACTTTGCGGCTGGGCAGACAGAAGTCTGGCTTCAGGTGAGGAGAAGGCCATGTGTAGGTGTCTGTGTGTGTGTGTGTGTGTGTGTGTGTGTGTGTGTGTGTGTGTGTGTGTGTGCGTGTGTTTTTGCATGATTTTGTGTGTGTGTATGTGTGTGTGCGTGTGTGTGTGCGTGTGTGTGTGCGCGTGTATGTTTGTGTTTGCATGATTTTGTATGTGTGTTTGTGTTTGCATGATTTTGTATGTGTGTGTATGTGTGTGTGCATGATTTTATGTGTGTGTGTGTTTGTGTGTGTGTGTGTGTTTGCATGATTTTGTATGTGTGTGTATGTGTGTGTGTGTGTGTGTATGTGTGCGTGCATGTGTGCGTGTGTGTGTGCGTGTGTGTGCGTGTGTGTGCGCGCGTGTGTGTGTGTGTACGCGTGCATGCATGTTATGTTTCATTCATTCCACTACTATTACCTCTGCAGCACGGTACAGCTGAATGATTCAAAGGAAAAGGCAACCTTCTCAAACCCCTATAGGGTATGGGTCAAGGTAAATACTCACACCCTCTTTGCCCAGTAAGGAATGTGGATAATATTACTGTGGGGCTGCTTTGTGTGGGGCTGCTTTGTGAGTTTTGCTAACTGAATCAATCTGTAAAAATGTGCAAAATTTCACAAACATGTGGCACAGCTGGCATTAGGAAAAAGTTACTTTGACAATGACCTTATTGAGCCTTTTACATAAGCATACATTTCTGTCAATTATTTTATGTATTTCTGTTTCAGTGATTGGAATACATTAAATTTTTTATCTTTGATTGAATGAAATTGAATTCCTTGAAGAGTTATCCTTTCACACAAATACTCTGCAAGCACAACTGGAGTCCTAAACGTACATGAGGGCCCGGAAAGCTTGTGAAGGATACTCCGCAGCCACTCAGCTTTGCAGGCTGACGTTTCAGTAATAAAAGCTGGAATGCTGCTGGAACACTGCACCCTGGAACCCTTACGCTGGTGGTCTGACGACACCGACTGTGTGTACGGTAAGCCTGCTCTGTTTGGGCAACACAGCTCTACGCACTTCAGAGGTGATGTTCCAGGACGTACTGGACAGTTTGCATGATGGGGGTGTCCCCACATACACGTCTGCGCCCCTCTCTTCCCCCGTGGAGCGGAATAGCTAGGCAGCTGACGGAACCCTCCCTGTGGAGGTTGTTCATAGACCCCTCCTGGGCTGATGCATGTCCGTGCATTAGTGAGTACAGGCTTTCTCCCTCACAAAGACGTCACCCTGGTCTAGAATGATGCATGGCGCTCTGCTCCTCCCACCGTTCAGAGTCAGTACAATTCAAAGCACTGATTCTGCATGCACAGCCAGTGCAAGCACATGCTTGTCTATATGTCACAGTAGCCACTGAACTGCCAGCCAATGGGGAATCTGCAGTAAACGTGTCACAAAGCCTGCTCTAGGCATCTGGCCAATCCTAATTGCCTCTCTTGTGTGCCTGCTTTTGTGTGGATTCCTGGGAGCTCTTAGAGTTTTCTTAGCAGCCAGGCTGCCAGGTGCAACCAAGGGTGCAGAAAGTGGTCATTTCTTTGAAGTCCCACCCCACAATAGACTGTATATGAGACTAATACTTGCAAGTGACCTTGAGAAAGAGAGTTAATGCTAGTGTGTTTGTTAGAGAGAAAGAGACAGAGAGAGAGAGTGAGAAAGAGAGAGTGATCGAGGGTGAGTGAGGGTATAATTTGAGACAGTATGAGTGTGAACAGAGGAGATTGGTACTGCACTGCCTTCATGTAAGAGACATCACACACACACGCGCACACACACACACACACACACACACACACACACACACACACACACACACTTTCGCACAGATAAAGTAAATCCACCTTGAACTGTGCCTGTCTCCTCTTCCAGCTCCTTTTCCATTTATTCACCATCTTCAATTTCACACAGTAAACAAACTGTTCTTTCTGAAGCTGTGGATAAAGGGTTTATTGTGCCCCTGAGCAGAGGACATTTAACCTGTACTGTTTCCACAAATATCCAGTAGTATGCAAATCACCCTGGATAAGCCTATCCACCTAGCAAATCAGTAATAACAAAAAGAATTATACTGAAAGCAATAATAACAATAGAAGAAATAATAGAAGAATAAAATATCGAAGGGAATCTATGCTCAGTTGTGCAATTAGTTTCATCCTGCAAGTTGGGACAGAGTCTTTTCTGAATCTCTCTACAGCACACTGTATAGTGCTGTGTGGTATGACACAAAGTGAACCTTGGACCAACAGATGGAGATTCCACAGTTCAGGCCTTGCTTTCATCCTAATTCTACTTGTGCCCTGTAAAGCAGTTCCACCCATTGCTGTAATCGAAGGCTGTTGTTTCCAGTAAGTACTTTTCATTGTTAGTATTGCGCCTTCCTCCACCTTTCCCAGCCCAGAAATACCATGTGATCTGGGTGTTCATGGGAGTTTTGGACAGGAGCCAGTGCATTGTGGGAACAGGAGAGAGGAGAGGGACTCAAGTAGTGCTCTCAGTGTCTGCGAGCTCCGTGGATAACCTGCAAGGTGCTGGTTCCCAGCTACGACTGGTGGTAGGGATGGGTAAGGGAGTGTAATGTGGACAAAAACACCATTATCGCTGCCTCATTGTGCACGGCTGACCTCATGGGCAGTCAAGTCAGGTGGAATTAATCCGGAGTCCACAATTTTCCTTTACGGCCTGAGATGCTGACAGCTGAATACAGACCCGCCCTGTTGTTGGCTTGCTGTGATTGATCGGGGGATGGTGAGGAGGTCGCTGGTGTTTTCATGACATCATTGAACAGTGAGCAGAAGTCCCCCTCATCTCTGTGACGCACCTCAAGGCTTCCACAAGTTACTGGAAGAAATTAAGAAGGCAGGCCCTCTACAGGCTCCTTGCTTCTAAACTCTGTGCTTGTAAAGTTCCCTCTTCAATCACTTCACAAAGATGCATGGGGTAAACCTGTCAAACGCTCTGTGAAAGCAAGCAGATGTCCACTGATCTCTACATATGGAGCAGCTGAGAGAACGAAAATCCCTTTTTTTTCTCTTCCTAATCAGATTTCTAATAAAGATCTAATAATGTTGATGATACAAAGAGAAAGGACCATATTAAAGGGCACAATGGTCAAAGAGACAGGGCACAATTTCTCAATATAAAAACACACAGTGACTGTTAGGTAGAGAACGCCAGGGACAGAGTGGGATCTTGGCTGTGGACGTGGCAGTACAAATCATGGCTAAGACATCACGGGGTGTATTTACAGCTTGTGGGCTCTCCCCTGCTTACAAACAATGCATGAGGTCTCACTTCACCCTGCTATTGGGCTTGTCATCCTGCTGAAATTGTTATTGTGCGCTTTATGGATGTGAGGGATATGACAGGCCAAACAGCTCTCTTCCGCGAGATGACAAGGTGATTACTCCATGCCCTGGCCGAAATCCCTAAAAAGAACAGGAGCTTCCACCGGCCCAGGTTTACTCAAAACAGCGCCATTGTTCCTAGAGCTGGCCAGGGGAAAGTCTTCCCACCCTCTCCCAGCTCCGGCTCATGTTACCCTGAGCACCCCTTCCCCCTCCACTGGGGTTCGGACACTAAATCAGGGGGAAGAACAATCCTGCCAGCGGTGTATCGAGCGATAGATCACAGGTCGTCTTTGAGTATGTTGTTGTACAGCGATCGTGGAAGAACAGGGATGAACAATTCACTTCGCTGTTTCTGTGCCAGGTGACTGCTGCTTATGCACCTCTGTTCAAGGGCACCTTTTATGCTGGTAATTTCACTGGAAGCTGTTACTGGAAGCTGTCCAGCTCCAGTGTCACCTTGCCGCTGCCGTGCTCTGTAGAAACAGGGCAGCCCTTGTCACGGCCTTTGTCCGGTCCTTGAGGTGCGGTGAGATGGGCTACAATCTGATGAGCACTTCGGCTCTGCCAGCCACACACAATGCACTGTAGGAGGGGAGGCACTGATCACCTCCCACAGGGATCACAACGATCCAAAGGCCCCGCTCAGGGATCACAATGATCCTGCATCACGAGGCACCATTCAATAGATGTCGTTTTCTGCCCCTCCCAGCTCGAAGCTGATTGGCTGCTCCTCTGCCCTTTGAATGACCCTGCAGCTCTAGGTGAAAAGAAGGAGGTAAATATAATTAAGACACAGTCACTAAAGGCTTCACCTCACAAGGCGATGATGACATGTTTAATGGCTGCCCTTTTGAATGGAGTGCGCAGCCAGGCTGTCGTCAACACAGTGGTCGTAAGAGGCACCATTTCTAAGGGGGAAAATGGTCACATGATCTGTTATGGCACGATAAGCTTTTACGCTGCTAGAGCACAGTTCACCATTGCCCAGACTGAGCTCTATTTAAGGCTGTTTTCTCCACCTCCCTCCAGGGGAGCCCTCCAGCTCTGTCTCCGCTGATCTGTTCCAGCTGTTCTCGGGTCTTCCCTGCCTTCTCTTACCCTGTTGGTTCCAAATTAGGGATTTCCCCAGTGCTTTGCTGACCCAGCCCTCCTCTGTCATTTAACCTGTAATTCTATCCCTGCTGTTCTGTCTCCGTGCCCAGCGCACAGACACGGGGCTGGGAGAGGAAGCTCTGCTAGGGATGAACGGATGGTGTTTGTAAACAGGGGCGATCTGCTGGACCTGCGCAGTGGAAAACCAGCGCAGCATCCGGGGGCAGGGCGGTCTGGCTCCTCTCCGCATCGCTGACCAGAAGCAGGAGCAGGAGAGGACTAGTAAAAAAAATAATTAGCCAATCTCCTCTCCTTCAGCTTCCCCGGCTTTCTGTGCCCTTCACACAGACGCAGTCATTCATCTCTCCGAGGCGGCGTGAGCGCGGGGCCGGCGCGGACGCCATTCCCAGACCTTTGTCGCCCGGAGATTTAGACTCTGGCCCCCCTCGTGGGGAGCGATGGCGGGGCTTCACACCACAATAAACGTCCCCTTCGTCCTCTGTCGGACGGGTTTAACTCACACTCACAGAGCGATTAATGGTGTGTCGCTAACCTGATTCGGTGTAATCTTGCTGGACTCTCTCAATGAATGGACAGTTTTCCGGGAGCTACAGTTTTTTCGGTTGTAAGTGAGTGTTTAAATGTAGAAGAGGATTCCGTGATTCCGCATTCACAAAAAGTAGTCAAGGACCAACCTGGTGCATTTACAGCTCTTATCATCACCTCTTAAAACTCACATGTGGCTTCTCTCTAAACATTTGTCTAAACGTATTACCTCACAATGTTTACTTAGAACATAACTATGTATATAATTGGATCTTGAATATTGCTGTCATAAAAGAATAAGTGTTTGAATGAGTATCTGAAAATTGACTTCAGGATGACATTTTCCTGAATGTACAAGGCACACACCAGGTCAATGGGCCTCATGCGGCTGAATCATAACAGATTACAGCTGCCAAAACTCGCACTGGGTTGTACCGTGTTTTTCATGGAACCATTCTTAGGGCGCCTGAAACTAGTTCTTGAGTGTACAGCCATCAATGAGCAACACATGCTGGGAAGTTTGAGTGGATTGCAGTCAAATGGCACTGGTAAGGGGCAGAGGCCTGGTACAGGGGTGAGACTGCCCCCTTCTGAACATGTGGTGCAACTACAAGCCATTCACTCACAGGCAAGGTACTGCAAGTCACATGTTTCTGTCATTGCTACAGGACGTAGTAGAAGCATGTAGAGGATTACAGAAGGTGAAATACATTGTTAAAGAGGCATGTACAGTGTTGTACATGCAGCGTAGCATAGTGTTGAAGAGCAGAGCTCAAAACCAAAAAGGCGCTGGTTTGATTCCCTGCTGGTGCACTGCTGCCGTACTGGGCAAGGTACTTAACTCACAGCTGGCTCAGTAAATATCCAGTTGTATGAATGGATAAAAAGTTTTAAGTTGCTCAGCATAAGAGCAACTGCTAAATGACAATAATGTAATGTTCTCTAACATACTATTTTGTGGACAGACCTTTACCCTTACACAATTATCCAGCATCCTGTGAAAAAAAACATCTTTAATGAACCAATTCTGGTGGATTATGAGGGAACACATATTTTTGCCTTGGCCATCCTCATTGTATCCTGTGGAATGTCCATTAAACAGGATTGGTCTGAATTTGGTGCAGGATGGTGAGACTCATGGTGCATTATTATTAGAATGGTGCACCTTTATGTTTGCTGACTTGAAACAGCATGAAATAGCTGCTTTGAAGAAACAACTCAGTCATTTCTTCATCAAATAGCAAAGCTGCCAATGGTTAAAAAACTACTAAGTAAGTAGAAAATCAGGGTAATATTTTATGTTGTGACATAGGTTTAGTTGTATTCATAAATATTTCAAACTGGGAGACTGTGTTCATTATGCTCTTACGACTTTTGTTTAATTTTGAAAAGCTTTTACATGTAAAACTAGCAATATGTAAGGGAAAACTTGCTCAGCTCTAAAAAATCTTTGTGTTCATTTTCATTCCGGAGAAAACCAGAGTTTAATTTGTATGTCAGCTAGCATTTGGAAATCCACCAGTCACAAGCACTGTTACAGATGCAATATTAAGTGCAATTAAAATGTCATGTCTCTGTAAAAGTCACTGTCTGCTCTAAATGGAGTGTGTACTGTAAACACATGGCTGTTTGAGTAAACAGAGGTCAAGGCCACAATGTAGGGTATATACCCTGGCATAAACACACAGCCAAGTAGCCAAAGGCTATGGGCACTTTGTATGTGAAGGTTGCTGGAGAATTTGTAGAAATGTGTGATCTGGCTATAGCCTGCCCACAGGAGCTTTTTCTGAAAAAAAAAAAAAAAAAAGGTTGAAGGTTAAAGCATTCAAGACCAAGACAGAAATTCCTTTCCATGTGGCCAAGATGTAGCAGAACTAAAACACTGACACAGACCTCTCCTTCCCCTTTTATACTGTCACTTGCGTCCTCTCACCCATAACCTGTCACCCGTACCTGTGTGTTCCCTGTGCCGAGGGGCCCATCTCTCTTATCCCCAACAAAACAGGGCGGTCACTGGAAACCTGGCCCTCACATGCTTGGCAACAGCAGCTGGCTGGTGATGGATCTCTGTGAGCTGTGTTGCAGTGGGGAGGGTTTTGACAGCAGGGGTCCAGTTATCCCACCATGATAGCACTCAGACCAAAGGCCATGCAAGGCCCAGCGGGGAGAGAGTTCTAAACCCTGCTGTTACCGTGGGTGAAACTGTGGAGAAGACATGAAAGAGAGCAAACCCTCTTTGAACAGAGTCAAACTGATGGTTTAAGTCTTCCAAGTTCCAGTTCAGTTGGTCATTATTTTATGGCTAACACAGGGCATGAGAGGACAAATGCATTCCGTACATAAGAGCAAAGGAGATGACAAGAAGAGGTCATTCAGGCCAGATGGGCAAATCATTCTGCCTGAAGCCCAGGGTGCGACTAGCACTCTATCAAACCTGGTCTTTAACAATCCAAAGGTCTCTGCTCCCACCATGGAAACAATGGAAGCACGTCAGAATTTTAATGTGTTCAAACAGCATCATCGTATAAGTGGTGAGAGAGAGACTGCTCTGAGCAAGAGACAGAGAGAGAAAAATCCATGCTCAGGAACCCACCTCATCAGTGTGCTATGTCCACTCTGTTAACAGTTTATGACTTTTACCCAAATAGCACTTTTTCTGGCAGCACACTGTACCTCTCGGGTTCCTTGTTTCTCCATAATAGGGCAGTCCTACTGAGCAAGAACCAACTGTGAAATTTCTGGCCCTGTAACTTTTATGGCATTACTTAACTGAGAGTAAGACCATGGGTAGAGCTGGAAAGAGCATAGCCTGAAGTAGCCATTGTCTAATGACACTGCGTACAATTGCTGGAAGCATGCTGAAGTAATTGTGCATCTCTCCCCCTTCTGAAGTTACTGAACAGAAGAAAACCGTCCCTGTAATCACAGGTTTGCTGAAAACCCTCACCGCTCCCACACCTCGATGCTTAAATTGCCAGAAATGGGAAAGTTTATGTACACGCCTCCAAAACACTTTTTCTCCGCTGTCTTTATTGCAATAAAAGCCAGCATTAACTTCCCGTCAGACGCTGAAAGGTGTGCTGTGAATTTTGTTTTACATTTTCCCCCATGCAACTCTGTTTAAATTTTCACACTGTGCAGAGGAGCCAATTTTTTCAGCAATATATGAATGCATGAATACACAAATATATGAATGTGATATACGAATTGCTTCAAACCTGGTTACTCTGCTCAGTACAGTACTAATACATTTAGTACCCCTTCCCACATTCTCAGTCCTGCAGTGGGGATTTATGACATGATAAATATGGAGGCTTCTCCCAAGTTCTGTTCACCCCACAGAAGTCTGGGTAGAACATTACATTCTAGTGGAATAGGGGTATCCGTTGGCTCTACAAACCTTTGAAAGAAAGAGGGGGGCTTTTGTTTTTCCTGCCACTATGAAATTGTGTGGTTACAGCTCAGCACACTGGTGGAGATGAGGTGTGGCTCTCTCTCTGTGTTACACCTTCTGCAGTGGGCCCGCCAAGGACTGGCTAATAGAAATGATTGTGTAAAAAGAAAAAAAAAATGCAATTCCATACAAAACATCAAATGAAACCAATCATCAGTCTGTCCCGATGATGTGACCACTGCGGGACATCCCTGTGTAGGTGTCAAAGGTTTGGGGGGTCACAGATGTTCCCCTCTCCTCTACAGTCACCCCACTCTGCATTTGTGGGCTTCGATGACCTCTGTGGTGATAGTGGGAGGTCTCTCCATGAGCTCTTGTGTACTGTGGCCTCTGGGGAACAGCAGTGTTAACTGTCAACAGCGCTGACCCATGCAAGCCAGCAGCGTGTGATGGCACATCAAACATACGCTAGCACAGCCTGTTAATAAGGGCCTGACTATCCGCGCACACCATGACAATCACTGCACACCTCTGCATGTGTGCCGAAGTGCTCCCAGCTGTAACATTTACACATCAACATTTGCCTGTAAGGTTGCAGGCTGGCTTGAGTTCTCAAAAATACAGGCGCTCTGAGTGAAAATGTTATCTACGTTCTGGGCACGTAGCAATGCTGCACTTTGCAATAATTCATGTCACATCCACAAATGGCAAAATGAATTCCACAGAAAAAAAGGCTTTCACGTCTCCGCGAGTCTCCCATTCCGCGTTCCTATAAAAACTTATCGGACTCGTTTGGCTCCGGTCTCTGCTGCCTCTCTGTCAGAATGATTGATCAAGCCCAGGGTGTCCTTGTCTCTCGGCGCGTTTTCATCATGGGCAAAGGAGATGAATTCAGCGCTTCGGTCTGAGGGATCAAAAATGGCTCGGGAGGAGGCTTTTGTGTCGGGAGGAGGGGACGGGCTGATCGGTTCGGGGCGTTTGTTCTGCGCAGGTGAAGCGTTTTGCGCGGAGGCTGGACCCGGCTGCGCGCGGACCCGTGTGTGCAGATAGGAGCAGGCTGCGTGGTGGTGGTGCAGCGCAGAGAGGAGCAGGCAGATAACGCACCGTGCAGCATGCATGCCGAGCATGCGGCTCCAGTACGTGCGGCGAGGAGGGGGACCTGTTGCTATGCGCGGTTGCTATGGGGAAAGAATTGTAACAGACACCCTTATATTTCGCACCCCTGCCCCCCGTCCACATCGAGGAGCAGTCAGGCTAAAGAAACCAGACAAAACAACAGTCAAAATAAAAATGTTGTTAACCTGTATGGGCATTAGAGAGTACAGTTGTCTCATGGCTCTGTAATGACACATTTTGTATCAATAATATTTCTACACAAAAATCTGGATTTCTTCTTATCATTATTTTTAGAATTAAACCGATATGAAGATTTAAAAGAATCTGAGAAATATTTATGAAGGTTATGAAGGCTTGCTTGTTTGTGTGTGTGTGTCTATGTATGTTTATGTGTGTGTGTGTATGTATGTGTTTCTTACAGATGTTTTCAAGCACAACGGTCATTTTGATTCCTTTTATGCTGTTGTTGATTTCCTTAAGGATGTGGTTTTCTTTCTGTTATTTCCTTTCTGTACATATTCATACTTTATTTTGTAGACTTGTTTTCTTCTATTTTGATCTAAATTCTTAAAGTCTAAATATGAAAGTCAAATCTCACACACTCCCTCACTCTATCTCCCTGTGTCTCCATCTATCTCTCTGTCCCATTCAGCCTCGTCAGTCTTGCTCAGGCTTGAGAGAATCTACAGTATAGATAATGAGCAGTGGTGTGTGCCGCATCAAGGTCAGGCAGATGTGACGGAAAGGAACCAATCAGCAGACAGCTCTGTGGCAGTTCTCACCTTGGTCACATGGGCAGGAAGCATTAGAGGCCCGTATGACAGCGAATTTTATTGAAGTTTTGTTTTTGGGGCTGGTCTGGGATTTATCTAATATTGACTCAGAGGCATAACCTCAGATAAGGATTCTTGCAGTTTGCAGTCTTGTGCTTCACTGCAACGACTGGCTTAACTATGACCATTCAAAGAATGACCTGCACTAAGCCTCCATATGCAGTACTTATTAATAGCTGCAACAAGGATAGGGTAAATGGCTTATCATACTAACATAAGGGACATCGCACTGTACTGTACACAAAAAAGAGCATTTTTTCTCCAGTTTTTTTGTCCTTACAAAACCGGGGCAATTCAGGGTCCATCAATGTGCCATCTGAATGAGTCATTACAGCTAAAACAAGCCTCTGTTTCACTTGGGAGATTCCCTGCGAAGCCATCAGTATCTGTGTGTTCTTCCCCAGCAAAACTGCCTGCACAATGATCAGCTCCACCACAGAATGGCTGCATCAGCTATTTACCGGCTTGTGTGGTCACACTGCTTTTGAGTGCAAAGCCATCTGAGGCCTCTGGCATGGTAAGTTGTTGGTGGTTTTTAAGAGCACATGACCAGGGAGACCGTGGTATTGCACTAGTCACACCGCATAGCTTACTGGAGGGGATGCCACAGCCAAATTTACACAGCAACATGTGCACCGTAAGTGAAATGCACTGCCAATCGGACGTCAGAGACCGATTAGGTCATGGCATTACGATAGCTGGGACTACTATGATAACGTTTCCATTTTATTAACCTGAGATTCAAAGAATGCTAAAATATGGTGTGCATGCTATTTCCTCTTGATACATTTAGCACATGTGGCCAGCACTGGATTTGATACATCAAAGCCACATGGAAAGGATGTGATCATTTTTAGCAGGATTAATTTCCTCACAGTTAAAATATGTTGGCATTGTATAAGCCAATTGCACACTACAGGCTACTCAGTGTCTTTACACAGCATGAGCTAAAGAAACAAGAGAATCAACACCAAACCTGTAAACACCCAGCAGTGAAATGTTGGCGTATTAATGTTACATATCTTGGTATACGCACCCAACTAGTGAACACTGAAGTGTATGCCAAAGCATTAGTGATTCTTTTGTTGACCGACACCTTTATACTTCAATATGAATATTCAGAGAATGTTCAAAGAAATATTTACACTATGGATAGATATGCTATTTATGAACAAATTTTAAAGTACTGACATTGGAATATTTATGTGTTTTCATTCATGGCCAGCCTCAGAGATTCAATTCTCATTTTGATTAGTAAACACACCTTCAGGACCCAGTGTGCCTTTTCCCTTTGCTGTGTTACCCTAGAACACTTGGTGCTGTTGCAGTGGCAGACGTCCCAGAAGCCCAGAGCAGACAGACACTCCGTGGGGTGATAGCCTGCGGTCCATTCAGAGGCTGAAGGAGTGGAACCGCACTGCTGATGGAGGGGGTGGGGGATTGGGGGGGGTGTGATTCTGCACGTGAGGGTGGTGACGTCATGAACATCACAGTGGTTCAGAGACAATGATGAACTCTGCTGTGGATCAGCGCTCCTCCAAGGACGACCCTGCCTGCTCAGAATCCCGACCCTACACACTCCGTTACACGGCTGAAAAACTGAACCTCATGTCTCCGCTTCCCCCTGTCATCTCTGCTAGTGCTCTGTTTAAACACTCTGTGCAATTTTAATACTTACTAAGATAACACTTTTTATTATTTTTTCAGATTTTTTTCAACAGCTCACACCAATGTTTTCTCCACTGATGAGAAATCACATAGAAATAGGCATCGACGTCAGTTCTTCGACACTTTAAAACACCAAAGATGTCAGCCCCTTCGGCTGATACAGCTGCATATAGTTCTGCACACTGGGAAAGAGCATTCATATATTTCCTGCTGTTGCTGGGAAATGCGCTCATGAAACAGATGTTCATTTAAGCAAGTGACTCATCCACAGCATGCTGATGAACTGTACCTAGTTTCCTTTGATCACCACACTCTGTATGAGGGCCAGTGATTGTGCACCCTCGCTGAATACTAAAAAAGGATTCCACCCCGCCCCACCTTTTGTCACTGTAGTGATGATTGCAGTGGGGAGTGAGCACCAGACAGACACGGTTTGTTTTTCTATACAGACTGCAATGATGAAATGTAATATATTGTATGTATTTATAGCATGTTTCATATTTCACCCTATTGTTTTTCCACAGTGGATGAAATTGTGACATGCCGTGTCTCTGTGTCGTTCTCCAGACATTCCCTCCACAGATCAGAGCCCATTCTGCTCTGCTTTCAGCTGAGACTCTTAAATTTCCAGAACATTTGTCAATAATAGTAACCAGCGGCAAGTCGTGCTGAGGCCGAGGGGTCCGTAATAACGCCATTAAAAGGTTCACAGACGACACAATGGTAGGAAAAATTTGAATACCATCCCCGGTGGATTGTGGTACAAGAGATGAAAGAACATCCGTGGAGCAGGCCGAGTGGAAAGCCCATCCGTGTGTGAAATCCTGAAGGATGTCTGCATGCGCCTCATTCAGAGCGGGATTGCACAAGCTGAGAGGTGCTGCTCTGTGGCCCTGGCTATCTTACGTGTCTTCCACACCATTTTCCACCGGGCCATTTTCCTTGGGTTTGAAAAGAATTAAGACACATTCCACTACAGTCAGTAGTGTCCCTCACCGGCCCAGCTGTTGCCAAGCTGTTAGTTGGTTCTGCTAAGGCGCTCAGCTTGGATTTGATTTCCTTCTGACTTCTATCAGTAGACATCAGCTGTCTGACAGACCCAAGGCACAGCCCCACCCACAGAATTGCTCGCGTGGCCTGATTATAGCATGGACAGAATGCAAAGATCGTAAATGAACTTTGGAGCGGGAGACGTGTCTGGGACGCCTTGGCACCCTGAGCTGTCCACAGCAGATGCGCTGCCTGCTGCTCTGGTCCTCCCCGGTGCTGTGGTGGTGGTGATGGACGGCCTGTCATTGGGAGCTTCCCTCCAGCTGGGCGCAATGCTGCGCACATGTTGGTGACCGGGACACGTCCTCACAGCCGAGCATCTGGGGGAAATGTCACCATGACGATGAAGAGAGTGAATAACTTCACATGCTCTCCACACATCAACAATGAAACTGTGACTATTAAAAAAATCAGCAGCAATTTTCAGTCAGCACTGGAAGTATTTCCCCGGGATAGTGATTTCCTGTAAGGAGTCCAGACTGTTGACCCCTGACTAATGAGGGTAACATTTGCAAATACAGGGACAGTGCCTTTGGCTGAGGGCGACATCAGGATTGGTGAATTAACTGCATGACCATTTTGCCAATGTGCTAAGAGGGCCAAGCTCCACAACTGTGGGCTTCTATAATTGACTTTGCTTAACTGCCACAATGTTAGCTTTAGAATACAACTATATCTATGTCTATATGGTTAGCAGATGTATGAGATCAGTAAATATTTAAACTAAACAAAACACAAAACACAAGTCTATCTGAACTCTGTTAAAAATAATTTCAATTGTAAATTATTAATGAAATTTATTATTGAGCAGTCTGGATTTCATCTTGTCGGGCTAAAGAAAGATTGCTTTAAAGGTAGCCAGGGCTTGGTCTCTAAGCTCAGGTTCAGTGAATCAGCCTGTGCATCATTAAAACGCTCTCTGTAAACAGACAGCTGATGCGCCTTCATTCGTTTTCATTAGAGCAGACACTTTCATCTCAGCCGCTCACACGGCAGTCCACTCACTCTCGTATATTTCACTTGTCCTTCACACAGCCCATTTCAGTAACTATCAAATGCTCCACGGCCTCCTCGTCAAAATAAATGGGACCTCGAGGATGATGGCATTATTGAAAATAACTCTGTCTGCAAACACCTGATGAGTCTTCCCCAGGAAAGACTTTGACTGAAAAAGTGTGCTTTTTTATAGCTGTTTTGTCCCATGGTTATCACTGTCAAAGATCCAAGTGTCATTAATGTCCCCAATCACAACGAGTTATATTCATAATTCCTAACAGTCACAAAATCAAATTTCAGACCCATGAGCGTCAATCAGCCCCTGATAAAACCCCCCAGAGAAATGAGTTAGCATCTAAATTCACTGAATGCCCAACACGTCTTAATGTCAAATTAAATTGAGCGAGATGTAACATAGCACAGAGGAACTTGATTAAGCTCCAGAAGGTTATGTTGTCCCCGAGTCCAGAAAAGAGTATGATTAATTGGGTTTGCCAGGGTTCTGGGTCTTTGGCTAGGTGAGGTGGTCTTCTCTCTTGTAGTGTTGTGACAGCCACAGTTTAAAACTACAGCAGCCTTGCCACTGTGACACAGGGTATCTTGTGATCTGTGACCGCTTTAAAGCTAGCGGACTGACTCATCCACTCATCCACACTAACACTATAGAACCTTTTTAGCGTGAGCACTTCTTTTGTCCTTCAAAATGCTGAGCAGCTCCCTCTGCAATTCATTCCCATAACACAGATAGAAATGACACTGGTCACAGCCAGTCCCCAGTGACAAGGTGCACAGATGGCACCACCAACAAAGTGCCACCCGGACTCAATTTTTCTGCTGGGAGTTTTATGCATGCAAAGGACACTGTCGCCCTCGGCGTGTCAAAAGCTGTATTTCTCCGCAGACATCATGTAACTATTTTTAAACATGCATGACAACATCCATTTTGCTATAGTGTTTTTGCTATGTAAATCTGATGCGAACAGCATGCATGACGTCCCTTTTAACACTTCTAGTTATTTTTTTGTTTTATTTCTCTGGTGTTAATGTGACACGTAATTCATATTGGTAATAAACCAATTTTATAAGCAATTAAGCTGATAAGCATTTTAATCAAACTGAATTACCATCTGCTTGATCTATCATTTCCTATTCTAGTCAAATCCCTCCTTCCCATAAGAGAGTCAGAGGGAAATGGGTTCTCTGCAGTGTGTTGAAAACTACCAAAATCCTGTAGAGACAGATGATTCACAGTAAGTATAGTTTGGGCGTTCCCCATGTTAGGACAACTGAGATTTATGTTGTGTATTTGAATTTATACTTAGGGTATTGAATATTTTCAAAAACTATATTAAATTGTAAATTTTTGTCATATTTTTTCCAGCTGAAAATCTGTTCATCTGACCAAAAAAAGTACATCCCTTCATTTAAACAGTGATACCCACATCAAACCAATGGTTTATATCTATATCCAACTAGTGGAGTTTATATCTGTTTCGAAGTAATATGGTATTTGTATCAAACTAGGTTTGAATCTTTATTTGACTAGCGGTATTATCTGTATTATGTTATTATGTTATGACTAGCGGTGTTATCTGTATTAACCTACTGATGTACTGATGCCTACTACACGATCTGTATTTAACTAAAACTCCATATCTGTATCCAACTAATGGATGATATTTATGCCAAACTAGTGGCTGATATCTTTATCAAACTAAGAGTTGATATCTATGTATTTACTTCATAGTGGCTACACATGTCCCCAGAAAAGTTCTTTGAATACCGAATGAGCAATATGCCGATCTGAAATCCATGAAGAAGAATCTCCAGACACAGACGCAATGGAGCAAGGTCAATCTGATAAACAGCTGCACAACACTGAATGGTGAAAATTGAATTTGTCAAAAATGTCCTGATAAATGGCATAAATAAAATTACATTATTATTGAGTTTTTTAGATATGTGTTTTCAGATCTGTAATTTGTCTTTAGCTGCAAGTCAAGGTCAGCCTACAGCAGTTATGGCCTGGTCTTTCCCAGTAAAGAGGGCTTAGTTCCCTTTTAGGAATTGGTCACAACATCACATGTTGTCTTTTTTGCCATTTGCCATGTGCTGTAACATAATCATGCAGCTGCAGAGGCAGCCTCCTTTCCTTGTAAGCATACCGGTGAATCACTTACCGGAGGAGGACAGCAAAATCTGGCAGCTATCTTCAAACCTGATGAAGGCATTGGGACAAGTTTGGATGAGGTGACCAGAATCAACTATTTGTGTCTGGGGACTGATGATTTCAGTTGTTCACAAACACTGTTTGTTTAAGCTGGGACGCTGGTGTACAGGGTTTGTTGGGGGCCAACCAGAGCCATAGAGCTAGGTCGTTCCTTGTGCTGTTTGGTGTAGCCAGGACTTGCAAGACTGCACATTTTAGGAGCCACCTGTTTACCGTTGGTTACTTGAAGCCTGGAGTTGGACTGCTGCCTTTGTGTCATCATTGAATAAAACTAAACTAAACTGAACAACCACCACTGAGACTCTGGTAGCTGTGGACCCTACAAGACAGAACTGGCCCAAGAGAAGATCCACAGAGTCAGTGAGTTCACCTTTGGCTGTGTTTGTTTCTCCCTGTGCTACTTTTAGGTTTGTTTGTTTGTTTCCCATACACTCAGACACAACACACAATTAGGTTATGTTAGCTATTCTTGATTACAGCCATTTTGCAGCATTTGTTTCTGAGCCAGGGAAGCCAGTCATAACATTCTGCACTGAGTGTATCCCTCGTTCCTCTTTTCTTTGTATCTTAAACAGACAAAGACTCTGCCTGTAAGACTCTCGTGTTCAGAGGGGGGACTGATAAGCGACTGTGGTGTGCAGGAAGGGCTCCATTAATTCAGATTGTTCTGTCCTAATGGGGTTTGTACCAGCACAAAGGAGGGGGAGAGCAGCACCCTCTGGCATGGGCATAATTGATCACCTGGGCTTTGAAGAGAAGTCACGTAGGAACGGAAGCCATGTTAGCGGAATAAAATGTGGGTGTTAATACACACACACACACACACACACACACACACACACATACACACACACACACACACACACAGACCTTTTCATTACTAGCATAAATTTTTACATTCACTAGCTTAGCACACTGGTAGGTAATAGTAACTCTGATCATATGCTAATAATGTGTTTTTTTCTCCATGCAATAGGAGTGCAAATCAAGCAAGCAGGATACATCCAGGCCCTGATAAAAAAAAAAAACTTGCTACAGGGTGTTCTGTGGTGTGGTGGGAAGAGGCCTGTATCTTTCCTTTATGGGTGGCTATCAAATACATTCACAGAGCACTAAATCATTGATTCATTTTGTGTTATCTCTCATGTGATGGGAGGATTTGAGGGCCTTTTCAGCTTCCATAGAGGATAGCAATGCCTCGTATTTGTTTACTTGGCCTGTAGGGAGAGCATCCTCAATGCACAGCACAGAGACAGGGTGGGGACCCGTCCATACACCTGTGCACACCTTCCACGCCCCTGGGAGGAACAAGGCAGCGTTCTTTCCGTTGGATACCCAATCCCATTCGACATCAGAGGTTACATTGAATTATCGACACAGATCTGGAAATCAGGACCACCTTGCCTAGAGAGAGTTTCTTATTTGCAAGACCTACAAAAGGGCTCGCTGAAGCCTTGTTAGAGGTCATAGCACCCCTCCACCTTGTTGGAGCCAAACCCTTTCCTTGCACACTCACTCAAACACACACACACACTCCTCTTGCACAGACACATTTAGCTCTCCCATTCAAGAAACTCACAGAGCTTCCATTTTAAACACGACCCATTTACACATCATTATTACTCCAATTCACTGCAGATAATTCAAGTAAAGTAACCCTCCCACCCCTCCACACAGTTCCTAAACTGCTTTGCACCCTCCAGCACTGGCTCACGTAATCACTGCCAGAGTCAGACAAACCTTGGCTTCTTTGTGTGAATAAAAATGCATTGATCAACAAATGGAAATGTTTGCACCAGAAAGGTAACACTGGTTAACAGCTCCCTCTGTGCCTAATTTGTTTTAAAATCTGTTTAGATATTTCTCATTTACACATTATCTTACTTTTTAATGGTACATGCAACATTGCTAATGTACCTGGAAATGCCAGTGGTAGTTTGTGAACACTTGAAAAAACACAGAAAAATCAGTCTACTCTAACCCACGGAACTTACACAGCACAGTCTTTCTCCACAGAGATACTGAGAGATACAGAGAGATAATGTGCTTGTACGTCATCTGGGCGGTTAGTTTACCAGCCTGTTCCATGTTACTTTCACCCTTATCTACTCACTATCTTTAAATATGCACAGATCCTTCCTGCAGTATTTTCACCAGAATCATCTCTGATTAGCTGCAGTCATGGTCCTCAGGCACTCCTTTTATGACAGATACTCCTCCTTCCATCAGGGTGTTGCGTGGGCGAGAAAAACAACATCTAAAAAGCCTGAAACTACCTCAAGCCAAAAGTGACAGACTTATGTTAACACCTCCTCATTATTAATCACTGTAGGCTCCGGCAGTCTAGGAGCACTTGACAAGATGCAAGCGGTCTGTCTGTGAGACAACCAACTGGCAGCAGCTTTGTGACCACTGTGTTTGATGGAGATTGTACTGGAGCAGGTGAGTGTTGGGATGTCAGAAGGTCTGTGTAATAATCCTCTCAGATAAAGCAGTCAACTCATGAAAGGAAACTTTCAGAATACCACAAACCTGAGACAAAGTGTGAGGCTGCAATGCTCACTCTCATTTAGATAAATATCAAGAAACTTTACATGTAAATATTAATTTGTATAGTCATATGTTGTGTAAGAGACTATACAGACTATACAGGGCACTACATTGCATACAGTTCTGGTAGTGATTCAGCTTCATCCTCTAATACATGCACAGTACCTCAACAGAACCCAAACAGACTGCCCACCCACAGGAGCCTTAACCAGTCACCTTTCTGTTGAGGATCCACTGAAATTTCTCCACTGAGAGGTTTTTTCGGCTAACAGAGGTTAAAAGCCGTAATACAGACAGCGGAACTGTCCTGCAGCAGAGTGACAGCAAGCCTGATGCATGTGTCCATTCAAATGTTTTTCTTTTTAGTCAGTGGCCTGGCACTGAAGGCCAGGAGAACTCAGTTTAAGGAGGCCAGGGACCACACGTCCGTCACTGTCACCTGGCTCAAATAACGATCTCTTGCAGAGGACTCCGAGTGCCGGCGTGTGACGGTAAAAGAGTCCTTGGGAGTTTGTGGCTGGAAGCGATGATGTAATCTCAGCTGCCCGTAATGCCACGTTAGAGGCCGCCCGGGCACGTGCCGCGGAAGGAGCAGCAGCAGTAAGAGGATGAGGGCATGAGGCGGGGAGAGAGGAGAGAACGCAGCGGTGGCACAGCAGTCACAATCCCGCAGGTGTGATGGATGTGACATCATGCCCCGGCTCTGATGAAACCCTGTGCTCTTCAGTCTATTTCTGTGGATCCTGTCTGCACTCCATTAATCAGAGAGTGCAGTGTAAACATGCATTCCTGTGGGGAGAGAGCCCCATGGCCCAGGCACTCCTGCTGGATGAGAACCTAATTTATAGCTCTAGTAGACTATAATCCGTATGCACTTGCCAGTGAAAATACAACGTATAACTCTAACAGATTTCCTGTATATGCACATGCCGGTGTGAATGCAGAATCTGTGGCTAAGAGGAGAGAATCTGACAGAGATGATGTCACAGAGGTAGGAGCAGCGAGGCTGCTACAGCACATACCAGCCTTCATGGTGCAACTTGTGATGAGTCATTCCTGTTGCCTGGGCAACCGCCACAGGAGGTTTGGCTGTTCAATTACCCCTGTCAGGCAATACCCCCCCAATCCCTCCCCTTACACAGAGGAGAGAACACAGAGAACACACTACCTTCAACAGCCATTTTGCGCACTTAGTGTTTGGATGGATATTTTTAGTTTTACTCAGTGCAACTCAGATTACAAGTGTCTCCTTAGTAATGTGTTTAGAGCAAAAAAGGATCAATTAGTCTTACGTGGAATAATTTGGCTGGCTGGGTAATACCCATGAAAACGCAAATGAGAATATATGGTTACACAGAAGACACAGAAGCAACACAGAATGAGCGCTGTTGCCTGAAACCTTTCATTAAGGTGTCTCTGTCCGATGTTAATTTGCTTTGAATGGACATTTAATGAATTCTTACATTCACCCAAGCAGCTTTGAAAAATGGCATATGCTGAAAAAGAAATCAATAAAAGGGTTTGGCTGTATTTAATCTTCTGCTGAGTGAAATAAGCTTTCCCATTCACAATCCCCAATATGGTGTTTGTGATGGATTCATTTAATGAGAATGAGCATCTTTAATGAGCATTAAATAAATATAATGCTGAAACAATACCCCAGGCTTTGTACAAGAGCAAATCCTTTCATTCTCACACTCTTTGATGGCAGCAATATTTATTGGACTGAGAGTTATGATTTGATTATAATTTGGATGATTTATGACCATAACCAATCAATTTTCAATAAAGTTCACATGTATCTAAGATATTTTAACAATAAACTAATAGATCCAATGACTCTTTCTATGACATGCAATGAGTACTGCCTTTCAGCTTGAATTCACAAGATTGTTTTGTGTGTGATCTTAAGTTATTCCAGACACTATGTATGGAATCTCAGCAAGCATAATGAAGAGGCTAATATCTGAAACTGCATTGCTGTTGATTGCTTTTTGTCTTCAGAGTCAGGGTTCTGGGTGTGCTCTGACAGAGCACAATAATACAAAGTCTCTGAAATACTCCCATCTCTCACAGGTTTCTCTGAGTGGTGTAGGCTGGACACAGTGCTCTGGCAGAGCCACACAGATTACTGCTTGTTTTGTGTTATTGTTCTTTCAGGACGTGAGAGGCCAGAGGCACTCTTTTCAATCTCAGCCAAACATTCTACCAAACAGAGGAGGTCATCCTAATCACAAAACACAAGGCCTGTGTGCTTTCTACTTTCTTTTGCCCCAAATGCTGTTCTGTCAGAATGTATTAGGTGATGGAGAAGAAAAGACAGGTGCTCAAAAGGCAAAGTAAATAAAAACAGAACACAACTACTGCGGAACTGTAGAGTGGACATTTGTCAAACTTTAAATTTGATGCAAAGATGGCAGGAGGTTATAGTGACTTGGTTTGTACAGTAACGTCACCTTCACCCAGGCGTACACAATGTGTTTTGTCTTCTTCAGTTACTGATATAGATTTATCCTTCTATTGAGCACTCTACCTTTTTCAAACTGCTCTCCATTTTGAAAATATGGCAGATTTTTATTTTAGATGGCTTTATAAAGTACATGTAATTTTGAGGTAAGCAGCCAGGCGATTCTCACTCATCATATTCACGACTGCAATTGCTTGTCATTTTCTCACCGTCACACATAACATTTGGAGTCTGTACCAGAATATCTAATCTTATCAGATCATTACACCAGTCCCTAAGCCTTGGCAGTGATAGGTATTGTGTATATAATGAATTACTCATCTTCGATCAAATTACATCTGATATTAATATTTGCGACCAAATAACCAGTGCAATACTCCCCTCCTAATGAAACATAGGACCCATCCCATGTGAAAAACTGTAGTCAGTTCCTTAACCTTGACTACGGAGATTCATTGATGCTTGTCCTTCAGTCTGGTGGAGATATTCTGCCACCTAGTGGTCCATACAGACTACCTGACTGGCCCCCAAAGCTGTGTTTTTCTCTGAGGTCTCCTTAAGGTGGCATCCTGCTTTGAAATTCAGAGGGAAGAGCTTCAGTTTAATGCAGATGTCTGTGCTGGGAGCGTATTTTCCAGCTGTGATACTAGTTGGTGTTGTGCAAGAAGATTTAATTACCGCATGTGGACTGTATTGTACCTGTTTTTCAGTATGGCACCGGTGTGGTGTATAGTCATTTGTGAAAATGCAGGGTAATGTTTTCTTTGTGTACTATTGTTTATGTGGCTTTACTCTATGTCCTTTCTGTATAAAGCTTTGCTTTGTATGTTACTATGAATGAAAATGTGTCTGCCATGTAATTAGTTACGATCAGACAGAACTCCATATGAAAAAAAAAAAAACAAAAGAACACTGGGAACAGCTTGTTTGTACTTAAGATTTATTTAATAACCATGTATATTGTTCTAATACAATTGTGTTCTAGTTTAGCAAGATCCAAGCACACATGCATATATTTCTTTAAAAAGATACTGATACAAAACCCATTAAATGACTGCATGTAGTGTTGATAACAATGCTGATGATGATGATGATCATAATGTTGATGATGATGATGATGGATTGCATTAATATAGCCCCTTTCAGGGCCTCAATGGACTTCACCCTGAGCAAGGGAAGCATCTGAAGCACCTACACATCATGAACGTGACCAATATTACAGAAGGACTCAAAGAACATGAAAAAAATGTCCAGCTGGTCTTATTGCTATCGGATTTGCATGAATGTTATTGTACTTCCAGCTTAGAATGAGTGTACCCTGCTTTAAACTAATGGCTTATGATGCATGTATCTTCTTAGCAGCAGATATAGATATTGGCAGAAGGTACCAGAACTTGCAAATACTTGCACGTTTGCCTGGATTAATTCATGATTGCACGAAATTGCATGTGATTGCATGAAATTGCACTTGCATTTGATGATCACACAAAAGCATTGTGTGAATTGCATGGAGGTAAATGCCTTCATGAGTTTTTTGTTTACCTTAGTTTCATTGTTATTATTACATGTGAGCTCCCAGGAGTGCATACACTAGGTAGGCCTAAATTAGTATCAAAGCATAAACTCAATAACACTGCACCATCGTGAGCCATTCTGTTGGTTATAACCAAGATGCTCCTGACGAAAGACTTACTCCAAAAATACAACACTCATTTCTTTCTGGGTATGTTTACTTTCTTTCTTTCTGAGCATATTTACATTTTAATGTACAGCATTGTGTATCAGCATTATGTATGTATAAGTACAAGTCTGGTAAAATCAGTTTATTTTGAGAACCTATTTATATAAGAATATTAATATTGCTATTTGGCTCTGTCCTACATTAGTCGTGATTTTTTATGCAACAGTTAGAAAATGTATGTGTGGATGAATAAACGAGGTAGTACATTACAACCCTAAATTATTACCAAAGATAATAACCCTGAATTACTTTTCTGGCTGTCTGATTACCATTTCAGTAAGAAAGTGACTGCATTTCACTGTAAAAATCAATATGTAACAAATTTAAGAAAGTAACAGACATAAAAAATACTCTAAATATTCTGATACATCTAGGTATTCTAAAATTGAAATGAAATTCATCTTATTGTCTTGATAATGCATTACCAAATTAGCCCCAGCACCCTGTTAACCACAGAAACCCTTAACTAATAGGAAACTATATACTTAACTACTTTTAAAATATAAACAGACCCATAAACCAAAGTATATCTTTCTTCTGAAGAAAGATCATTGTTTATACCAAACTATTCAGCTTCCTGTGTAGGGAGTTACACCTACTGCCATCAATCAATAAATAAGCAACACATTAACAAACAACCTACATAATCTAATTTCAAAACCTCTGTAGGATGTGCTGGGAGAAAGTCCTTACAGAGTGATCAAGCCAAAGGCAGGCATCAGGCATCCTAAAAATACTGCATTCTTGCTAACAAGCCATAACAATGGACATCTTGAATCCTTTACATATTAAATCCATTATTCACCAACTGAAAGTACACAATCAATAAACAGTACGGGTCATGTAACGTGATACTTAAACACATTTGTGCGTCTGTGGCTGTACCATCCTTGGGTTTGCACCATTGACAATGGTGGGTTCTCTAAAACACAAGAGCACTTTTTCCAGATTTTGCTGAGGGGGTGGGCGGTAGGGGTGTGATGTCTGGTGGGGTGGGGGTGGGGGCCCACTCTGTGCCCATGAGACTGGACTGGCAAGGGCATGGCTTATGACTCCACTGCCTTCTCCTTCAGCTCCTGATTGTACCTGTAGAGTGATTGACACCTGTGAGCGAAACACAGCTTGGCCAATGGCGTGGGACTCCTAAGGGGTAACGTGAATGCTGACTATGGGTTCAAACACCTAATGCTCCTAATTAATCAATCATTTCATTATTCTGACATTTTTTACAATTTTTTCAAGTGGAAAATCACCACTGAATATCACATTTATACCTTATACACAAGAAAGATGTTACTGCAGTTTAATTTTTACTGGGCTGGCAAGTCATGATTTCAACACAATATCTGCCATGTGCACACCCTTCTGCTATAACGACTATAGTTATGTCATGGTGAAATGACCTGCAACCTTGGTTAACTTATTTATTTAACATCAATCATTTGCAGCTTAATGACTGTGGGAGTTAGCACAGATTTCAACAATGATGTCTCAGCAGACAAATACACACAAGCATACACAGGCACATGGACACACAGACACAGACACACACACACACACACACACACACACACACACACACACACACACACAGACAACACTAACAGACACACATACATATATATATATATATATATATATATATATACACACACACAAGAGCATACACAGACACATACATCCACACACAAATGCACAGGCACACACAGATACACACACACATACATACACACAGATCCATGTACACACCTCCAGATTCTGAAGAGCTGGGAACCACCTGCAGCGCCCAAAAAGAAGTTGACGGCAAAGAGGTTCAAGTTCCTGGGGGTGATCACCAAGGAGTATCTGGACCAAATCAGCCCTGGAGGAAGGAGATGCCAAAGCAAAAAAAAAAACATCACTTCCTGCATTTCAACACATTACAATAAAGCCTCAAACTGCATTTCCCAGCCCCCTCCCACCTGCACACCCCCTTCAGGAAGGGATGGGGTGATGGAGTGGAGCCCTCTCCAGCACAAAAAGATTCAGCCGGCTTGCAGTCGATGGACAGCCAGGGCTGTGCAACCACACTACTGCAGCGCCCATCAGAATCAGTGCTTAGACTGATGCAGAGATAACAGAAATGCTTTGGTCTGTACCTGCTTCAGTGGGCCCTACACACAACACAGATAGAGCGAACTGCTTAGCAGATGGCATGCGACTGTGCTCACAAACACACAGCCTAACCTGCAGCACTGAATGGGAAGAGGCACTGAAATGCAGAAGACTGTCGATCTAACCAGAGTGACAAGCCGAGGCAATGACCAGAAAAAACGTCAGATCCATTTCCGCGTCTGGCGTCCTTTTCTTTCGTATTATCTCCGCTAATTGAAAACAGAGTGTATTTAATCAGACACGTGTTCTCATGTGTCCTGTGCCATAGCGCTGCAGCAGAATGGTGAAACAGTTTTCACAGACACCAGTGCTCCAGGCCTACAGCCCGTGATGTCTGGGCTAATGGGATGACTCTGGTCATCATAACAGGGTGGTAAGAAGCGAGCAAGATATGATGCAATCCATCTCACCAAGATTATAATGTAGATTCCTGCAGGCTCATTGGGCATCCTTGAGCCAGTCGTAGATGTGAGGAACATGTGGGATACCAATGACCCTCTCTGATTGGCTCAAGGGAGTGAAACTGGACGCAGAAGCAGAAGCCGTACCACTGTACTGAGGCATTAATTTCACCAACTCCATAATTTCGCTCTGTGTTTGTTTTCAGAAAAAAAATGGCCAGTGTTTAGGTGATAATGACCATGGGTCAGTGGAACGGATTGAAAGCCCATTGTGAAAGTGTTTTACAATATAATGCAAAAACATTGTTTGAACAGAACAGAAGTGTAATGCATGGCATCTAGGAACTGGTGGTAATCACAGGTATCTTGATCTACTATTTAAAAATTAATGGATGTAGCCATGATTTCTTCATTCAAGATCAACATCATAGTCCTAATAGCAGTAGGAGGACCAGTTGGTAAAAGGTAATAGGTCTACGCGGACAGAATTTACCTTCTGTCCAACTTTCTAATTCCAAATTAGATTTGCTACCAACCAAGATGCAACAACATGCACCTTTCAGAGGCTGAAACGAATGTATTTATTATTGCCCTTGTTGATATGTTGTGTATTATTAGAAAAGTAAAGGTATAGACTTCACTTTTGGTGAGACATTCACCCAGTCTGTGGGTGATTGAGTGTGTCAGTAAGTGAGTAATTACAGCCCACCTGTATGTAAATGGTAAGTGCAGTACCAAATATTCCATTGGGTGGCAGTGGAACTTTTCGAACTGCAAAGTTGAAAAGTTTTGTTATTTAAGGAGGTCCTTCAGTTTCATTTGAAAGCTAAGTTATTTTTGTATGAACAGCACTGATCAAATGACTGCCAATCTCTACATTGGTCGCTTACTGTACCAAATTAATGTGTGTTCAGTATATATCAGTCTCAACACTGCAAGAACTGTGACAGGCAGCTGTATTGGTTCATTGACAATAAATATCCGCAGGAGTGGATTGGTACTAAGCGCCATCACCCTCCAGGCCAGGAGACCCCCCACAACAGTACTGGGCCCCCATGATACAGACCAAAGACCATCCCACTGCACGTCCAGCTGATAACAACTGCAGAGAGACGACCCCTTGCACCTTAAAACTGCATACAGTGTGCATTTGCATAATAGTGAACATCAGAGACAAGCAGGGAGTGACAGAAGAGAGTCTGGATGCATGCCCAGATCATTTCACCACACTACGCCCCGTGAGATTATGAAATTTAGAAGTTTTCCAAAGCTGACTTTCAGTTACCCCTGTGAATTGACAACATTAGAAACATATAACCCTCCCAAATGGATCTACGTTAGGAACATACTGCACTCAGAAAGATGTTTTGGTTAGAAACATACTGCCCTCCGAAATGCATTTGGGTCAGAAATGCACTGCTCTCCCAAATGCATGTGGGTCAAAACCACACAGCCCTCCCAAATGCATTTGGGTTAGAAACATACTGCCCTCAGAAATGATTCTTAAATGTGAGTTGGGGACTGCTGAGGTACCATAAAATTCAGCCAAGCATGATTTCTCTTGTCAAAGTCAGTATTTCACTTTTTGGATGGAGAATTTTTATCTAAATTAAAGACTGGGATTCCATTAACTCATAATGTGAAAAACCCAAATTAATTTTTATTCATATCTAAAACTGACAGATTACCAGCCTTGTAAATCTTGCTTGTAATGACCCAGTTTCTCAATAGACAGCTTACCTGTGGCCATCAGAACTGCGGACTGGGAAGTGCTGAGCTTTTCTGCGGGTCGGGTCATGTCTGCCAGACCCGCCAGTACCAGACCCTGTGGGTGTGCAAAGGAAGAGTGGGCTATCTCAGAGCCAGAACCCTGTCAACTGGCCTACACAGACACCGGTGTAGATACATATACCATGATAAATCATTATACCCATTGGACAGAACAGCCTCAGAATTTCATGCCATTATCTCATCTCACATGGAGCTACTGAAACACTGGAACATAACCCGGCAACCCCACCCACTTTAACACGGGAGTATGACCTGATGACCTGGGAGCCCTCACTTACCTGAACACCGAAATATGACCTGACAGCCCTTTCCTACTTACACAATGGAATATGATATGGCAGCCCTAATACACTTAAACACCAGGAAATGATATGGCAAACCTTACCCCCTGAAACACAGAAACAAGATGTGTAAACCCTTACCCACTTAAGCATGACACATAAATCCTTACATCCTTAAAATAAAAATTCCAAAGTTCACATAGATTCTACATTGGAATGTGACATGGCAACACTTACCCACTTAAATATCGGTGCCCAGAAGAAAACCGTCTTTGGACCTATGGAGAAAGACATTGACAAAGAGATCAAACTAAATATGCCTAAGAGATCACTCTCTTCTGACCCGAGCTCATAATGAAATAGCCCAATTCAGAGACAGTGATGCTTTGGTGGGATCCTACCATCCAAACTCTTAGCATATTCGATAATCCAGGAAATGCTGGTCATGATAAATGTAAATACCTGCAAGAACTTTTTTAATGTGGGTTTCTGAACATAATGAATACTATGTGCTTTTTACTGCTGCCTTTGACATTTATCCTACAGTGTTTCATCACTACACAAATGCTCTTGCCTGCTCATGTTCCAAATACAGTATATTTCTTCCTTAAAAAATAATTTACATACCATTAGCCCATTGCATTTCCAGTTACATGCAGTAGTATGAATTATTGAGAGGTTTCCAATGCACCAAACAATGGTTGCAATACTTACTATTATGGATTAACCCTACCTTCTAGAATTTCAGAATGGATCCTGTTACACCTGCTTCCTTCTCACAAGAAATAAAAGCTCTCTCTGCTCTAATGATATTTCACCATAGGTCTATATACAATGTAGTTCTGTACTATACAGAACTGCTGGAAACCAGGGCTGCTGGTTGCCCATGCCCTTTGGTTTGAGGTTCCCTTAATGAGACTATTTCTGAAAAGGAGAATGAGGCCTCTTTGTAAGGCTGTCAGCCAATCAGCATGCATGAGGCTGTTTGGCCCTGTCATCACAGGTCAGAGCAGTACATATCATGCATCACCTAGTAATTCAGTCAAACGTTCATGCTCCACACATAGGGAAAACTCACTTTGAATTGTATTTTAAACCAGGTTTTAGCAATAACTCTCAGACAGTGTGGTCATGACTGTCTTTTGGTTAACTGTTAATATTGCTTTCCCCAAACACACAATTTATTGCAGCTCTGCATGAGTCTCGAATGTGGCGACTGCTTCATGTTTAGTAATATTCCACATTAGCTCAAAGCAATAAATTCAGTTTCTAATTACATTATGTCAGGGTTATTAAATTCTACTTGCCAAATTAACATAAATTAGTCCAAGCAAACAATATTACGTTTTAACTGCAACATCTCGACTTCTAGAACAACATCTATGTAAATGTATTGCATTGCGCCGGCCGAGTCAGGAACTAAGAAATTATGTTTGTGCATAGTACCATATTTTGCTGTCCGTCCAGCAGTAATCAAATCTGGCTGCCCAACAAGAGAACGCATTTAGAAATCATCGCAACGATGCCGGAATACTGCCAATTGGCAAGATAGACTATGTTTCAGAGAGGAATAACAAATAAATCATATGTAGAACGTAACCAGCTTCAACAACACCGCACGCTGGAAATGGAATGCGCACACAATGGAAGAATGAATTCTGTTTTTCATCATAAATTTCAGTGGTAGTGCTTTTGTAGATATCGCATTACAGTCGCACAGTACATACGTTAACTCTAGACGTTTGCACATCAGAGTTACAGCTAGTTAAATCACCCTCAGCATCCAAGTACCATACAGGCTTGTTCGCCAATCATATATTTTGTGAACAAAGAAGTGGTTCGTTTGTCTAGTTTTTGTCTTGTCGGCCACCGCCATGTGAATTCGTTAACTCACTATCCACTTTAATTTTCACTCGTTTTCCCTTCTATTGTGTTAATAATCACTACATATTCCACACAATGCTTACTAGCAATGAAAATACACTTCGAAAATACACAGTGATCATATCTCTGCGTTCATATCAATGCACACACAGTAAAAGGAAAGTGGTTATCTTGAGCCCATTGCTACTATTACAAAGCGTACGTGGCTACCCAGCCACCTATCGTCATTTTAGTGGCAGATGATTTGCCGTCAGCTAGATATTTATATTACCTGCTGGGTGATTGTAAAAAGGTCTCATTTTAGCCGGCAGCATATGCTCGATTTTGTCCAGTATCCTGTGATATGCAGCTCTCAGTCCCATCGAAGCCATGTCTGCCAACTAATTGACAAATATTGCTACGAACACTGACAATGCTGATAACTATTTCGCATATACTCTTTGGTCAACGGCTGTGATGTAAAATGCAAAATATGCCCTTGCATGGACAGACAGAAGGCTTTTCATGTGTCTAACCCTCAGACATAACACGTTGTTCTGTTGACCTTAATTATTTTGTGGTTATATTTCCTGTACAGGTCCCAGGCTCAGTCGCTAGAGTCATTTGGACATTGAAATGGGTCGCGACTGAAGAGACAAAAACTCGCGTTTTAATTGGTCTTTGTACAACAATATGTGAGTTTTCATTGGTCCTCCTTCGTGATGACAGGGGCCAAACAAAACGCGCTTCAAAGTTTGCCTGCTGCTGAAGAAGAAACCCTTTGACGTTCGAACGAGATGAAAGTTATAGAAGAAAGCTGTTCTTGAATAAAATACAGATGACGCATCCCAATAAGAACAACCTTAACGGGAATGTCTGCTGCTCCAAGGCCACGTCTTACACACACACACACACACACACACACACACACACACACACACACACACACACACACACACACACACACACACACACACACAGACACACACACTGTCTGTTATAAATGTTGTGAAATGAACACTTTATCCTTATTGTTACAGACCATATTCTGTGGTTAAGACCTTGACAAAACAAAGCTTCTTTTCGAAGTGAAATTTTCTGTATTGGCTTACAGTAGGGTGGGATACTGAAGGACACAGAGGTTGAAAGTTGTGTTTTAATTCCTAACACGTTGACAGTCCTTGCAATCCTTAAAAGACATCGCAGTGTTCCCTTTATTTATAAACTATGGCCATCGAGGAGGTAGAAGAGTTATGGATTCGGACATCCTTTCTTGGTGTCATAGCCACACACACACATTGTTACAGACTGTGTGTGGTGTGATGCTAAACTAGCACTGTTTTGCCTTTGGTGAGTGTGCCTCAGGCTACTATAGCCTACCTGCCTGTGTTAGATAATTGCGCATGTCTCTGCTTGCCTGAGGATACAGGTGTTATGAGAGCTATGTGTCTTCGGTATTCTATTATTATTATCATCTAGAAATTGATATAAGGCAGTAGAAACCAGAAAGAATTTGGACTAGAACAAATCACCATGGCACAAGAGTAGGCAAGAGGTCAGGGAATTACCTTATTTCAGTAAGCCCAGCACAGACTTGCTCAGGATGCCAACCACTTACATGATAGGACATCATGGAAAGATTATTGAATTTATGCTTGTCATTATTTCTGGTGTCTATGTGTCTTTATCACTGGAGTATACTCATGTGAAAACTTTTAAATCCCACACGGATTTGCCGCCATGTCTAGGAACATATAGAAGTCCCGCCTTATCAGGATGGGAACCAATGAAACAGCAGAG
The DNA here is from genome assembly GCA_019176425.1 of Megalops atlanticus. NCBI lineage: Eukaryota > Metazoa > Chordata > Actinopteri > Elopiformes > Megalopidae > Megalops > Megalops atlanticus. The sequence continues at coordinate 7,257,375 of CM032889.1, forward strand.
AGTTCTGTGTGATAACCAATGCAAACACGAGTCTTATCTTCTTCTCAAATCCCAAAGAGGAGAATGGACTGTTAGGTCAGGGGCACGTTACAGGCAATATTCACGGAAATATTTACGTAAGACGTATGTAGGATATATCAAAGGATTTGTAATATTCGTATATTAGGGAATGTACTCTTTTGGCGTAACTAGGCTGTTCCCACTCTGCTGGCAGCTACGTCACCAAGAAGTCTGAAAACATTTTTGCTACCGCGTTTAGCTGAGCTTGGAATTTATTGGCTGTGAGGGATGGTGGGTCAACGGAGGGGGAGAAGTAAATAGCTAGATAGCATTGCATACCAGCGATACAGCTGTTAGGAAACACGTAGCGTATTTAGATAGCTAGCTGGCAAGCGTGTACCACAAGCCAGTGCCAACAACAACACAGGAAGAAAATAACGTCGACCTGTGGGAAAAGCAAGGGATTGCATGCAGAGCAGTTGGCTGTACCGCTAGCTAGCTGCTCCCAATGCGCTTTCTTAAAAGAAGGGGGACCGACCACCATGTCCTTCTCCGGTAAACTGATCTGGGATTTAAGGAAGCGCTCAATCGGTTGTTATGAACCCAGTGCCGTCAGGATTAACTATTTGGGTAAGGAACTATACCTTGAAAGTGTTAGGCTGTCCCCTGGTTCCTTGGAGGAATGAAATACAGTCCAACTGACAGCTGTCAGTTGTTTGATGTAGTCGACAAACTAGCTAGCGACCGTTTACCAGAAATCCAAACACCTAGTAGCTGTTTCGTACCTGTTTAGTTAAGTTTATTCAATGTGTTTACTGAAGTTACGCATTAACTAGCCGCTGCTACCCGATGTATGCTTTTTCCCAAAACGTTTTTGGCCGTAGTTGATATGACTGAGTTAGAGAGCGACTTTTGCTCTCAAAATGAATTTATAAAATGTAAGTTACGATAAAGGCTAGCTAGCTCACCACCGAGCTAAGACTTCGCCTGTTTCTACCCACGTTTGAATAAGGATTGAAGGTAGCTGGCTACTTTTCAGCTCGGCCGTGTCAGGTTTTCAGTCTTGACTGTTCGGAGTTAATGGATCACTATTCTACATATGTTGTGTTACTTCACTGACTAGGAAGGTAATTAGCAAACGTTAGCTACTTTTTTTCTCTACCTGCTCTCAGTTTAGCTATCAAGCAACATGTATGATACGTGTTCGTAGCTTCTGTGAGCTGGACAGTCCAAGTGCAGAGTTGCTGTGTTGATGGAGTAAGTGTTTACTTGGCACTGCATGCTGGCTCGGCATGTCAGTACCTCACCAGCAAGGTGCTCAAAGCAGACAGTCCTACCGCATTAACCTGCCATGTCCACACGATGCAGCTGAAATATCTACCTACGTTTTCACAACTGCTTATAGTTTGCTGACTTAAAACGTTTCCGATCAGAGCTATTACCGCCGTCAACTACAAAATCAGAGAAAGGGCTGTGGATGGGCAAGCACATAGTGACACGAATTTATGAATTTATATTTTATAGTGGATTTTTATCTCAGAATGTTCTTTGGTATAATTTCTTTATCATATTTCAATCCGCGGAACGGGCTGAAATGATCCACAGTATTGCTCCCGATGTGCTTTTCCTGTGGCTAGCACTTCGGGAGCACTGCCGAGGATCATGCTCAAACTATTTTAGATAGCAAACGGTTACCATCTAGGTAGTTACTCGTGTACCAAAACGAATCCTGTCGTTGGCACTATATTTTAGTATTGACTTGTGAAAACAGCCAACTTTTTGTTCGAAGCAAGCTAATTTTCTGTGTTGTACACGGCTGATAAATGCGTACCTGACCGCTAGAATTCCCGGTATTTCAAAGTGCGTGACAGACTCCACATCCGCACCCAGAAGCCTGCCCCAGTACGCTATTGATCATCATCCGTGACATTACATTTGCGTGTTGAAAGAGGCTTAAGAAATCTGGAGGATACTTTGAGTAAAATAAAAGGACCAAAAAGATCTCACAAGCAGTTTGAACAATAAAGCCTGTATAACATTAGGTGGCCTGTCTTAGTTGTGGAAGTAGTTACAGAGCATCCATTCCCAATCCAGCAAACAGAAGACCTTAATCCTGTATCATGATTTTTCGACTCCCTGGTACACAGTAATTTAACAGCCCCTGGGACAAGATGCCAGCATCTTGCGCTATGTAAGGTCATTATCCGCACGCATATACGTGGATAGTGTCATAATATTCTCCTCTTCCCTACGTCCACTACTACGCGTCGGATTTGGGCTTTATTGATTATCCTTGCATGCTGTTATTTCAGTTTCTCCATGAAGTTTATGCATTGTGGCACGGTGAAAACTTACGTTGGTAGGAGTACTGTGACCAGAGGCGTTAGAGCACGAGATTAATGGACCGCTAAACAGACTCGCACACCTCTAAAGATGGGTGTTGTCCCGTCTAAAAGACTGTGCATATATATGCCAACGTCAGGAAGGGGGGTGTAAAGAATCTTGGACCTGTTGTGTCAAGGCGCGAGTGATGTCAATACTGTATGTAAGTGAGTGTGAAGCAACCTGAAAGTTTGGCACCGAACAGTACACCATTGTCTTTGTGAAATCGGTGCGTTGCGGTTCAATGTCGACCAACAGATTGCTCACCGTGCTTTTAAAGCGAAGCAGGAGAGAGAGGAGTCTGTCGCTGGTGATGTAATGCCTGTAATGTAATGTAGAGATGGTTGAAGTCGCGCTCCCCGCCATGACGCTTCATTCAGCAATGCAGGGAAAAAGGTTGCCACAGGAGAAAGGTGACCATGTAGCTGTCTTGGGTTACATGTAGACACCTTTGAACCTATCAGGACCAGGGCATGGGTTCACCTATATTTTAATGTTTTTACAGTCACTTAAACTCACAGTGCTCAAGTGCTTTTTACTGCTGGAACATGTTGTCTGGTGCAGTTTCCTCATTGTGTATACTGTGGGTGTTGTGAATCAGTGTGTGTGTGTGTGAGTGGATCCAAGGCTGTTACAAACAAGCTGTGACTGACAAGTGTTCTGCAGCATTGGTCACTGATATGCAGTCCTTTGTCGGTCACATTAGTGACTTTAATTGAGTGGCTGGGTATATGCTGAACTTGGGAAAATTATATGTTATCCATTATAGTCAGTTCATTTTTTGAAAATGAATTGGATTAGTTAAAGAAACAAAATTGTTTTTAATTTAATGTGACTATTAGTCTGTAATGATTTCACTTTTGAGATACTCAGACGCGTCTAACCAGTCACGTTATTAGAGGTTAAGTAATGTATGAAATTAACCAATGATGCTGAATGGTAATAGAATCTGTGTCTTTGATTAGTCCCTGTCATGGTAAGAGTCGTCCTGATTTCCACAGCTTACAGTGGGTCTTATGTGAGAGGATGTTTGTGTTAATACATTCCTTTCAGTGTAGAAAGCAGGCCTATACTGTGGACTACACTCAGTCAGGAGGATTTGGCCTATATCCTGTTTTCCCTTTGATAAAATTTTAGGTTAATACTTTTGGTTTAACTGATTCGGTAGGAAAGACTTTGGAAGCTGTCATTTCCAGTGATAGCTCAAAAGAGAACAAGGTGGCTTATTCCAGAAGTAAAGATGAAAGCAACTGGTTACTCACATTGCACTTCTGTTTATTTTGATGCGCACATTTGAATCAAAACGCGAACACGTTTTTGGCTAACCAGCCTTCATCAGAGCTGTCAGGTTGCTTCTGGTGAGAGCTGTACCAGGCCTGCTTGGAAACGTCAGAGTTCTGAAAGCACAGTAAAAAGTCCACAAGTGGCGTGTTCAGCTCTGTCAGCTCTCTTTAGATTTTCATTGCTGCATAATATTCAGGCTTTCAGCCTTAATGGAGCATGAAAACGCTCAAAAGTGCCTGTTATCACACCGGGGTCTGCAGGGCAGTCTAAGTTTAGAGCCGGGCCTTTGTGAAAGTCCGTGGTCATGGTGTGTGAACTCCAACAAAGGGCAAACGCGCTCCAATCAGAGGGGAGCAGGAGGGCCTGTGGCACTCATCACAGCCCTCGACACGGATTCGTTTAAAAGGTTAAATGGTGGGCGCGTATGCTTGCTCTTGATTTTCGCTTTGTGGCACACGGTCTGCAAGGTGGACTGGAGCCTTATTGAAGTACGTTTCATTTCCAGTGCAGCTGGAGGCAGCAGGTTAAAAAGGGGGAAAATACACATGAGAAGCCATTGGATATGTGAAATTGTGGAAAACCGAGGCATCTCTGATGAGACCTCTCACTGCGGGCTTTTTATGAGACAACGTATCAAACACTTACAGGCCTGAGTGCTACATTTTGAACTTACTGATTTTGTTCCAATGGCTGGATGAAATTCAAAGGGGGGCTAATTTACCTATTCATTTGCTGCTTAAATGAAACATAAAAAATTCTGGAAAGCCTTGGTTTAATCACTTCTGCCTTTTCTGTTCATTCATTTGAAGGGGCTTTTTAAAACATCAAACGCAGATCAAACCCACTCCTGTGAGCTGATTGCCGCTGAAGCATTAGTAGTGCATTTTGAAATAAAGACCAATTATATGCTCAAGAGTAGAAGAGGATGTTATGGAAATCTAAAGGGAAGCACATGATCTGAGTTTGGAGGGAACTAAGAGATTGTATGGTTTTACCTGGCAGAAACCATATTGTTATATAAAAGATGTGTTCAGATAAGCAGGCCTTTGGTCTCATTGACTGTACTGCTCCCAGACTGGTCTGCACTGCAGACTTGATGAAGTTAATGGTGTCACACTGCGTATCACCTGCTAACCACTAAACACCCTCAGAGACAAGCAGCGCATCAGCTAACATCGAACGACATCAGGACGATCTACATCAGATTGGCATCTGTTCACGCTGGTCTGCCAATACGACACGTAATTTTGCAGGCAGTTATCTCTGGAAGTCTGCATGGCCTGGGCTTCTTTAAGATGGAATGCAACAGAACATCACAGATTGACTTTAGAGCAGTATTGCCACTGTCAGTGAGTTTCATCTTTGCAGGCCAAAGACATTAAAGGGAATAAGTGTTCACACTTTCTCATCTGTTATAACTGTGTCCAACTTTTACTGTGTGTGGCCAGTGCCTTAGGGCCTTTTGGCCAGTATGAATGTTCAGAAAACATTTGGGCTGATGACCTGGGGCTGTGATTGATGTCCGTCTGTATGGGCCTGTAGTGTGCTAGTTTATATTACTGGACCTGTTCTCAGCACGGGGCCTGTGGACAGCAGGGTGGCCGATCTCAGAGGTGGCTCAGTGTGGTTGCTGTTGTAAGAGTGATGGTAAGGGCCCCTGTTCAGGAGAAATAGTGATATGGAATTGTAGACAGGTCTGCTGTTGCTGCTGATGAGAGTGTTCCATTTTTGCCCCCAGTTCTGTGTTATTGATGAAGCGCTCTTTCAGCCATGGTGGGAAATGGATCGCCAGGGGAATGGACTCATTGCTCTGGATGGATTGTGTGTGTGTGAGTGTGTGTGTGTGTGTGTGTGTGTATGTGCGTGTGTGTGTGTGCCTGTGTGCACATATGTAATATTGATCTCATTGTCAACACTGCAGACGTGTTTTGATTTTGATCAAAGCAATTTCTGGGATTACCGACCCCTCTTTCTGTATGCCGCCTCTGCATTATGGTTCTCTTCCTCTGATTGAATGGGTTCAGTTTCAGCAGAGTGCGTGACCCTGTACACACTCTCTGTGTTTGCAGAGTCCTCCATATTTCTGTGGTGTTATTACGGGCCTCAGGGCGACCCAGTGCAGTGTATAGGACTGTCCCCTATTGATGACCCAGTGCAATGTGAATGACTGTCCCCTACTGATGACCCGGTGCAGTGTGAGGGACTGTCCCCTAATGATGACCCGGTGCTGCCTGAGGACTGTCCCTGACTGATTTCACTTCTGCAGTCCTACTGCATGTAGTGCACACTGTGTCACACTCAGCTCCAGAGAGGTAGCAGAATGTGACAGAGTCGACTTTGGTTAGCAGTGAAATCAGTGCTAATTTTCTAAGTGGTGCCATCTATCGTTAATGTCCTTTGGATAGTAGTAGTTTTAAGAGTGAAGTAGCAAGTAATGAAGGTGGTGGTTGTAGCAGTAGTATTATTAATTGATATATTTATCCATGCCAATGCAGCACATTATGGTATTATGAATATGATTATAGTAATTTGGGTACATAAATCAAGAACAAGTTATATATACAGAAAATATATTTCCGTTAATCTGCAGGCCATTTATGACAGTGCAAGTAAAAACAATCCCGTGGTTATTAATTCTTGGGCTTCTACAGTCAAGGGAAATTAAACTTTTAAAATTATAACCATTCAGAGGAATGGGTGCAAAGTAAAAAAAAGAGTTGCAACTGGCACTGTGAGATACATGATCACTGAATGAACTCAGCCATGGGGCACACCGGTGTTGTGATAAAGGATGCTGTGTTCTAATAGCTTCCTTCGTGCCCTTGCCTTCAGTGGTTACAACAGATGTAGGGAAGTTGCTGAAAAAATGATTCATGCACTGTGATGTGATATAGAACTGGATGGTGAACCAACCATTGCAAACTTTCTCACTCCTCAAAAGCAGGATTCTTTGCTCAGAAGCACATGGAAATCAGATAAGATTTCTTCAGTAAACATCATGCATGCTGGCCATCGGAGAACCCAGAAAAGAAGAGTGAAATCGATACTGCTCCTGCTGTAATCTTTCTTTTTTCACTGTCAAGCCTCTGTTCTCTATGCAGAGAGCTCCCTGGAACAGAGATTAGGAGCACAGGAGCTGGCTCTGTGCATCATGGATAGATTCCCAGCTCCGTGTGCTGCAGGTTTTGTGTGGCTGGGCTGATAGCTGTTTGGAACGTGTTTTTAGTACAGTCGCTGGGGTTTATACTATGAGGTTATCCCATAATGGTTTACAGCTGCCTGTCAGTATGTCTCTTACTGATGTGTGCTTTAACAATGAAATATGTTAGTCACACTTAGCGTATCTCATGGTTAACTGCTATGAAATGGTCTGAAAGTTTTTTGGAATACTGAATGTGAATATTAAGATGTAATTCTGTTTTGATGAGAATTATCCTTTCATGTCTCTTTCAGGAAGAAGCGAATTTGTTCAAAGACTGAAACTTGAAGCTTCACTGAATGTACATGATGGCTGTGTGAGTATTAAATCAAAGAGTTTGGTGGAATTTTGCTGGGACTAGCACAAGGTACCAGCTGTGATTCCACCAATGGGAAGGAAACCACCCGCTCCGATTCCACCAATAGAAAGGAAACCACCAGCTGTGATTCCACCAACAGAAAGGCTAACTTACTCAAAGTCATCTGCTGTAGAGATTGCTAGGACTGTAGAAATGAAACCTTGCAATGTTGAGCCCCTTGCTTTCGGGACAGCAGCATGCAGAATTGTTAGGCTAACTCATCTGTAGCGCTGAGGGTTATAGCATATGTCATTTGAGTCTTGTCATACATATTTTTTAACTCTGTAAATCTGCTTTATTGAAAATTCCAAATTATGACCTTCATCTACGAAAGGGTATGCAATAAGGGAGTGTCATAATCTTTATCTGTGTGTTTCAGTGTCAGTGTGTTTGCGTTTGAATATGACGCTGTCTGTGTGTGTCAGTCATTTTTTTGAATTTGACTACGTCTGCGTGCATTGGTAATGTTTCTGAATGTGAGTGTGTCTGTGTGTTGGTAATGTTTTTGAATATGATGCTGTCTGTATGTCAGTAATTTCTTTGAATGTGACTATGTCTGTGTGTTGGTAATGTTTCTGAATGTGAGTGTGTCTGTGTGTGTTGGTAATGTTTTTGACCGTGACCATGTTTGTGTGTTGGTAATGTGTGTGAACGTAGCCTTCTCTATGAGTGCTGTGTGTATGCGTAATGTTTGTGAACATGCCCGTGCCTGTACTCTGTATTGTCTATGGCTTTTTCTCTGTAGACTCAGGTCCCTCCCTCATCTCTCCATCTGCCAGTGGCTCAAACCCAGAGCCTCACTGAGACCTTTTTGTTTTCAGAGCCGTCACGTGTGATCGGATACACGCCTGCCGCAGTCTGTCATAGAGAAATGCTTGCCAATTACATATTGTACCGCAGAGAAACCTTAGCCAGTCACACACTCTATAACAGAGAAATGCTTGCCAGTTGTGTACTCTAGCACGGAGAAATATTTTTCAATCACATACTCTACCCAAGCGGATCCTTTGGTCATTTCATTGTCGTCATCTCGGTCTCTCACACAGGTTTTTTGATTTTCCGTGTAAAGGCTGAATCCAGCAATGTGGTTTGTATGCGCGTTGGTATTACAGCCTGTTTGTGTGGCAGCAGTGTAGCGTAGTGGTTAAGGAGCAGGACTCGTAACTGAAAGGTTGCCGGTTTGATTCCCCACTGGGACACTGCTGCTGTACCCTTGGGCAAGGTACTTAACCCGCAATTGCCTCAGTAAATATCGAGCTGTATAAATGGATAACATTGTAAGAACCTGTAACTGATGTAAGTTGCTCTGGGTAAGAGCGTCTGCTAAATGCCAATAATGTAATGTAATGTGCCACTTGTGCCCTTTCAGCCTCACCTGCCATTGTGCAGCTGTACCTCAGCTCAGCACCTTCATCTTTGTATCATTACTCATCTGCCAGATCTCGTCTTCCCTCCGAGCCTCATGTGCGTATGAACCCTGAACTCCAGCCACGAATGCCATTTCCAGGGCACGTATGGGCCCTTTCTCCATGTCACCCCTCATCTCTAACAAATGTGATGTAATGGAGGCTGAGGTGTCGGGTGGCATTTGCTGTTAACCTCCCGTGGCAGGTGGACATTCCCAGCATGGCAGTTAGAAGCCGCTGTTCTAAAGGGACGGCCATGGCAGAGACAGCGTGACAGGACGTAGGAGTCTGTGTGGGGACTAGTGTGTCACCCACACTTTTATTAAGGTGTAGTGACTGAGACTCGAATGCTGCTCTGTCTGTGTGTGTATTCAGTCTAGCCGTAAAGGAAGTCAACGTACATCTCAATATACATAGAAATACTACTACAGCTCCAGTCACAGTGTTGGATGTATGCTGGGCTTACCCTTGAAACTGCTTAAAACAGCTCCATTCACACCCATGAAATCAGTTAAAAAGTAACTAAGCAAGCGATTTAAACAAGCATGTTCGTCTGGTTAGAGCAAGTGTTTTATTCCACACAACCTGGGATGAAGGAGAAGAGTCTTTCTTTCACTCTTCCCTCTCTCACAAACATTCACAAACATAGTACACAAAACACACACATATGCATGCACACACACACACGTGCACACACACACACACACACACACACACATATATATGTGCATGCACATATGCATACAGAAACATGTGTAAACAAATGCACCCACATACAAACAAAAATGTAAACAAACGCACACAGAAATTTGTACATAGAAGTCTACACACACACACACACACACACACACACACACACACACACACACACACACACACACACACACACACACACACACAATGATTGTATTGATCCCTGTTCCATTTCTTCACAGGTAAATACCATTTGCTGGAATGATACTGGCGAGTACATCCTCTCAGGATCTGATGACATGAATTTAGTCATTTCAAACCCGTACAACAGAAAGGTAAGCATCCAGCAGTAACCTTATCATTTCAAACTCATACAACAGAAAACTAAACATCCAGCACTAATTTAGTCATCTCAACCCTATACAACAAACAGGTAAGGATCCAGTTAAATTAGGCCATCTCATACCCATACAACAGAAAGGTAAGGATCCAGCACATATGTAGTTATCACAAACCCGGACAACAAAGGGGTGAGGATCCAGATGACAATCTACATGCATTTCCTTCATCAATCAGACCTAACCTTTCACACAGGAGAGTCACTTTTAAAGCAGCACAGAGACTGATTGCACACACGTCTAACTAATACACAAACGTCTACAGAATCGTTACTTCTCCTCCAGGCCATGAGTGAGGCGTTTCTTGCCAGAGTTATCCTTCAAAGGCCCTGTCAGCAGTTATGAGCCAGCATGCTTTGTTCTGTGACAGCTCAGAAACGCAGGAGACATTTTGTCACTTCACTTTCCTGCTGTGTCTTTGGTGTGATGCTGGCTTTAAATCTCCAATGCCATTTCATATATGATGAATACACAATGAATCTCCAATCAGCAGAACGTACAAGTATGTGTGTTCAGGGAAGAGCATTTTGTGAATGAAACACTTTAATGGAGGAGGGCTGGAGGGAACTAGTAGCTGTTTCGGATTTTCTTGTGTTTACTAGGGCTCTCCACACCAGGTGAAGCTGTACAGGAATATACAGCTTAAAGGCCTTTTTAATTGATGCATCGTAAGCCAGATGTCCAGGGCGGCCCAAACAAATTACCAATTTGCATTACATGGTCTGGGCATTTTTATGGCTAAAGATACCAAAGGTAAATCGTCTGCTGTCATATCAAAGACTGCTGCATCAGAGGATACTGCTCTTAGCTGTCATATTCTCCACCCCCACCCCCCAGGTGAAGGCGGCCATCCGCTCAGGGCACCGGGCGAACATCTTCAGCGCCAAGTTCATGCCCTGCACCAGCGATCAGCAGATCGTGTCCTGCTCAGGAGACGGGGTCATCTACTACACCAACACGGAGAAGAGCGCGGAGGTGAACAGGCAGTGCCAGTTCACCTGCCACTACGGCACGGCCTACGAGGTACACGTAGGCCGCCTGCCAGCCTTGTGTGGCTGCAGCGGGTGTCTTACATGTTTGCCTGTTTTTTTTTTTTCCAATTTATTCAATGTATTCAATAAATTTTATTTCTGATTTACATTTCTAAGGGGAAGGCACATAAAAAGGCACATAAAACACACATAACACGTAAAGCTTACAATTTACAATACTTACATTGTAAAAAGAAACTGAAGCAGTCATATACATTATATAGATTATAGCGTTAGTATAAAAGCTGCAAATAAATATTTTCAATTATACTTTAAGCCTGACCAAGGTTAGTGAGTCTCTGATGGGATATGGCAGTGCATTCTACAGCCTGGGTGCAGCACAACATAATACCCTGTTTCCCATATATTGAACCTGGCGGAAAGGTTGCTTTAGGGAGCCGGGTTTGCCGGAGCACAGGGTACGAGCTAGTCTGCAGGGCCTGGTCAGGTCGCACAGCCTGGAGCAGTGTCATGGATGTCTCCAAAAATCAGCACAAACAATCTGAAATGCAGATGAGCATGTATTGAGAGCTTCTGTGCTATTGCTATGAGCTGGAGCAATATGATCAGGTGGTGAGGTATAGGACTTGAGCAGCACAGTTCTGCATGTTAGCAGGTACACTAGTGAAAAAGGCATTACAGTCGTCTGACCTGGATGGAATTAATGCATGTGCAGAATAAGCAGTTTGGGAATCAATGTTATGTGTTGATACCCTGCGCAGCCGTGAACAGTGATGTTGCTGTGGGCAGCCTGCATTGTGTGTAACTAACTCAGCATGTTTAGGGGAAGCGTTCAGTGTGTGGCCTTTAGCGCCACTGCAGTCTGCCTCCTCCTGAGGTGTTGCCGAGTCACATGACCTGATTTTCTCTCTCCTATTGGCAGATTATGACAGTACCGAATGACCCGTACACCTTCCTGTCGTGCGGGGAAGACGGCACTGTCCGGTGGTTTGACGTCCGAACCAAAACCAGCTGCACAAAAGAAGACTGTAAAGATGTAAGTCCCAGAGGTGATCCAGTGTCAGTACCCAATGTTACACAGGCTGTGTTAGCATTTTGAAGCAGGCCATATTAAGGACCAATGAGAACAAGCTCTTTACAAAACTTAACAAAAATGTATTTCCATATGATCTGAAATCCACTGTTAACCTCCTGAAGGAATCCAAGCCTATTTTTAGATACATGTGCTTCACAAGCATTTCTGTAGCATACTTAATACACTTGCCTACTGTAAATGCTTTTGCTTGAATTTGCCTATGCAGTTGCACATATTCAAAGCAGAAGTGTACTAGCTAGATCCTCACTAGGCATTCTTGCAAGAGCTGCTCTCAGCTGAAGCAAAAAAGGACTGGCTTCTGATAAGAAGAGCAATAATTTTATTGTGGGCATTCTGCCTAGACATATCTTCCCTCATCATTGCTACCGCAAGGAATTGATGCTTTTCTCGTGTCAGGTTTTTAACTGGACACTCTGAGCAGTTCCACTTCCTGTTAGATTTGGAAGCTTCCCTCATTCCTTTCCCTCCCTCTCTTGCCCAGAAGCCGTACGGGCCTGAGGAGTTTGCAGATGGTTATGTCAGCGATGCCTGAGTGTCGTAAACAGCCACGCTGGCCCCTGTGTTTATGGACTGTTTATGAGCCGTAGTGTATCTGTCTGGAGGATGATTTGCTGTTTGGTGTGGCTGCAGAGCACCCTGGCCTCTCTCACAGTGGATTCCTCCTCATGGTGCAGAGTAGCCTGTGTTCTCCACATGCTTCCGGCTCGTCATTTTCCCTGGGCCTCAGAGGACGAGAGATTTCTGCCTTCCTCACACGCATTACTGATTCCGTTCAACTTTTGTGTTTTCAGCTGGTGCTCAATGCCCAGTTCCCCCTTTGTTCATAAGTCCTCAGTTTGAAGCGTTGCATCCAGCAAGGCCAAGCAGTTTATCCCCAGCTCTCTTCAATGCTACAAAGCCGTGGTTTTAAGAATAGTTTGCTAAATGTCCCGTTTGCGCACCCTTGCCATCATCACCACCGCCATCGTTTTCAGTGACCCTTTGCGCTTTGTCGTCTTCTTAAAGGACATTCTTATCAATTGCCGACGGGCTGCCACCTCAATATCAATCTGCCCCCTGTTGCCGTATTACCTGGCTGTCGGCTGCTCGGACAGCTCGGTGAGGGTCTACGACCGACGGATGCTGGGAACGAGAGCGACAGGTGAGAGCTGGGAGTGCAGCGGCATGTACCTGCAGACATATTAGCACATCAGAAACAGCACTTACTTTAAAACATTGTCCTCCTTGATCTCCCCAGCCTTTAATGCCTAACCATGCCTAGTGTACTTTTTAGAGCAACCCTGTCTGTGTTCTCTGTGGTACAAATACGGATTGAAGTGACATGGCTTCAGGCTATAGTTTTGGCCTGTGTTTTGCAGTCTGAATAGTCGTAAGGATCTACTGCATGAAGTTAGCCTGAAAACAAACTTAGGCAAAGTAAGGATAACGGATTGGAGCAGTCTTAAATAGATTTAAATACCCAGCCCTAGGTTGCTGTCTGTTCCTGGTTAGTTCATTGCAGTCATTGCAGTCATTGCAGTCATTGCAGAGAAGTTGTGAGAGAAGCTCTTGTAGCAAGTCAGAGGACAAAACACAAACAAAAACTGATTAAAGCAAACAGTTGCTGCTCTTCCTCCACAAAATTAAGAAATTAGTCTGATTGGAAGGATTTATACACATTTTATTCCATTTGCTGGATTCTAGCAGTGAGTGATTTAAGAGTGAGAGTGAGTATGTACTTTTCAGTGGGTGAAACTCACTCCCTGGCACTAAATTCTGCTCCCCCCCACCCCATGTTGACACAGGTAACTACGCGGGACGGGGGACAACAGGGATGTGCGTGCGCTTTGTCCCAGCGCACCTGTCCAACAAGCCGTGCCGCGTGACCTCGCTCTGCTACAGCGGCGACGGGCGGGAGGTCCTGGTCAGCTACTCCTCCGACTACATCTACCTGTTCGACCCCAACGACGACCACGCGCGCGAGCTGAAGGGGCCGTCCCAGGAGAGGAGGGAGGAGGTGAGGATCGCTGAGGCACCTGCACTGGCCGTACAGCGCTGCTGTCAGCGTTACTACCGCTACGTCCCGATTCCTGGAACGGGCGTCTCCTCTGGCTGCCTGGCTTTAGGCCTTTTTCAGGGAGTCTGGATTTTGCTTCACATATATAAAGACTGCATTCTGCAGTGTATGGTCCTAAATCTCTTACAGTTCAGGCATTGTTCAAAGTGCTGCTGAAGACTCTTTATATCATTCATTTCCTTTGAAATACTTCCTTATTTCTGTTCTTCTCCAGTGCGTGGCAAAGCTACAATGCAATAACACAGAAGTTTAAAGGCTTAATGCTCTGAAATAGTTTTCAGGACACCTGTAGTTCAGTATTAGTTTGCTGCTCTATGGCAATGCATAGGGCAGGATCCTTTCTCTGTCCGTGTAAGAACTTGAAGCAGGAGTCTGAAGCTATCTGTAGAAAGCATACAGTGTGCAAGTGTATGTTATACTGTGCGTGTCTTTGTACCACTTTTGGGTTGTGAGTGCTGTACATTAATAAGGGTTACGCACAATAATAGGGAATTACCTCTTTGTCATGCGATGTATCAGAGCATAAAGTGATCACTTCTGATGCTCTAATGGGTATATCTCTCTTCTCAAGCTACTGCTTTTCTGTTCTAATACTGCAGAAGTTGCCCAGACTTGTGTTGTTTACTACTACTCTCATTCAGTGTACTCCAGGCTCATTTTTTATGCACCAAGTGCTTCTTGGATGTTGTAGGGAGAGGACTGGCCTAACATGGCCATGAGAGGATGGAGATTTATAGGTTTATACTGTGTCTGATTCTTCTTTGGCAAATGGGCCTTAAAGCAGCCACTCACGTTTGATTCATGTCTGACCAAGAGCAGGCAGAAGGAGCTCTGTTTCCTGCCAGAGCTATCCCCTCTGCTTTCTGTCAGAGCTGTGCTCTCTGTTTTATGTCAGGGCTATACCCTCTCAGTCACCCCTCTTCAATCCCTGCTGCCATTGCTTAATATCTGCCTGTCAGGATTTCTCCAGGGCTGACAGGCAGTCCGACAGACAGCTTTGCGCAAGTGTAGGACCCCTGGGGTGGAGATCAGCAGTCCTGCTGAGAAGGGACAGGAAAGATTCTTTTATGTGCTGTTCAGATTGTCAGATCTGTGCGCTTCACACTGAACATTCTGTCTCTGCCATTGTTGAGGCTGCAAGTGTTCTGATCTATGATTATTATGAACATTCTTTATGGGCTGTGGTCTAAAATAGCTGTCATAACAACATGGACAGGACCAGAATCCAGATCCTGCTGGAGGAAATACAGAGGAGGGAAGAACACAGGTGTCAAATACCTGGCTATAATATGGACTATAATGTAGACTATCTGTAAGAAACATGACCAGGGCAGGACCCCAGGGTCCAAGGTCAGAGGTCAGAGACAGACAGACATTGTAAAGGGGAGGGTTCCCTTTCAAGAAACGAGTCACAGGGCCCTACATAACCCAGTGCAGCTGGGGACTCCACTGAGGCTCTCACTCCCTCACCACTTACAGCACGTCCACAGGTGCATCTGGGACTCTGAGTCTCAGACTCTCACTGGATCTTTGTGTTGGGCACATGTGATTATGGACATGTGTGTTGAGTGAGTGTGTTGTTGGGTATATCTTTGTGTGGGCCTTTGTTTGGCCAACTGCAGGGGGTACATGTCAGGTGACTGTGTGTGTAGCTCTGTTCGTCTGTTTGACTGTGTATGTTTGTGAGCGTGAGGGATAGCTCTGTCCCTCTGTTTGGCTGTGTGTGTTTGTGAGCGTGAGGGATAGCTCTGTCCCTCTGTTTGGCTGTGTGTGTTGGTGAGCGTGAGGGATAGCTCTGTCCCTCTGTTTGGCTGTGTGTGTTGGTGAGCGTGGGGGGTAGCTCTGTCCCTCTGTTTGGCTGTGTGTGTTGGTGAGCGTGAGGGATAGCTCTGTCCCTCTGTTTGGCTGTGTGTGTTGGTGAGCGTGGGGGGTAGCTCTGTCCCTCTGTTTGGCTGTGTGTGTTGGTGAGCGTGGGGGGTAGCTCTGTCCCTCTGTTTGGCTGTGTGTGTTGGTGAGCGTGGGGGGTAGCTCTCCCTCTGTTTGGCTGTGTGTGTTGGTGAGCGTGGGGGGTAGCTCTGTCCCTCTGTTTGGCTGTGTGTGTTGGTGAGCATGGGGGGTAGCTCTGTCCCTCTGTTTGGCTGTGTGTGTTGGTGAGCGTGGGGGGTAGTTTTATCTCTGAATGTATCTGTGGGGGCATGCTGTGATGGCTCGGCCAGCCATTCTCTCATCCCCCTGTGTGTTCAGCTGTGTCTTGATGCGCCCTGCTCAGATTCCTTTCCAAATGCAGAGACAGGCACATGCTCCTCTGAGGACAGAAATAGCTCAGGATAAGCAGCACAGCGTGAGACAGAGAGACACTTACCTCTCACCTTCACGTGTACTTTCCTCCTCTGTCCCTCACGTGGAGATCCCGAAACCGCCAGGACAAGTTTCATCCAACTGCATTTCAGTATTATAAGGTTATAATCATAGTTGTATGTGTGTGTGCCTATGGTATTGGAGGAGTTGAATTGCTATACACTTTCCTGTGAATGTCAGATTTAACATATGTTTATGAAAACCTTTGTTTCACTTGTGGTGACATACCTGTACATTTAACTTATTTTCCTCTAGGACACAACACAGGCTAAGCTAAAGACAGCATCATCATTGTGATAAGCAGCCGATGATGCTGTTCTGCTTTCATTGTCTCAGGTCTGTGTATCTCCAGACCGTAGTGGGAGTTATCACAGTTAATAGTGTGAGAGTCTCTGAGCTCGTTTCACTGTGAGTACCTAAGTGAAACTCTCACTGGTGCCTCTCCATCTCCTCAGACTGTGCACTGTACAGTCTCAGCGGAGTGTGGAGCTGTTAATGAGGTCCTGTGGCTGACCTCAGATCAGTGACAGCAGTGGGGAGTGGCACTTGCTCTGATGCAGAGCGATATTTCACCGGCTCCCTAAAGTGGTCTGCCTCAGAGAAAAGAGACAGCGTTTAATTTCATGGCCCCACGCTTTGGAGGACAAAGAGGAAAAAGTGGAACTGAAATTTATTTCAGATTATAACTAGAAATATAAAGTAGTCATAAAATCATAACTACATTTCCCTTGCAGATGAAATAATCATGTCATGTAAATATATCAAATATATACAGTATATGAACAGCGTTTATGTGTATTTAATATTAAATCAGAAAATGTCTGTGGTGTGGTGTGAGGTGAGGTGTTTCATTTCATTCAGGTTAGAGATTTTGTGTAAAATATATGCAGGTGAAACGCAGGCCTCCTTTGGAAGGCGTCTCTGTGCATGCAGGTGTAGTGCTGCAGAGTTACTGAATGGTTTGGTACAGTCTGTTCCGGTGTCAGCTGTAAGGCTTGTGGCAGGTGAAAGTGATCTGTGTGCTGCTGGTGTATAAGGGGAGATGCAGAGAGGCTTTGGCCTGGCATTAGCATTGTGTTTCAGTGCGTCCCCCCTCTCTCCTGCTCCGCTGTGATTGGCTGATCGGCAGGATGTTGCTGTTTGACCCCCCCACAGCTGCAGCAGCCCCCTGTGAAACGCCTGCGCCTGCGGGGAGACTGGTCTGACACGGGACCCCGAGCTCGGCCGGAGAGCGAGAGGGAGAGGGACGGTGAGGCACTCCGTGTGTCCCTCTGTGTGTGCGGGGCGGTCGGGCTGCTGTGTGACTCTGACGGTAGCGAAAGGGCTGACAGAAATAATCACCCTAATTTTGGTAATGATAGCAGTCTCAGTGCCTCTGTAATGCCTTTCAATGCCTTAATGATGGCAGTGTCAGTGCAGTTGTACTGTCTTTCAGCACCTGAGCAACAGCAGCCTCTGTGCAGCTGTAATGCCTCACGCTCAGCGCTGTGCCTCTGTAGATACCTGAGCGGGTGGGCTGTGTCCCTGAGCCCTCATGTTTCCTGCAGGAGAGCAGAGCCCCAATGTGTCCCTGATGCAGAGGATGTCGGACATACTCTCCCGCTGGTTTGAGGAGGCCAGCGAAACCCAGAGCAGCAGGGCTCGACCTCAGCCAGGCCCCAGAGGTATGCCACTTCCTGTTTCTTACAGTCACTTTCTGACTACAGACAACTGCATTGCGTTACCAACCCATCATTGCAACAGTGAAATATGTTAGCACAGCAAGTTAAAGTGGTCCCAGCCTTGTACAGCTTTAGTAGCAGAGTATCATTTTCCAGCAAGGATATACTCTAGTTCCCTAAACCCTTGTTTGTGGTGAATAAATCAGTTAGGGACTAAATTCAACGTTTCTTACTTTCTTAGAAGCAGCACTTCGACCAGAAGAGGGTACCCCTTCTGCAGACCCCGCCCCCTTAGACCCCACACCCAATGAAAGGCCCATGGAGGTGGAGACTCCAGCAGAGCCCCTCCCCAAAGTAGCTTCCTCCTCCCCCTCCTGTGGGTCCTCCTCCACAGTGGCTGCACCTCCCCCTTCCACATCATCATCCGCAGAGAGCCCCCTCTCCTCCCTGCCCTGTAACGATGCACGGAAAAGCCAGGACTCCCCTGCAGCCACGCCCACTCCCAGCCCTCAGATGGAGCCCACGCAGTCTGGTAAGACCTGAAGATCATCCCGCTTATCGCACACACCCAATCACTGCTCACCCCTGAGTAATGGCTAGCCCACTGCAGAGTCATTAATGACAGAGTGGACAGGTCGGTTTCCTGCAGCAGCAGCGTGGAGATCCCTCTGTGGGCATGCTTTAGCACTGTGCTGTAGGAAAACCATTCAAGTAGTATCTCCCTCACTTCTATCCTTTCCACCTGCTTGTTTTTTCCCTGTCTTTCTTTTTTCTTTCTTTCTTTCTTTCTTTCTTCCTGTCTTTCTTTCTTTCATTCTTTCTTTCTTTATTTCTTTCTTCTCTTTAGCCCTTCTGTGTTCTTTTTCCCTCTTTTTTCATTTCACTCCTGTTTTTTCATCCCTGTCAGAGCTTGGCCTTCGTGGGGTGCCAGTAAATCTAGTTTATAGGCGTGTGCAGCAGCTGCTCCTATTGGCTGGGCTCCTGAGAGAGGAGGAGCTAACATCCCACACCTCCACCCCTAGGGAATCACTCCTTGTGCTGCTGCCAAAGTGACCCCACCCGCAGGTTGCCACATCTCAGCCCTGCCTCTTAACACATCACACATAAATGCTTCTCGATAAGCCCCTAGTGGCTCTCTGGGGTATTGCGCCCATGGTATTGGAACACAGCTTCTGCAGCACCAGTTCATTTGTGGGTCAGCCCAGTACCCTGTATTAGCACAGCTGCCAGCCTTTCCTGCGCTGCATCACTCTGTCGACCAAGGACCTGGCAGCTCTGTCTCTCTGTGCCTGTTAATGTTAGCACGGCAGCCGAGACAGCCTGGCCCCAGCTCATTTTAAAAGGAAATGATTCTGCCGTCTCGTCTGATTATCTGTTATAAGTGAGCGTAACAGACTATGCCCTTGTGATCATTTGAAACGTGGTAGGAATTTGATTTTTTTTTTTGCTGAAGTGCAATGTGAAGGTCCAAGTCGTTTCAATGATATGAACATCAGAGCACAAATAAGAATGAGAGCATTTGTTTTTCAAATGTGTGCTAATAGTGCCATCTACTGGGGGATTTCCCCATCCCCTCTCAGATCATCTGACTATTTCAGTTCTATGGAAAGGACCACATTTGTTAATTCATATTTGTGTTAGACCTGCAGTGTTGCACGGTGCTGATACCTTGCTCACCATAGAATCCATCTGAGATGAATCCAGCGTTTCTGACTGAATGCATGTCCCACCGCTGCCCGGCTGGGCTGTTGACCTACTCTCACACCACCTCAGCAGCCCGTGTACGTTTGTTTCCAGTGCTGGTTCCCATGTAACAGTGCATGCTGGGACATGGCACAAGTTTAATTGGGATGTGTTATATTCCTGAACGCTTTCCCCGATTCCAAAGGAGCACTGTGATGTTTGGGATAGCATCTTTTCAAAGTGCAAACAAGTGAATCATTTGAAGAAAGTAAGAAACCAAATGTTTGAAGCTGTTGGTGTGGTACCTTGGTGGGGAGAACCTAGTCCCAGTGCAGTTTGTTTGTAGTGATAGGAGGCTTTGTGAATTCCAGAGCGGGTGGAGCTAATAATGATTCACTACTCTGAATCACAGTGTTTTGCTATGAAGGGAAACATCTTTTGATATACAGTAGTCCCCCCTTATCCGCGGGGGATATGTTCCAAGCCCCCCAGCAGATGCCTGAAACCGTGGATAGTACCGAACCCTATATATACTATGTTTTTTCCTATACATACATACGGGTAGCGGGCAGCATATACAGCGTGGATACGGTGGACAAAGGGATGATTCACGTCCTGGGCGGGACAGCGCGAGATTTCATCGCGCTACTCAGAACGGCGCGCAACTTAAAACTTAGGAATTGTTTATTTCTGGAATTTTCCATTTAATATTTTCGGACCACGGTTGACCGTGGGTAACTGAAACAGCGGAAAGCGAAACTGCGGATAAGGGGGAACCACTGTACTTGTACAAAGTACAGATTGACAGCATATGGTGGCTCCGCCCACCTTGCGCTGCCATCATGAGTTGGCCGTGTGGAACCCTAATGCAGAGAATCCAGTCTGAGGTCGTGTGGCGGTTTGACTGGCCTCCCCCTCCTGTGGTCGGTACAGAGCGGGTGGGTGTCAGCCTGGTGAATCCTGGGCTTGCTGCCACAGGGCAGGCTTGCCTGGGTATTATCTTACTGAGGCACATGTGGGCACAGATGTCATTATGGGCCGTTACACTGTTCCTGTGCTGTTTACACGTGCTGTGCAGCGTCTCTGTTCATCCGCAGGGGGGAGAAACTCATGCTGTTGGGGCTCCGTCTCCTTTCTTAGGATTTACCCAATCAGACTCCTGCCTCAATTCGTGTAGCCCCGCCTCCTCAGCAGCCCTCAGCTCTGCTTCCTGCTCTTTCCTCTGTCCTCGTACTCATGCATCACACATATATATTTCTTATTTTTTAGCGGGCGTGGTTTTTGTTCCAGACTCCCCCTCGTCCGCCGTAAACAAACAGCTCGGATCCATGACTCTGGATGAGCGGCAGGGTGCGTCACACTTCTCCCTCTGTCTGTATCTCTCTCTTCCTCATTGTCTCTCTCCCTCCCTTCCTCACTCTTTTTCTGTCTGTATCTCTCACACTCCCTCACTCTCCTTCTGTCTGTATTGCTCTCACTCCCTCTCTCACTCTCCTTCTGTCTCCCTCACTCTCTCCCCCCACACTATCCCTCTTTCTTACACTCATTCTCTCTCCCTCTCTGTCTCCCATGCTCAGTTTGTCTGTCTACACACTCTCATCTCTACACTCATTATAACGTTCTCTCACTCTGTCCTCTCTCCTTTTTCCCACGTTCTTTCATTCTTGCACTTATCTTACTCATTCTCTCTCTTTGTCTCACACACTCTTGTTCCTCCGCTCTCTTGCACACACTTGCTCTCTTGTTCCCTTGCTCTCTCGTCCCTGCCTCCCTTGCCCGCTGTCTGTTTGAGCATATCATTTATCCGTTGCTTGTTGAACGCCTCCTCCCACCCAAGTGAAGGGCACTGCATACTTCTCTCGTCCCATTCATGTCTTATCTGTGCAGCTCCAGTCTGTGGCTGGTTACCCATAATAACCAGCATTGTTATCTCCTCAGAGGTGTCCACTACCATCCTGGCTCAGAGCTCGAGAAATTACAATAGAGTAAAGACCTGGCCGTTGGTTAGCTTTTCCCCCAATATCAAAATGGCCTAATTTTATAAAGTGTTACTGCCTCAGAATTGCCATGTTCATCGAGTCTTTTTGTTTCATACACTGATCTAGGGGAGGGATTTAGATAGAGGTTATCCTCCATTTGGGGAGTTCTTCCTGTCCAGCACAGGGACCTCCCCTCTGTCCCTCGGGTTCCTTTTGCAGTCAGTGTCTGTGGAGCACACAGGCAGCATTTGTGAGTCTGCACACACGCCCATCACATCTCTGTCACGCCCCTCCTCTCAGAACTGCACTTCACTGTGGTTCTACTTTGCCTTGTTACCAAGCCATTTCTGCTCAGGTCTATCCTAGCGCCACACTACACCGTAATCATCTCATATCACACAACCAAACATTCCCTGGCCTTTATATTAAACCGTATATGAATCTCTATCCATACAGAAATAAGTATATTAAAAGCAGTGATATGTCATACAGACTGCACTTGTGTAGAGAATATAGACAGGGGCATCCTTCCCACTAGATTACTGTAATGCACTGTGTTGTGTAAGCCCTGCTCTCTGTCCTGTGTTTGTGTGCCTGTGTGTGCGTGCCGGCTCTGGTGATCGTGCTGTTGTAGCTGTGGCCAGCATGCCAACCCTCATGGCGTAAACACGCACCTATGACCCACTGCTGTCTTGTGTGGCAGGAAGTTAGCATCACTGTCAGGAGGAGGAGTTTAGTCTGTCACTTTAAAATTCACACTGCGTGCCTTTGCGTGACCTAACAGTTTTATACTGTATATTCCTGTGTTGCAAGAATAACAGTATTTAACTTTTTGTCCATAGAGAAGGTTTGTGCAACCAATTGCATTATATTACCGTGTTGGCATATTAGCATATTAGCTTAACCATCTGAGTTCCATGTTGCCCATTTGTAGAGCTGGATATTTGCTGAAGCAGGTTGGGTTCAGTATGGTGCTCAACCAGCAACCTTCTGGATCATGAGCCTGGCTCCTTATGTCCTCTCCACATTGTTGCCCAAATACAAAATTAGAATTGGGAAATTTATGTGGTTGGATTAACTGTCATAGTGTAGGTGGGATTTGGCTGTGACGGAGTACTTCTTTGAAAATCACTGATCACTTTGAGGGTCTTCAGTGATTAAATGTCTGCCTAATTCACTTTGGCTAGCCATTTTTCCATTCTAAGTTTATGGCAGTTGACATTTGGAGGGATAGTTGGATTTTTTTATCCAAAAGACCTGGCTTGTAAGCATTTTAATTCCTTTTTGGACGTGGAGAGTGAAGTGAACGACTTTGATCCAAGCACGTACACTAAAACTTCAGTTCTGCTCCAGCACTGCCATATGCACACTACATTTCAATTGTACCTCTTTTTGTTGTTCCTCTGAAAGAGGTAGAATGCAGAGGGCCTGTTTCCTAGGTCAGCGAGGAGCGTGGAGTTATGGCGGCCGGGGCGGAGCTGACCCTTTGACCTCTCATGCTTGTTTCAGGGAGCTCAGGGCCTGGGGCGGGAAGTTGTGCCGGTGCTCCGGTGGCTGATGTGCAACCTGGGACGGCAGAACCGGTCCTGAGCCTACACTATAGCTCAGAGGGCACCACAACCAGCACCATCAAACTGGACTTCACAGATGAGTGGTGAGGGCGCCAAGAGACACAGGCCCTATTTTGGCTAATTTACCTGCTGCACTGTAAGGGTGAACTCTGGTGCACCGTGGCCAACTCGAGAGCCTCTGCCTTTGTTAGACAGAGGCTCCACCAATAAGACTACACAGAGGCATGCCGCCCACAGGCTCCACCAATAAGATTACAGAGAGTCTTACTGCATATAGGCTTCACCATTAAGCTTACAAAGACGCTTGCTGCACAGAGGCTCCACTAATAAGATCACAGATAGCCTTGCTGTAGAAATGCTACAACAATAAGATTACAGAGAAGCTTGCTACACAGACCACGTGTGTGCAGTTAGTTTCACTTGCTACTTTTCATGTGTTTTTTTGGTGTTATTTAAAACCATGCTGCGTAGCTGTCTTCATGAATAGTACTGTATAAAATCAGGTTGTTTTGTGTACACGCTGCCGAGTCAGTTCACCCACGAGTGGCCACTGAACAGTGCAGTGTTGTATCCCAGAGTCACCTGCACATTCACCAGGTTCTCCTTCAGTACATCTGTTTAATGAGTGTGCTGTTATCTTTCGTTCAACAGGACACAGGTGTACAGGTGGTTTTCACTTTTGAAGCTATAGCTTGTGCAACACCATAAGTCTGTATTAAAGAGTAAAACAAAGAGTGACCCAGCCCTAATCTCAATCAAACATTACTCAATTTAACAATAGAAAAATGTCCTGTACAAGCATTCCATTTATAGCCATATCTTATTTTGATGTTAAGAGAAATTTTACATTTTGAATTACAGTAGGTACAGATCTTCTTTACATGTGTCTTCTAATCCACCTCATCCCTTTTTTTCCATGTTTACCTGGGGGAGGGGCTATGACCCCGTTTTACCTGTCTTTCCTGACTCTGATCATTCCCTCTTCTTGGAAAGGAGTGGCAGACCCCCCAGCGCCAGGACCAGCAGTGTCCCCAGACTGGGCGGAGCAGAGGGCAGCCAGAGACCCCAGGACAGAGAGGACCCGGCACCAGAGAGCTCAGAACATGGTGAGACCCCACATGCACAACATGCAGGGCACTGTACTCTCAGGGAATAGGGTTTCCCCTCCCAGTAACTACAGTAAATAACCTATGCTGAGCTCTGTCCTCAAAGAACAAGGCTTCTCCTCCCAGTAACTACAGTAAATAACCCACACTGGGCGCTGTCCACTCCAAAGCCTATTCACAGGGCTCTCCAAAGGGTCTGACTCATGGCCCATTATTGTGCTTAAAATTCCAGTTTAGCAAATCAGCAAAGAGTAACACACTGAGTCTCTTTGACTTGGAACAATAATGTTGCACTAGTGTAACGGTTATTGGCACAATGCACAGGACATCAGTGCAGGGGTGTGGGGTGGGGTTCTGTTCCGAATGGCTGATATCAGACTGAAAACTCGACCCTGTGTCCCCCAGGAGATCCAGCCGAGGGCGGTTCTGGTCCAGATACAGGCCGAGGAGCGGGGCCGGGGGAGGGAGAGACCGCCCCCAGCAGCCTAGAAGAGCCCTCCGGTAACTCAGGCCACATCCCAGCCGAGGCCCCTCTTACAGAGCACAGCCCGGCCACCCAACACACGGAGCCCGCAGGGGAGGGGAGCCCTGCGCGGGGCTCCCGCGGCAACCAGGACTCGGACGACAGCGACGACGACCCCATCCTAGTACCCGCTGCGAGATACCGGGCGGGGCAGGGGCAGAGGTGAGGCCCGCGGCTCCCTTCCCTTCTGAGTCATGTCCTACCACCCAGCCCCAATCCGCCTGCGCTCAGTAAACAATGACCTCATTGATGACCTCACCCTCCATCAGAGTAACAAGGACTGAGGTGTTGCAGTTCTACAGTCTCGATATGAAGTCATCTCCCACTTTAAAAGCTTCCCTTTCCTGTGTCCCCCAAAGCGTAGCAGCAATAATAGAGATTCTAAGGAAAAGCATACTTACATTTACATTTATTCATTTGCAGACACTCTTATTCAGAGCGACTTGCAGATCTAGAGCACTAAAGTGCACCTGATTAAATCTCGGCTGCCCAGCCCTGAGCGTGTGTCCATCCATCACACAGTGCTGTGATAAGCACTGCTATGATACCTGTCAGTTCTAAAGCCTCAATAGTTAGTGATCTCTTTCTTCTCTTTGAAAGCTTTTGTTATCTGCATCCTCAAGACATAGCACTGATTGTTGCCTTTTTAAAATAAATTGTATAGTTCAAATAAGTACATAGACATTCTCAGCCAGTATTAGAGACGGTGAGGTGGTTATGTCCTGAGGGTAGGTCTCTGTAATTTGTTTGAGGTGGATTGTGGGAATGAGCAGCTTTTGACTCTACTGAAGTACAGATTGTCATTGCGTGCGTGGTGTTCCTCAGAGTAAACACTAATCTTCCAGCTGACTCACAGTCTGTTGAGGGACGTTCGGTCTCTCCTGAAAAATCAGCACCTGCCTGCATGCCGGCACACAGTTTGATCTTTTGTTCTGCTCTGGGCTTGGTTCAAGTATCACGGCACTGCCTTGGGTGGCAGTTTTGTGTAGAGAGGTAGGTGATCACTGATTGGCATTTAAACTACAAAACACTGATATAACATCACAGAGCCATAAAAATAACTTCATACCCAACAACAAGTGTTTCTTCAACACAAGCACCTGGGTAACAAAGCCAATAACAGCGACCCTAAAAGATAAAAAATACTAAATCCACTACTGAGCTTCTGATATGTTCCAGAAAATCTGTGAACAGGGTTAATGTGCTAATAAATGACTAGCTGAACTTTCCTCAAATTGTGAAAGAGCAGTGGATTACAGAGATACTGAAATAATTTAGCGACTGTCGCACTGCTTTTTATGCCAGTCACGCAGCTCAGCAGGAGAAGCTGTTTGATATATTCTTCAATATTATTTATCGTTATCATCATCACTATCGCTATTATCATTATTCCATCTCTGTCATTATGACTCATTACATAGTCACCTAAGACAGTGCACACTGGAAATGGATGTTTCACTTCATTTAAGTCGGGTGTTGAGTAGTTCAGGAGAAATAGAGAGGGCCAGTGGAAGTAGTGCTACTAAATGCTGTGCAAATTTTATGTGAAAAGGTTTGAACAGACTTTTGAATAGCCTGTGTCCCAGCTAACAGCTTTCATGAGAATTTCAGTCCCCTGTTTCCTCCTACGAAAGGAGGAGGAGGAGGAGGAGGAGGAGGAGGAGGATGATGGTTTGACGGTCAAGGTTGGCGGTGGAATGTGCCCCCAGACGGCCCACGATGTGATTGTGACCGGTTTAAATGTTTAGCATTCCTGCTCCCTGTCCTCCAGGGGTCCTCATTAGTGACCGCTCATTAACAAATAGCTTTGCCATCTGTTCAGAGGATATTGTTGCATATTTTCTCCGTTGTTATTCATAATCTGTGCCCAGTCAATTTTTTTATGGAAAATATCTTTCGACGCCTAGTAAGTACGTGTGTTCCTCCCAATAGATTTCATTTCAGAGGATCAGCAGTGGGTGAGAGACTGATGAGGTAAAATGTTCTTTCTTTAATAATAAAACATGTCTAACCGCAAGGACTGAATTCTGAATTGAATAATTAACCCGTCAGACTGGCTCCAGGTCAGTAATTTGTGTGAATTTGATTGGTGTAAATGCACAGGGCTGTTCCTGTGCTGGAGCGGTGCGCACTTTTGCGAGTGGCATGTGTTTGTGTGGGTTGTGCTGGCATGTCAGCGGGACACTAAACACGTGCACCGTTAAGAGGCCCTTACACGATGGCATGCGCACGTGTCAAAGGTTTGATGCAGCACTTACGGAAACTTTAAAAAAGAATGGTTACGGTGAATATTGTGCAGATACAGAACCCAGATATTTAGCATTGGCAAAGCTGGAATCAGGCTGACTACAAGAACGACATCTTCCTAATACAGTGCAGTTTTTCGGGCTCTGAATCAGAAAATAGTTTGCTGGCTCGTAACTCCTAGGTCTACAGTTCACAGTATTGATCATACTGTAAAAATAAGAACATTTTCCAGGCCTGGTTTAGTTAGAGTTGTGCTCTTTTCATTACGTTTTTCAGTACCTTTGAAGGGCAGAGAGCTTGCACAAGCCCACACAGGGAGGTTTGCACTGTGATGGATCTGGTGTGATGCAGTGGAGATGAGATCAGCTCATGATACAGGGATACAGGGTGGTCAGGTTTAATGGGACTGAAGGCAGACAGGGATCTGTGTGTTGGGTGTATTCAGGCTTCCTTTTATGGGTTGGCCTGCTTCCATACAGACAAACTATCTCAGCTTCCATGTGGGCATGGCATTTTTGTCAGCTTGAGTCCATGAACACTAATCAAGCTTCATTTGTTTTTTTTCCCATCTATGGGTTGTGTCTTTTTAAAGGTTCAGAATATTTTTGTATTGAATTAAAGCTCTGAGAATTTCATGACTGCAGTATATCATGATTCAGGTTTTATTTATGTATTTATTTATGTATTTATGTATTTATTTATTTATTTATTTATTCATTTATTCATTCATTTGCCAAGCTTCACTGTCCCTGAAGCGTTTCCCTTCTTCGCATTCAGAGCAATCACACTGTTTCCAGCTACAGTGTTTCTGGCTCTGTGGCTTTTGTGAGAGCTTAAAGTCATTCACATGGAGTCAGTCAGTTTTGGCCTTGCTTGAGCAGTGTATCCTGGGAGGCAGTCGACGTCCCGGCTTAGAGAGAAGGCCCTAAATTCCACCATGCCTCGCCCACAGGCGTTCAGCAGCTGCCCGAATCCAGGAGCTCTTCCGCCGGAGGAAGGAGAGGCGGGAGATGGAGGAGAGCGAGACACAGAACATCAGGAGACCTGCTGTGAAAATGGTCTACGAAGGCCACCGCAACTCCCGGACAATGGTATGTCCCAGTCCGTAACAGGTGACAGGCATTTTACCTAGGACAATGGTATGTTCCACTACATAACTGGAGATAGGCATTTTACTAAGGACAGTATCAGAATTCAAAAGCAGAGCAAATGTAGCTTCCTTGAATCTGTACATCTACCCTGTTCCTGGATCATGGCATCTAATTTCTGGGTCAGTTTCACATCTCTGTTTGTGGTGGTCCTAGGAAGCGTAGAGGAGTTTTAGGAGGACTAACGAGACCCTCTGTGGTGACGCTCTGTGCTGCAGATCAAGGAGTCCTGTTTCTGGGGGAACAATTTTGTCTTGAGCGGCTCGGACTGCGGCCACATCTTCATCTGGGACCGCCACACGGCCGAGCACCTGATGCTGCTGGAGGCCGACAACCACGTGGTCAACTGCCTGCAGCCGCACCCGTACGACCCCAGTGAGTGCTCCCACAATGCACTGCTCGGGCCGGCCGAGTAACCCAGTTCAGTTCAGTTCAAGTTATGGCCTCTTCCTCCCATGAATTTCCTCACAGCAGATTACTGATTCTGTCCAAGGGAGTGTTTTCTATTAATCAGACTGTGAAGATGCAAGTGCCAGTGAGTGTCGTGTCGTTGTCATGGTGATGTTGTTATACATCCGTTCCAGTGCTGGCCTCATCTGGCATAGACTACGATATCAAGATCTGGTCCCCGCTGGAACAGTCGCCATCCTTCAACAGGGCGCTGGCGGAAGAGGTCTGTGTCCTTTTTCCTCAATTTGACCTAGTTTTACAAGTTTTAGTTTGTTTTTCTGACAAACATAAGGGTGACTGCATGCTCAAGAGCAGTTCTTTGGCTGTTAAACCTCCTTTTTTTAGCAATATTTGTTCCTTTTCTGTGTGGAAACACTTGCAAATTAATGCATTAGTCAGTTTATTCAGGCTGTTTTTACAGGGCTTAAATTATTATGAGAGTGTCGGGCCAGACTAAAGCACACAGAAAAATGAGCCTGCAGGTTTTGGGAAGCCGTGCCAGTTTCTCCGCCGCTCGGGTAGTTAACCCCGACCCTGCCGAACAGCGCCCGTGTTTCCTGCTGTTACAGGCAGAGGCGTGAGGTGTGCCTGGCCCGCGTCTGTGTGCGAGGGTGTGGCGGTGGTGGCGGCGGCGGACTTAAACGCTGTTCCCCAGGGGCCTGGGCGTGGCCGTCTGCTCAGCTCCACATGCCCTGCAGCTGACAGCTGACGTCAGCGCCGCCGCCGCGGAGCTAGCTAGCACTCATAGGCTTTGGATTAACCCTGCTGTGGAGCAGCAGACACTCGGGTTGGCCGTCTGCGGCTCTGACATTTAGAAACTGGAAACATATCAAAGATTCAACACCGATTCAACATCGGTGACCTAACGGGGCCCTTATAAGGAGGGTCTCTGGTGTGTGTCTGCGTTTTAGACGGCTGAGTCGCCCGTGCCGGTTCCCGCCACGCCCCACCCCTTCCCTCCGGGCCCTCGCTCTGTTGGATTGTTATTCAGCCCAGTCCTCTTAATGAAAGTCAGGAGTGTCCTCTTGCCAGCCAGAGCCAATTGAATTTCTCATGCGAAGTTTTTTCCCAGAGACGTTTAAAGAGACAGGGCACCGTTTTGCTGGAACACACTGCCTGCCGAAGGCATCTGTGGGGAGGCGCTGTAACGCACTGCTTCCCACAGATCACCGCGATGATGCTGAAACGATGCCGGCTAACCTGCTTTTGGCCTGAAAGGGGTCTCAGCTGGAGCAAATCATCAGAATGTGGCAGTGGATTACTTCAGTTGCAGGTGCCCAGATCCTGACTCCCTTCTCTCTCTCTCTCTCTCTCTCTCTCTCTGTGCCTGTGGTTTCCCTGAAGGTGATCACGCGTAACGAGTTAATGCTTGAGGAGACGAGAAATACCATCACCGTCCCCGCGTCCTTCATGCTGCGAATGCTGGCCTCCCTCAATCACATCAGAACAGGTGACCTCCACCTTCAGTTATACCTTAAAGAGTGGGGGTGGGTAGGTGGGAGGGTGTCTTTTTTGTATTGCTGTTGTCATGTATATTCCTTGTAGAATGAAAAAAAAAAACAAAAAGTAATACCTCACATTACCACCTTTTAAGGAAAAAAACAGAAAACAGTTCAGTTAATGATCAGTTACTGTAAGACACATACAGTGTCAATGCATAAAAAAAATTACTAAAATCTACCTCAGATGTATTAAACAAGGTTTCTGCTGTCAGCTCTTCTACTGACAGGTAGAGTCTTGCTTTGGTCATCTTGCCTCTGTCTGAATTAGCTGCTTTTACTCCAAAGTTCATTTGAAGAAATAGGTGCTGTTTCAGCAGGTAAAAGGGGGGCTGCAGTGTAATTCGGTGTACTTTGGCTGGCCCTGGAGCCATGTAAGCTTCTCAAAGCCCTGAGCTTTACCGGTTCAGTAACCCTGTTAACAAGCAACATGTTACAACCCGACGCTGACCCCTCAGAGAATCCTCTGAATGTGAAAGCAGCCCAGTTCCCTGTGAATTGCCGTTCATTGAGTAATTCAGCTGTGTGTTCTCCATTAGCTCAGAGGTCACCTTCTTTTTCCCTCTTTGCTTTTCAGACCGTTTGGAAGGTGACCGCTCAGAAGGTTCTGGACAGGAAAACGAGGACGAGTAGTAGTCATCCATTTTTTATTACTGTTTTGCTATGAGGCACTTGGACACTGAAATTTGTATAAGTAAAATGTAGAATATTTTCCAAATCTGTGAATCTAATGCAATTTTTAGCTTTTAAAAAAAATCTTACCATTTACTTATGGGTAAACGTCATCTGGGACAAAGTATAAATGCAAGTCAGTGTATATAATAAAATATATATTTGGTTTAGGCTTGAGGAATTAAGGTGCAATATTGTTTTCTGAAGAGCAAATATCTGAACCTGCACCAGTGTTAAGGTGCGAGTTTCATTTGGGTAGCTTAACGCAAAGCACACTAATGTTTGTATACTTGCGGTTATGCATGTAAGCGTACAGAACAATCTGTGCTTTAAGTAAACAACTTTGTCATTTAAACATGAATGTTCGTTTTCACAAGCCGGAAAGCAAGTCACATAATGTACTGTACTGTAGAAGCAACATTTTCTTTGGGGTGGACTTTGGGGGTAAAATTACAGACCCTTACAAAGTAGTTTTGTTAACATCCTGGTACAGTACATTTGGCAGTTTATGCAAGTTGTCAGTACTACCCATCAAATAACTGTTATCACGGAAGAAAGTATAGACCCTGAAAATTCTTCAAGAAAGTGCAGTTTGATTTCAGGTTGATGATTGCAGTCAGAAAGGGAGAAAATGGGATTTTATAAGCATTGGGTCTGGTCTGGTCTGTAATTTATGGTGTTCAGAGATAATTCTGGGTGTTTGAGGACAGTGAGTAGATGCCTATTTACTTTAAGTGTGTGTGTGTAATTTACTTTATAAAGTGTTTCCAATGGCATCATCTTAAATATATACACACCAGAAGCCTCCAATACCCAAAATGTTTTAATACAAAATGTTTCAGTGAAAATCCTTACATCAAAACCTTTTTTTCCTCTCAACAGCAGTAACACAAAATTAGAGTACAGTTTCCACTACCTACCTTACTGTAGACATGCAGTGCCGTTATGTTCCTCCATATATGATGCAGTACCATGCTCTTATAAAAGCAAATAACACTCAAGTATAGTTAACAGCCGCAACTGGCCACGTGGCAATTGCTTTGGCCAACACTGTCCACAATCACACCGTGGGTTTTGATCCGGAGAACTGATTCTCCGGGCAGTACAGTAACACATCTGTGGAAGTGGGCATTATTGATGCCTGGTTTGTCTTCGTTTTCTTCGAGGATACATTAAAGACGGGAAACTTCTGCAGACTGGAGTGCACCCATACAATGTGCACCAGGATAACTTTTCACAACCACTAACATGGACGACTGTGTAAAGCTTGAGTCCGGCAACCCAGTACCGTAACATTCACAATCTGTTTCATCTCTCGACCACGCAAGCACCTCTGTAGTGGGAAGACAGCACTGCAGTGGGTAAGTGTGTCATTTGGAACATACTGCTTAAGATTCCAGATGATCACGGTTAACAAAAAAAAAGAGAAAATGGCAGCTTTGTGTTCCAACGAGTTAGGATTTATTGATTTTATGACTGGTGCAAAGCCAACGAGTGCTTACGTTGCGCCGAAAGAAATCAAACCACACAGAACACCGAGTGCGGGCAAAAGCCGTGTCCCTGTTCCGTTTGCTTATGTAGCGCTCAATAAAAGCGGGCTAACGCTCAGCACCAGCTGTAAAGCCAATAAACACCAACTCTCTGCAGGCCAAGGGCTGCTTCTTTCTCCTTCTCACTTTGCTTCATCCTTTCAGCATCTTTTCATCTTTCCACCACCTTGTATTTTCCAGCAGCAGACTTCAGCAATTTGGTCTGAATACACAACTGATGAAACTCTGAACGCAGTCAAGCCAGAGCTCCTCTCTCTGTACAAACAGAGGGCGTTAACTGTGACTGCACGGCACTGCGCCTGACGCACCGGGCTGATCCGACCTTACGGCAGTGTCACATCTCCCAGGGGGGTCCCCTCGGGACAAATAAACTCGAGAGGAAAGACTAAGCACAGATTTCTTCGATCTCCTCTTCCTCCTCCTCCTCTTCGTCACCGTCCTTGTCGTCATTCACTATTCCTTCATCGATGCTCTCCAGCCTCAGCCTCTGGCCGTCCAGGTAGCGGGGGCCCCTGAGCGCGGCCGCGGCGACGCCGAGCGCGGCGCGCACGGAGAACAGTCCCCCCGGCAGGGCGTCCTCGCCGAAGAGCTGCAGCTTGGCGTCGCTCTCTATGGCCTTGGCCAGGCAGGAGGCGTAGCTGTCCAGAGACTTATGAATCTCTGCCTTGACTTGGATTGTAGAGGAACTGGAATTTTCTATTGTAACAAACAAACAAAAAAAATGCACACTGAAATGTTATTTTCTGAATTCTAATCCAGTTTGTTTCAGTTATTAACCACAATGTGCAATCCACTGATTGATTTATGAACTTCTTGATTGATCGCAGCTGATTGGTGGTGGTAGTGTGGCCAACTAATATGGCCACACTAATAACAGTAACAAACAATGTAGGAAAAAGAGTAAACATTCATGTGTTTTCACTGAGCAAACAGGCTATGCTGCATGTCTGGAAGTTTTATTCAGTGAAACCATGAATTGGTACACAATCTGTCGATCGGGCAGGTACCTTTGGAATGCTGTTCCACCTGGTCCTCAAAGGTGACGGAGCTCCTCCTCTTATTGGACGAGCCCCCGTGGTAGGGGGTTTGGCAGCTGTCCGAGGAGAAATTGTCCAGCAGCATGATGTCCGTGCCTGCAGACAAACGCAGACAAACGCTGAGGCCCCGCCGCGTGGGGAGGTGTGACACGACCACGCCGCGAGGAGACAGCGAGGTCCTTCCGCCACACTGATGAGGCACCGCGCTCCTTTCATACCGCGCAGGCTGCCAACCATGAGCCGCGCGTGAGGAATTCGGGCCGACGCCGCCACGGCGGGCGGCCGTGCCTATCGAACCGCGCCGCGGGGCGGCCCGTCACATCCTGTTCGTTTGGCCGATGCTTTTATCCACAGCGGCACGGGTTTTGCCAGCGGGATTACAGGGATTGAACAATGTGTTTAAGGAGAGCAGTGCCCAGTGTAACTCTCTTATCTCCACTGCTTCAGCAGTAAGTAGGCTGTGCCACAGGCTGAGACACAGGGGTCAGGACGGGTCGCATCAGACAGGTTGAAACCGGTTTCACTCACAGAGCAAACGGGTTTAACACAAGCGCTCCTGTCTCACATGATCACTTACCAGAGAGTACACAGATCTGTACAGCATATGGATTGGCTGACACGGTGGGCTGAGACGGCAGAATGTGCTATCTAGATGATATAAAGATCAGTGAATGTGCACAGACCTGACCCACAAAAGCCAGTGAAGCCAGAAGGTGTCTGTGTGTGTGGACTGACCTGAGTCCTGTGAGAAGCTGAAGCCGGTGTCGCCTGTACTGCTGCTGGGTCCCATCAGTGCGCCTCCCCCGGCCAGCATGGCCGTCAGGTGTGGGGACATGCCCAGGTCTGCGGGAACACACAACAAAAACACACACATTTATTAACTGAGTTCCACCTGCCTGCACCTGTCAATATGGTAGTACAGGCTACAGCAACCATTCTGGTAAACAGTGGTGGCTACTGTGTTTATTCTGAAAAAAGGTTAAACAACAATTCAAACATATATATTCTTTTACATCAGACATTGAAATATGTCCCAAGGCCAATAGGATAGGAAAAGCATAACCACCTGTATAAACCTGTAAGCATGCATATAGCAATATACCCACTTCAGCTACAAGACACTACAGTGTAATACACTATATTACAATATACTACATATCAGCTGGAGGGCAATTTCACTACCTATCAGCTACAGTAGACTGCAGTACAGTACCCATCAGCTATAGCACACTGGAGTACATAACATCAGCTGTACTGAAAGGTGTTGGTTGGTCTTGTTTGGTCATTAAAAGAAAATTATATCTATAGGTTTTCACAGGTACTAGTTGGTAAGAATAACTTGCAACATAAATGTATACACCTGCTCACTGTACTCCCAAGTGAAGGTTTTGTTCCACCATTTAATACTGCTTTCGTTTGGAAGGTTAGAGCAGCGCACATGTATATTAATTTCTGTTGCACATTCATTAAAAAATATATAGTATTAAAAAATGAAATATAAAACATATAGTATTAGACATATTATTTTCCTACATACCCCACAGCACAGGTTATTTTAGTATGACGGACACGTTTCGAATGCAGTGTTTTTCCTGACTCCATTTGACACTGTCAGCATTAGCAAGAGAACTCGTTCAGCAAAACCGATTCAATGGGGCTCAGGACAAACAGCGGAGCTGCCTAAATCCTCTCAGAACAATGGCGGGAGTTAAAAGCGTGAATGTCTGGATGAGGAAAACTGGGTCAACGTGCAGCGTTTCATACACCCCGATGCAGAGGGCCGTCGATTCTTCAGACCCGACAACTGCTCACTCTGCACAGACCAGAAGAATGAGACTGGAAGATGGGACGATGAGATCTGTCTCGTTATTTTCTGAAGAATATTACATGGGTGTCACTGGGGACTTTCAGTTTGTTGGGTTTGCGTTGGTTCTCAAAGGCACAGAAAAACTATTCATCCACATTCCTGTGTGGCTCACCCTGGAAATCAAAGACTTCAGAGGAACAGGATTCCCAAGTGACTTCAGAATAATGGCAGGCTGAAAAGAAAGGCCTCAAGGCCTTGTCACAAACCGCAAATCAATCGATAGGAAAATACAAACATCACTTTCGCAATCTTCTCCGAAGCGCGTATTTTAATTTCGCAGGTGAACATCTGATGACTGACAAGCAAGCAGAACACTGCCTTCTGCAGTATTTAGGTTAGCGTCTGCCCAGAAACATCTCCATCTGAGAGCCTCCTCATCCTGCCCTTCAGTCTGTAATTACCCAGCCATTATGCCTGAAGTGAGACTGTTTCGCACAACATCTGTGTGACGTACAAACAAGCCGGCCCGCAGTAATTTAGTGAGCATGACCAGAGCACCATGCCGGAATTATTACCTAAATCTGACTGCAGAGACACTTAAGAGAGCTGCCGGCAGGCTAAATGTGATGCAATGCAGACCCACTGAGCACAATGCACAGACACCCTGACTGCAATGCAGACCCACTGAGCGCAATGCACAGACACCCTGACTGCAATGCAGACCCATTGAGCGCAATGCACAGACACCCTGACTGCAATGCAGACCCACTGAGCGCAATGCACAGACACCCTGATTGCAATGCAGATCCATTAAAAGCAATGCACAGACACCCTGACTGCACTGCAGATCCACCAGTCCTACATTCACGTCATATCGGAGTAATCTTAGCAACAACCTGACTGCTCCAAGCAATGACTTAAGCGGGCACACAATTTGAACTCATTAGGAATGCCCAGAACAGCAAAACGGAGATTGTAAATTGTGGTTGACGCCGATTAATAGATATTACCTTATAACTGTAAGATAACTGTCAGTTCGTTGCAATCAGTGTTAGCCTGGCTAGCAAGCCATGCTATTTTGTGTGATACAGTTAGTCTGTTAACTTTCAAACTACTCATTTCAGTCATTCTACAAATAGCAACATAAACCTCACAGTAACAGTAGTTATGATTAGATATGTTTGCGCATAAATTCTAATGCTAAATGAGCGTGTGTGTATGTGCCTTTTGCCATTTCTTGCCATTAGATGACATCAAAGTCAAAGGTTAAAAAGTGGAAGAAGGTGGGGATGCATAGATAATTCCCTGAGTATTCGCAACTTGATTGCTGACGTGAACATTTTCAAAAGTCAAAAACTGCAGCTTAAGCTCAATTCAGATGCCCTGACTGCAGTGCAGACGCATTAAGCACAATGCAGAGACACCCTGACTGCAATGCAGACACACTAAGCCCAAAGCAAGGACACCCTGACTGCAATGCAGAATCGACTAAGCACAATGCAGAGATACCCCCCCCCTGCAATGCAGGCGCAATAACTGCAGCACAAGGACAGCCTGCAGATGTGTCCGGCTTCCTGCGCAGCGCTCACCTGTGATGCGGTTGGATATGCTGAACAGGCGGGAGGTCCTGTGCCGGGTGACGAAGGACTCCCTGTAGTAGCGGTCCCCGAAGCACATGCCCAGCAGCTCCTTGCGCACCGTCTTGTTCCAGAGCCCGTAGATGAGTGGGTGACAGATGGCGCTGGTGAAGGACAGCCAGGTGACCAGGGTCTCCAGCCCGGGGGACACGCTGCCCTTCCCCCACAGCGCCTCGGTGCTGATCACGGCCACGTAGGGGCCCCACGTCACCAGGAAGGTCCCCAGCACCACCAGGATGGTGACGAAGGCCTTGCACTGGCTGCCCGAGTAGATCAGGCTCCTCCTGCTGCTGTTGGAGGAGGTGGAGGTGTTGGAGTTCTTGCGGCCGTTCCTCTGCGCCGCCGCCGACGCCGCCGCGCCCCCTCCCTCCCGGCCGCCCCTCCCCGCCCCCGGCTCGTCCTGGGCCACCACCACGGTGCCGCAGTGCACCTTGCGGGCCTTGACCCGCGCCACCCGGAAGATGACGCCGTAGCAGACCAGCATGGCGGCGAAGGGCAGCAGGCTGCACCAGGCGATCCAGAAGGCCGTGTAGCTGAGCTCGCGGTGCCAGGCCGCCGTGCACGTCCACTTGAAGCGGTCGAACTCGAAGGCCGACCAGCCGAAGAGCGGCGGCAGGCAGCCCACCAGCGAGTGCAGCCACACGTAGGCGATGGCCACCACCGCGCGGTTGCCCGTGATCTTCATGGGGTACACCATGGGGTACAGCACCGCGTAGTACCTGCGGGGGGACAAAGCCGACGCAAGGGCTTTAAAACGGCTGCGCTCAGACGCCTACCGGTCCCTCTCTCTCTCTCTCTCTGCCAAACGCAGAAACAATGGGGGCTTTCATCATTACATCCAGGCTAAAAATAAAATTTGCACAACTTCTAGAGCAGACGGCCTCCCTTTCTGCCCTAAACACCACATCGCACGACCTAGGGCCAAGAGCCCACAGGCCTGGACACTAGTCTTGTGTGCATTCCTTTAATGAGTACACTGCTACTTTTGAAAGGACCCCAGCAAGAGCATCAAAAATGCTAGATAGCGATTCAGACGTTTTGTAAAATACAGTGCACAGACTGAGAGAACTGCAGCTAAAACTGAAAGCCTGTTTATACTATGGCAGCTGGAAGAAACTCCCAGTTAGTTGCTGACACCAAGTTTATTTTTCCACTGGTCTGGTCTACAAGTAAAATGTCTCATTCAAGGCACCTGAGTTCAACATGAGTTCTAAGTTCTAAATTTGACAAAAAAAGTAATAAGGTGAGACAAAAAAAGCAAGCACAGTTTATTATGGATGTAAAACTGTGCAGAACTGAGTAGAGAGTAACTATTTAAAAACTACAAATGGTGAGTGATATAATGCAGTGCTCCGTTAACGGCAGTAATGTTTACACAAACTAGCAAGTGATACCTGGCGCTTCACTAGCCACAGTAATGTTTACAGAAACAGCACATGACACGACACAGTGCTGCAGTAACTGAATAAATGTTTATTACGTGCCATATTTTACTTGTGTCAAGAACGCAGAGTCAGTGGTGTGGTTATTAGTGCAGGAGACAAGAGCCCCCCAACACCCGGCATACACTGTGGACACACACTGCCCCTCCCTCCAGTGATGGCTTTAGCCTCCTGGGGGGCACTGCGGTCTACCAGAGTTCTCGGCCAACCGCTAGCCAAACCAACGACCGTCACTCTGAACACCGAGAGGTATGTATGTTTGCTCACTTACAACATATGGGAAAATCTAGCCTTTGCTTTGAGCCCTCTTAGGTTTTATCTCCCTGTATTTTTAAAGCAAATGAATACTTAAATTCAACAGTGCTTGTTCACGGCCTTTTAATAAAGCGCTGTTTAGATGCAGTTAATGGTTTGAGATAAACTACCACTTTTAAAAGTGCTCTGTAAAAACAAAACAAACCCTATATTCGCTGTTCAAACCCTATATTCAAACTGTGCTACCCCCAAGTTAAGGCCAAAGCATTCTGAGGCTGTGGCAGGACAGTGACTGCCATGACCACCGTGGGAGGGCGGGGGGGAGACAGACACGCCGCCGTGCCACACCTACACCTCACCTGTCGATGGCGATGGCCCCGAGCGTCAGCATGCTGGCGGAGCTGATGAGCAGGTAGAGCAAGGCGGTGAAGTTGCACCACACCACGCCGAACATCCACTCGCGCCACACCGAGCTGGCGGCCACGAAGGGCAGCACCAGCACGGACAGCAGCAGGTTGGACAGGGTGAGGCTGAAGACGAACTTGTTGCTGGGCGTCAGCAGGTAGGGCTTCTTGTAGAGCGTCACCACGATCAGCAGGTTGCCCAGGCAGACGAGCAGGGCGATGGCCACGATGAAGACGGACTCCACCACGGCCGCGCCGCCCCCGCCGCCCGCCGAAGCGTTCCCCGCCGCCGTGCCATTGCCGCTGCCGTTCATTGTGGGAGACCGGGGCGCCGGCGCGGGGGGGCCATGCTGGGAGACAGCTGCGGGGTGAGAGCAAGAACACCCACTGTCACTCAAGCTATAACTCAAGAAGGTCATACCCAATCTAAACCCAGCAAGGGGGCTCCTTCCCACCTGCTGTGAGCAATACAAACATGCAGGAGGAAAACTGAACGTAGAGCAATGTGCATCGTATTGTGGGTGCAGTATATGTCCAGTTGCTAATACACTAATACACTCCATTACAGAGTTCCCCCGAAAAATTAAAACTTGAACTAACAGTCATTTTGTTAATTCAAGTTTTATTTTGCCCATTCAAGAACAGGGAATTCAGTTTAAAAAATCAGGTAGGGTAAGTTATCATGCTTTTGGTGTGCTGCAGAGACTAGAGAATCAGCTGACAGCACAGCTTTTAGACCTTATCAAGGCCTCCTGACCCTGGTCACGCACACTCTGAGGTCAAGGGTCGGGCTGGAGAAAAGCACGCCCTGTGTAGGGGCCCTTACTGGGCCACCGCATTCCTTGTTACTTTTATTAGTGAATTAAATGTCATTATGATGGTAATCACTTCGGTTGGGACCATTCCTTCTGCGGTAGTGCAGTTATCAAGTTCGATTAAATTAAAAAGACTACAGACGGCAAGAATACACATAATACCGGCTACCATCGACTGGATTTGAATAAATAACATCATAAGATATAAGATCAATAAATAGGTCATCTTAACGTTTTTTTTCTTCTTAAATGTTCATTGCAACACCACAAGCCCGTATCTGCCCAAAACGTACATCTTATGCTACTTTTTGTCTCTCGACTGATGATTTTCCAAAAATACTCATTCGTACCACTCATAAGACGTAAAAATATTGTAAACTTGCACAAAGGTTCCTGTCTACTTTTAGTTACCATTTATTTTCATACTGGTTGCTCAAAGCCGGACGTCAGATAAGTGTAAGCACACTTTTTTTTTGGAATCCGCGTGTTGATATTCGTGGAGTTTCGCGAGTGCCATACTCGTTCTAACGACTTTCAAAATTAGCAGGCGCTATATTTGGAGGTCGATTCTCTATTTTCTCCAACAGATCTCCCTAAAAACTGCTGGGCCTCATGTTTTTAATGGCCCGGGGATTTCCTGAAGTCTAGCCAACCGCTTCCCTTGCAACAGAAACAAATAAACTGAACTGGGACTGCCCTTGCCCCATACAAATCAGTCTATTTTCCAGAAAGCTGGCTATAAGTTCGTACACATGTAAATAGTGAAGGATTTAAAGAGGAAATAAACTTGATTGACTTCAATATAATATCTAAGTAACCCAAAGAACAATGTTTTACGGCCGACAACGCATAGTTGCTTATTAGATCCGCTTAAAAATTGACAAACGTATCATTTCAGAAAACCAGCTTGCAGTAAAAAGGCTTGATGCATTCATTTTAGAATCCGAACTAGTTTGTGAGCACATGAAATCAATACGGTTTCAGGCTAAATATCTTACGAACATTAAAGGTCTTCATAAAGTTATCGTCGGACTTTCACAATGAAATACACCCTATTTAAGCAATCCGAGTATGTTCAATGCCGCTTGCAAATACAACTATTTATGTATGCTTCTGTGTCCTACTTTATCCTGCACCGATTCCACAGTGACCCAGTTCCCCTTCGTAATCCACGGCAAGAAAGTCTAGCTCGTTGCAACTTTCCCTTCTTTGTCCGCACATTATCCATCCAGTGCTTCCCCTTTCCCCAGTTCTCACCTCGTACGTGCTGTTGCGAACTTGCATCCCCTCCAAAATAAGATTCAGACAAGCAGGCTAATTCCTGGACGCTTTGGTGATATCAGAATGCACACTTATTTTGATTCTCGTCCCCCAAACCTCTTTGTTTTAATCAGCTGATTTAAATCAAGACAGGCAGTTCCTGGCAACAATGGCGTCCGACTCTAACTGCGTCTCCCTCTCAGTTCTCCCTCCCAGCTGGCGAGTTCCCCCATCTCAACGACGCTGCCAGTGGGTGGTCTGGTATGGCTGTAGCTCTCTGATTTGCTTCGGGGTACCAAGACAAACGCAGGCCACTGCAGCCGAAGCGTGCTCTGAAATCCCCCTCTTTCAGATTGTCGTCTCATTATTTACGGAATAGGGAGGTAGATATGAAATTGATGCAATGCGTTAGATTGCCTTCGTTATCTCATTACTTTACTTTTATATACTCACCGTTTTATTCAATCTATCAGAAAAAGTTGGCCATTGCAATTTTATTTCCTTCGTACATGATTTAACTTTACATGTATGCCGGTGTATGACTGCTCATCTTTATTAAAGTGAAATTAGAAGTTACTGGTTAGTTAGCCAGTTGTAGTTTCAGCACTCTGGACCACCAAGGTAGATCAAACATTCCCGCAGTAAACGTCCCCATCGTCACGTGCACTGGATTTAGCCTATCAGGTATTAGAGCAGGGATTGCTTTTTTCCTCGCTCACAACGCACCCCTGTGGCTGATTGGCGCACATTCTCAACTGTATGCAAGAAGGCCAATCAAAGATGAGTGCGCGTCGTGTACGAAGAGAGAAGCAAACTATTGTAGCCTGCAAATTATTTAAAGGAAAAGGCTCTGTGTATTTCTTTAACACAATGGCAGAAAGATTTTTGTTTTTACACTTACATCATACAAACAGATAGTTTCATCGTCAGAGGTCTCATCGGTTAGATTTGTTTCAAGGGGACGTTAGACAAGGAACTTGAACAGAAGCTCTGAATTACGGTAAACAATCAATGTTAGTATCTTCATGTTGCTAAAAATAAAGTAAAGTAAATATACCATATGCAAGTGAGAACTACTTGTATCCATGTGAAAATGTATGGTACAAATGCATTCTGTAAGTGGGATCATGGTAAGAAATCATATGTCTGTTTAAGAAGGAAGTTGCTTCAAGCCTCATAACTATAGCCAGAACAAAATTAACTGAGTAAAAGTGAACTTGGAGAGGGTCTGCATGACCCTGAGCCTGTATAAAAATCATAGGGGTGTGCTTGAGAAAAGG
Organism: Megalops atlanticus; assembly: GCA_019176425.1. Lineage (NCBI taxonomy): Eukaryota > Metazoa > Chordata > Actinopteri > Elopiformes > Megalopidae > Megalops > Megalops atlanticus. Next base: position 7,299,623 of record CM032889.1, read on the forward strand.
GGAAATGCAAACCACTCCCCTACCTTTTTCAATTGATATGCAAATTATTTAGCTCATGGCAGCAGGACAGCAATGGACATTGGCAGTAGGGGATGCAGGGGAGTATTTCAGATCATCAATAAGATGTCTCTGTACTTGTATGTATCTTTAGCTGGCCTTTGAATGTGGTAATGTAGGTAATGAATTCTCTACATTAAAAAAATCTCTCTGGAAATGTTTTTTTATATAAACTTGTTAATTGCCTACATTGAGAAATAAAGGTCTTAATGTTGTAATCAAGTTTTAAACATTTGGTTTTATTACTACTCTCAGTTTAATAGTAAAACAGCCCATTACCATGGTCAGAAAAAATACTAATGAACACATTAGTTTTTCTTTCCTGCACCACACACCTTCGGGAAAATATTTATGTGCTTGTTCTGGGCAGTTACATGACTTCTCTACAGAAGACTGTAGGAATATGGGGTCTTAAAAGGAGAACTTCTGTTAGGTACAACTCACCACTACTTTCAATTATGTCTAAATATGAAGAGCAATGAGTGAATTCTTTTAGTACAATTTTCCATGAGGTCTCAGTTGGTTATCCAAAATGCCAACAGGGTGCTGTTAGGGTGTTCCCAAATGGTTCACACATGAGTTTGCAGTGGCCTGAGAGAAACCAGCTTGGGAGGTCAGATTTTTGGTGTTGGTTTTTGTGTTTGAAGGCAGATTTTCAGCTGATTCTAACACCACACAACTCTACCAAAGTTTTAACTAAACACAATGTGCATCCTCCCATGCTCATTTACTGGACACCACACACACACACACACACACACACACACACACACACACACACACACACACACATTTAAAACTCATCCTGATCAAATTTGGAGTAAGGCATGGAGTGTGTTCCAATCAACACTCTTGTTAGGGTGGCATGGCTTTACATTGTCTTGACACTATGGGGAGGAAGTGGAGCAACAGCTCCTCATGTTGCTGAAATGGTGACAGACAATGAAGTGACACATAAAGTTGACCCACACTGACCTCTTAAACAACTCCTTGGTACTGGGGTCAGGAGCCTGTTCCCACACTATAAGAATAAGGCATTTCGACAAACAGGCATGAATAAAAATAGCAACTTTACTGTACATTCACTGTATACCACTACTACTCACATACTACTCTGCTTAAGTGTCAGTTTGATTAATTCATGACTTGCTGTGGTTTGGCCTGCCTGATTGGCTGGGTGTATCATAAGCTTCACAACATCACCTCAATAGTCAGAGATGACAGGGTACAGGCGAAAAATAAGCCTGGTGAAAAACAATTTACAATTTACAATTTGGTATTTCGCAGACACTTTTAAACCAAAGCAACTTACAATTAGTGCATCAATCAGGTTTAGCTAACTACCTCATAAGCAAAGGATCGCAGTAGGAATGCAAATTAATTATTTACAGTACCATGCTCCTGTATATCCTGCAACAATAAAACAGAAATCTGCAAACAAAACCTGCAACATAGAGACAAGACAAAAACAAGACAGAAAACACAGAAAAGAAATGATCACCTTTCAAGAGAACAGGATGGAACCCATACGCCTCACCTATCAAGAGCACAGAGAAGAACTAACATGCTTTACTCATCAAGAGAGCAGAAAGTAACTGATATGCCTCACTTATCAAGAGAACAAAAAGGAACCAACATGATTCCCTTATCAAGACAACAGAATGGAACCAACATGGTTCATTTGTCAAGAGAACAGAAAGGAACTGACATGCCTCAATTATTAAGAGAACAGAAAGGAACCAACATGCCTCACTTATCAAGAGAACGGAAAGGAACCAACATGGTGCACTTATCAAGAGAACAGAAAGGAACCAACATGGTGCATTTATCAAGAGAACAATGCATTGTGCTTTGGATAGGCTGGAGTGGAGTGCTGAAAAAAAGAACAGTTTCTATCTTGGCAAAATCCAAAATCTGTATACCAGCACATGCATAGAAACAGTGCAGTGAACAGGATCTTTCGATGTAACAGTGACTACTCTCCAGTGGAGATTTTATATGGAAAGGGAAAATGAGACAGACGAATAAAGAACAGAGATTACTAAAAATCACCAAAAAAAGATTTAGTATGCATTATTGCTATGATAGACTGTTTAACCATAGTGTATGTTAAAAAATAAAACTAATTTGAATTGTACAGAGTGCACAGATGCATTCACCCTACATGGTTAGGAATGCCTGTACCGAAGGATTACTCATCAAAATAGACACCTTTGTGAGGAGATGAGTCGGAGCAGGTGTAAATCTACCAATGTTCTGCCCCCCAGAATAATCCAACTCCCACACAGAGCATTTCTCAGAACCTCTGACAGGGGAAAATATTCCTGACACAATGCCAGAAATAAGAGTCCCATCAGGCACCACTGGGCGGTATCACTAATGCTGCCTGCCTGCACATCACATGAACCCCGAACCCATGCTGACTCAAAGTCAAACAGCTCCGCTGGTTGGCATGGTGATATGCCTTGTGCAGTCGTATTTTGTGACATGAGTAACAGCTTAAACACATTTCAAGAAAATTAGATGATACGCACGCAGAATGTCCGGTTAAAAAACATTTCACCATGTTTCACTTCAATTCACTGAGAGAATGACAAAATAAATCAGTTACAAATGTGCAAATTACCAATAAGCATTTTGCCTGAAGGCCTCACAGTGTGAGGAATAATACCAGCACCCATTTCTCTAGTTAAACACTGATTTAAGCATGTAGATTAATTTTAAGGCAATGGCATTATCAAATCAGATTTGTCCAGAGACAAGAATGCAAACATGGATAGCTTACCTTCATTTCCTCACTGATTTTAAATTTATGGATTTTTTGGGATCAAAGAGATGCCATGGGGTGAGATTCAAATGCTTCTAATAATTACAGCAGTGTTTTGCAGAGCTAGATAAGTTTAAGATTTTGTAAATTTTTTGTGGGAAAAATTGTAATTTCTGTAAACGTGTTTAAATAAAAACAACATTTTTAGACTGAACAATTTTAATAACTTACTATTTTTCTTCTTATTACATCTCCTAGCCTGATTATTTCCCTGAAGAACTGATTCAAGTCAAAAGAATTTGTTTTGCTTGGGCTTTTGTTCAGCTGATGAAAAGCTAGGGCTATATTTCTTGGATTTACAATACAAACACAAAGAATCAGACAGTGACTCATTCACCTCTTTTCCACCTTCCTAAATGTACAGATTTTCTCACACTCCAGTGCCTTTTCTGTCTTAGGAACTGTATTTCAATATACTTGTGATTGTTGTATCAGTCTTGGTGTACAGTTGGAACAGGATGCCTTTACAAAGACAGCTTGCTATAAATTTAAACACATGATCACCTTCACAATCAAATCAAAAGGCCATTTCATGCATTACAACAAGCTCACCAATCAGAGACCAGGCCAGTCAGTAAAGATACTGTAGATCAGAATACTACTCAATAGTTCTCCATATATTTGCAGCTAGTGTATACAAATTTACAGTCCTGATTCTCATGGATGGAAAGGGTTTATATCTAACGTTTCAAACATGGCTAGGAAAAGTCTTTACATACATCAAATTTTAAAAACCATTCATGTACAAAATAAACATCAATGGTTTAATGTGAAATTATTTCTTTCAAGTTGTATTTTAGTCACACTTTTAAATCAAACATTGATGCATCCTTTTCTTCAGACCACAATGTATGGATGGTATAAAAATGGGTAAAGTCCCAGAACTACATTGAAATCTGTTTCCCTGAGCGTTGATGTCATAAGGATCCCTGTGTCCTCCTCCTTCTCCACCCCATTTCAGTGTTGAGGAAGAGAAAGGGCACCTTGGAAACATACACCTCTGCACAAACCCAGCACAGAGTCGGTGAACTGTCACTCACCTGTGGGTGCATACATTACACGTGAGGGCAGGTTTCCCTGGAGACCGTGCTCTTCACATGGTTCTGGCTGACGGCTTCCTACGCCTGGATGAGACAGTGTGAAGTTCGCAGTCAAAACAGGAACCAGGAAGCCAGGAAGCTCTGTAGACCGTGCAATTACAAAATGACACATTACCGACTGACGCATTACAATGCTTCAGCAGGAGGAGACAGCTCAGAGAACATTCTCTAACTAAAATGCTTGAATGATTAGAGCACTTACTTGAAAAGAAGACAGTGTGTGTGTGTGCGTGTGTGCACCATGGCAAAGTTACAAACAAACGAGATGTTTGGGTTAAACAGCACTTACAAAGTGGTGTCCTGTGTTATAAAGCAGGCCAGTTCACTCAACAGAACTCAGATCCCCTTGAACACCTCAGGCTAACTGAGAGCTGAGGATGGCCTCCGCACCTGCAGGGTCAGCAGTGCTACATTCCGTCACCTTACTGCTGTCCATTGTTGCCTTTATAGGAGATGATTGAAACGAGGGCCAACAGCACATCAGGCAGGGAAAAGCACTAAGGAATTCAAAGTGAACATTTTTTAAATAGAACTGGGGTGGAAATTAACACATGTTATGGACATTGTCTGTCCATAACTTTGTTAGTGGTAAGCCGGCTCCTGATTGACTTTATGCTGAACTGATACTTTTAGACGTTGCATAATATTCCCAACAGAGGGCGCTGTAGTATTGGAGCAGACAGTCTCTTTCTGAAGAGACGTTTGGGAATTAGAACATTGAGCCATGCTTGAGGTTATCCTGGACAAGATAAATCAAACAAATAGTAATAATGGAAATCTATACTCAGAACATTATATTTTTTCAATAAACTGACCCTTTATTTCTATATACAAATATTGATTCAGCTTGTGAACATACTTAAGGAATTCAAAAACAGACTTTGGTTTATTTTAGTTTATTTGTCATATAACACACCTGTATATAAATAAGAACATAGTATGTAAAAACAGTGATCTTAAAATAAACAGAAACTGTTTTTCATGTTAAAATTTCGTTCCAACAATATCTGCCCAGTGACAAAGCTGGTTGCCATTCCCAAATGAAATAGCCTCAAAAGAAGCAGACATCCAATAAATACAAATGTAGTGTAAAAAAGCAAGATGTCTATACAAGTCTCTTTATCTACAATACAAATGTCCATACCTGTCAAAGTACCCCCTTTTCAGGGTTGGGAATGAAACAAATAATCCTTTAAAACATGTAAGGAGTTCAAACATTTGGCTGTCAGGCAGCACTGATTAATACAGGGGACAGAAGGGGAGGGGCTCTGATGGGGAGGGGCTCTGAGGGGGGAGGGTCTCTGAGGGGGAGGAGCTCTGGCACTTCAGGTTGGTCCACATCTCAGCTAGAACACGAACAAACCAAAGGGATCACAGGGTTACACTCTCCCCCAGCCCCTCAGTAACCATATCCTTGGTGATAGCCTTCCTGGTAGCCATGGTGATGGTAACCATAGCCGCCGTACTCGTCTTCGGGACAGCGCATGCCCAGGGACTGCTGAATGGCCATCTCCTGCCTGCGCAGCTGCATGGAGTCCACCAGGTCATAGATGATGGCCATGGACCACATGGGCGACGGGTACCAGGACTTGACATTGCCATCCTTGCCCACCAGCAGCATGGAGAAGTACTCGGGGCTGATCTGGAAGTAGTTCCGGATGTCCCGCACCAGGGAGGCAGAGAGGCCTTCCCGTTCTACTGTCGAGCTTCCTGCGGGAGTGAGCAGACATGCTTCATCACTCAGTGAGAGAGGAGTGGGCATGCAGGAAGAACTTTACTAAAATCCTAAAACCCTATGGAGACTAAAATCTTATGGAGGGTTTTGATGCTGTTTAAAAGTGTAAGTTCTTTGAAAAATTAGGCCTGCACAGTAGGGCTTTTAGACAGAGGTGACAGACAGCTGATAGGGAACAACAAAACTACTTCTGGCTCTGCATCAGAATTCGGCTTCATAATCGGCTTCAGCTGTTCCTTCACCAGAATGCTCACTCTTATATTCATACTTGACCTTCAGTGTTGCTGAAGCAACATTTTTTTTCTAAGCATGGACAACACCCTTCCTGCCTCTACAGCTGGACAAGCAGAGAAGACGCCTGTAGCTCTGGCATTTTGAGAAATATGTAAACTCTCCTTTCATTTTACTGCTTTGGTAAAATATTATTTCTGCATCTGCTGCCAGGTGTTTTCCCTGAACACTTGGCCAATTTTGCTGAAAAAAATTGAACCTCAAACTGAGCCGGGTGAGAATGCGGCTGTCTACCTGCCTTTGGATGAGTCAGCTGCTCACAACCCTGTTGGCCCCCGTACCTCATGAAAGATGCTCCAGCAGGACGCTTACCGTTGATTGGGTACAACTCCAGCACGCCGCCCATGTCCGCCACTTCCACCCCGACCAGCTTCAGAATCGACACGTGGCGCAGGCCTAGTGGACAGCCAGACAGGCTGTTAGCTTGCTGTTAGCGCACGTGACATGACAGCGACACTGTAGCAGGGACTGATCCCAGAACACCCACTAAGGTGAGCTGAGTCCATCTCTGCAGCCCTCTGCTGTTTTCTGTATAGACTCCAGTCAGGCTGGAGGACAGTGAAAAATGTAACATCACACATATTTCCCTCACCTTTCTTCCCCTCATTAAAACTGCCCCAGTGGAGCTCTGCTGATTATAATATGAGCAGAATCCAGAATACCTGAGCCCATGCTGAGACACCTGTTTTTAATTAGGAAAGTGGAACGCAATTACATGAAAACATTGTTGAAATCCAAATAGTTAACATGGCAAATCCCCGTGAGTTCGCTCAATCAAAACAAACATGCAAGCTGGTTTAAATAAGTCTGAGGTGTAGCAGGCTACAAAGAGCATCACTCATCTCAGTCCAGCTGTGACTTACAGTGCGGCCTACAGCTCCATCGAGGTTTGCTCCATAAATTTGAAAGAACAGGAATAAATATTTGGACAATGAAATTCGCCACTCCTTGACTGAACACAGCCAATACTCTTAAAATGGTTTGTGTTAAAAAATAAATGAATCAAGTTCAAGTTAACAGAGTGCTTACAGTATCTGTGGGAGAGAAGTGCACTGTGATGAAGGGGATTCCACCCTTTCACAGTGACAGCCTGTCCATCCCAAGCTAAACACAAAACCGGAGCAAAAGCCGCATTGTATAAGGAGTGGTATTTGGCTGGAGAGATCCCCCTTTCTTTCCAGAAGGGGAAAGTATTTGCGGAATGCCTTTCTTCTTGGCTCCGGATCTCTGACCATGAATACAAGGGCCTGGGCCTAGGTGTGGCACACATTCACTGGAGGTCAGAGCTGGGGCCAGAACCACTGCAAACGGCTGTGGTACATGAGAGACGAACACTGCACAAAGGCCGGCGTGAAATCACTGAGAAATGCCTGCTTACGCTGAAGGCCGAGGACAGATGGATAAAGGCATTTGTCGACTGTTTTAAATTAGATACTGCAGGTTAGAAAAGAATACAGGACATCATGTATTTGACTCAATGCAAGGGTGAGATAGAGATCGGGTGCCAGTTCTATGTTAATTATAATGTTCTAATGTTACTTTTATCTGCACTGTGAAAACAAACAGTAGTCTTTCTTTTGTAAGGGCATTGAAACCTGGAGTTTTGTGGTTGTCTTGGTCTAGGATGTAGGGGAAAGATTTGCTGAGTGGCAGGTGTGTTTACTGGCTCCTATTCCTGTGTCAGTCTGTGCTAAAAGTAAAAAAGTTGATGTTATATTCTCCTGGAGAGGAATATACAGTATTCAGCTAAGGAAGCAGTTAGTTAATATTCCATATTCTCTGCTTCTATCATCCGCCTTGAATCAACAGCATGTGTGTGTGTGTGTGTGTGTGTGTGTGTGTGTGTGTGTGTGTGCGTGTGTGTGTGTGTGTGTGTGTCTTCAATATTCATCTTTGAACGCTTAGCTAGTGATTTAGAATGCTACCAGTTCATTTAGAATGCTATCACATATTATTAGTCATAAGTCAATTTAATTCCAAGCATCCAAGATGGTGTTAAATTACACAGCTAACCCTCAATGGTCACATGCACTCACCCAGATTGCAGGCCTGGCTGGTCAGGGCGTAGAGCTGCTGCTGGTAGGCCCATTCCTCATCGCTAGGCGTGGAGATTACAAACAGCCTACGCCTCCAGCGGAACCTGACATCACATGATCCAATCAGCAAGAAGCAGCACACCATCACAGCCAATCACAGTGGGCATAAGCTAGCTATGTTATCACCCGCTTGCAGCTTTCTAGCTGGCTGCATTCAGCTGTAGTCGGGTGTGAATAAAATATGACATACTGTGACATGACTCAGATATACAAATAATGATGTGAGAACTACTTCTGGAGAAAGTTCAGAAGAAGAAGAAATATAAGAAGAACTACTTCTGAAGAAAGTTCAGAAGAACTACTTCTGAAGCGAAGGAGCTCTTCCTTCAAGCTGTGCACTGAGTTTGGTATTAGTCATCATGCTCTTGGTGGGTTCAGATCTGGATACAGCCCTAACACGTACCGCAGAATGCTCTGGGAGGCTGAATCTGATAAGGTGACTGATTACACGTGTTCACTTGATGGATACAAATTAGGATCTGCCGGTGAAAGCAGCCCAAGTACGGTCAGAACAGCGTCAGAGATCATATCCTGTGCATCCCTGTTCTGTTCTTTCCTCTGGTGTCTCTTTGACCAGTGATGGACCAGAGCGTCTGGTTTCGCTCCCCCACGGCTCGCTCGGCCCTGCATTGTACGCGTCAACATCAAACCGGTCTGCCGCGAGCTGCGCCTGACCTCGCAGCGCGCTGTATCATCTCTGTCCTCTTCCCGCTGACCTCCGGAAGCTCCTCGCTCTCTCTTGTTGTACTGAGATTTATGCTCAGGGCCGAGGTGCCAGCTGGCTCCGGCCCGGTGACGTTTTACGGTCTCCAGCTGCTGCGATACTGTGATGCGTGCCAGAGAAACCGGCGAGGGAAATGGACCAATCCCGGAGCTGCGGCGCTGGACACCGCAAGAGCCGCTGGGAGGGACTCCCCTTTAAATTTCACTTTCCAATTAACCGTTTATGACGGTGCTTAAACTCCACTTGTTTAAATGGTGTTAACTGTTACTCGTGTTAAGAGTGTTAGGAGTGTGTTAAATTGTGTTATGTTGTGTTTAATCTGTTTAAATTGTGTTAATTTTTTAAAATTCCATTTCAAAGGAGAAATGAGAAGACACAATGAGAGCAGAATCCTCTATGCTGACAGGACCATCTGAGGCATGATGTTGACACGACCTATTTTGCGATTTATGTCAGACAGTCATCCGTGAAACAAAACATTTGACTCCATCATAGATTTGACTTCATCTGGCGCTACGCTACCTCGAGAGGAAGTTCTCCAGGGATCTGGGTTTGTCTTCTTTCTTGCACGACACACCATCCCTCTTCTGCTGCTCCATCTCCCTGATGCGTGATGGGAACGTGTCGATGTAGTCGAACACAGCCTTCATGGCAATGGGCACTTCATAGTATTGCTGTGAAGAACACATAAAGACACAGATATGATTCAGGAGACTTGCATATATACATAAACATTTGGTGGACATATCACTTTTTGATTCTCAGCCATGACCCAGTTCTTTACTGTGAAGGGTGTACATTTACAACCCAGGATCAGTAGCCACAAGCTACAGCAACCTCAGACCAGAGTACGTGTCCACTGCGCTGAAGAGTGGTATTAAACAGTGGCCTCTTCCTTGACCTCATCTGTCTGTAGATGCTGTTTTGCTTTACAGTGGTACAGAGTAAATGACATGGAACTTTGCCGTGGGTGATAGAGATGCTCTTGCAAAAATGTTATGAAGTATAATCAAGATAATTTTCAGGTTGTTAGTCTGGTCAGTTTGCTGTGACAGGTCAACTGACACCCGATTCAAAAAATATCTCAGCTAGCTAAGATACAGTACAGACAGTGAAGGGGGCAGGGACAGTTCAGTCTTCAGAGGGAATGAAGACGCTGTCTGTTCACTTAGTCAGCTTTTTCTTTTTCCATTTTTTCATGGCTTGTAGCGAGGAAGCACCAACCTTCACTTTCATGTCGAAGTCGGTCAGCACCATGAAGAACTCGTCGTATGTCATCCCGAACTCCTTCCTCAGCTCGATCATGAGGTCCTGGTTCACCAGGTCCTCCTGCCTCAGCCCTTGCATTGGCTTGTCTTGCTCTGGGAGGAGACAAAGAGAAGAGCATTTCGTCAGTTGAGGCCTCCGCTAAGCACCCTCGCCACGTGAGGGACCTTTATCTCGCCTCTTATGGATTGCAGCTGTGTTTATCGTTGGGTGTTGACCCATGGGGCTATTCTTAAAAATGCTCTCTCACGTGGAGCTCTTCTTGAACTGCTACAGTCGATGCCGGGGGACCGCAACCAATCAGAAGAGTTTTTTTTTCCTTCCCTTAAAATTCAAGGAATGTCGCACTGTAGTTCCTAATGTACATTCCTGATGCAAACAGAAAATAAGAAAAACAGACCACTTCAACACTATCTTTCCCTTCCTTAATTCAATTTGAAGGCTTGTCTGTCTGGACTGCCTCTCTCACAGCATACCAGAGCCCCTTCCACTGTCTCCAGCTGTGAATGGAAACCTTTAAGGATTACTGCTTAGACGGGGTCATCGTGCTTTGCCTGGATCTTTAAATTACAATATTTATTTCAGTCTCATCTCCTGCAAAAACAGGCAGCTCGCAGATAAGATGAAAAAATGTACGAACTATGCAGCCGTGATCCATTGCAGCTATTTAGATGTAAGATGAAGGGGAATTTCTGAAAACCACAGAACATTGGAGGCAAAGGAGGCTCAGACAGGAGAGGCATCTTTATCCAATAATCACCCTGGATCTGTGCTGCATGGCCAAGAAGCTGCCATTCCAAATAAGGGCCACCCCTCTAGCAGTGGATTCCTTCTGACGAGACATGTCATATATAACGTATATATTTAAAAAGCATTACTTTTAAACTTTTCCTTTCATGCGCCGCAAGCTTGGAATGAGCTGCAAGGTATACTTAACTTGGAATCTCCTCTCTTGACATGCTTAATGTCATTGCTTTTAACATGTGCCATTATTTTCCATGATTCTTCTTAGCCCCTGATCCCTGTATTGTATTTTGTGTCAGTTTAGTGTATTTTTGATATGTTTTTGTGGTGTTATCTGTCCCTGTTTCTACCTTTATATGAAACCTTTTTTTAATCTCATTTTGCTGCCCATCTTGACCAGGACTCCCTGACAGAAGAGATATTGTATCTCAATGGGACCTTCCTGGTTAAATAAAGGATACATAAAAATAAAATAAAAAATAAATAAAATTACTTTTGTGTACTTTGCATAAATTAATTTTAGAGTAGCTATAAAGAAGAAAACTTAAAACTGATTTCTGGTGTCTTGTGTGTGTGTGTGTATCTTTGGAAGAAAAATGTAAACAGTCTATGCTTTAGGTAGAGCCAGCAGTTCAGCAGTTCATAGCAGTCCCCAGCATTCCTCATATAGAGCAAGAGATATTTTGATATATGGATCTCTGTGCGTATTCAGAGTGATTTATTCGGGCTCTTGAATGAATGACCCAACAAAACAATAAAATCCATCACTTGAGTATGCTTTTCCAATACTTTTACACAATGTCCGGACTTAATTACACAGTCTAAGAGAGGCATGACTTCTCATAAAAACAGCATTTCCATGTTAAAAGAGAAGTGCTTATGATTCAGAAATGAGTATTGTGTTTGTGGTTCTGACCCCTCTCACCGCTAAATATGCCCTTGTGATGAGCCCTGTTTGGAGAGAAAAATATCACTGGTACTATACTACTGTACTGTTCTGTGCCACTACTCTACAGTATTTCAGTCTGGGATGATGAACTAGGAAGGCACCTGTAGCAAGGTCTATCTTTCAGCAGGTTTAATTCCTTGTGCCAATTCTCACATAAGAGAAGCTTACTTTAATCAGTGGATGATAATGAAATTGCTGATTTAACATGACCCTCATTACACTGAGAAAACCAGAGAAAACTACCAACCAGGTTCTATCGTATATACTAATCTGGTGAACGCCTTGGAAAATAAAATAAATATGTTGCAATCTCAGGTTAGTTAAACAGCATTGGGAGGTAATGTTACAACTGTGCAATTAATTAATTCATCAGTGCATTCGGCCTGTATTCGTTAATTAGGTGATTCATCAGTGTATTCCGCCTGTGGTCTGCTTTCAGCGTGGCAATGGTTATCATAGCACTGTGTGCTGGAAAGACACATGTTCCTGATGTGGTCTGAAAATTTCTGTATCTGCTGTTGTTCATGTGTCCTTGTTATGTACACTTTACATCTTACATCTGCCTGTGCTTTGTAAGTCGCTCTGAATAACAGCATCTGCCAAATGAGGGCATGTAAATATAATTAAAATCAATATGTTTTTTTTTTTAATTTGTTAAAGATGTACTATAGTGAATTTTAATGTCTATCATTTATTTGTGAGTTAATGGCTAAAATGTCTGTAAACAGTACACCTGTTCAGTGGTCACCAAAGTTAATGAAAAGAAATTGTGTTTTTATAGAAAAAGGGGACACTTGAATTTATCTGCTTGGTCAAAGAATGAATTTAGGCCTCATTGCTGAAAGGTAATGTTTTATAGTACTTCATTTACTCTCAGTAGACTTTCTGTGTCTCAGAGAGGAGTGGATGGGGCTGATGCAGTGAAATGAGGATCTTCCAGTAGGCTGGAAGGGTGCTGCAGGGTGGTTCTGCTGTATGTCACTGGAGTATTCACCCGGGGGCTAAAGGTTCAAAACTCCTGCAATAAGTGGCTCTTGAGTGACGCTCTTTACCTGAGCTGCTCCAGTCAAAGTTCAGCTGAGTACTATGGTTCCAGAATGAGGTACGAGGTGACACAAACAAACAATAAACAACAAACCATTTTGAAAGAGAAACTAAACCGCCAGAGGTTGCTTACCCAGCTGGTAGTGGTCGATTTTCATGGTGCTGTTGGTCATGCTGCCAAAGATGGTGATTATGGACACTTTCCTGATGGCCATCTCGCAGACCTGCTCGAGGTACTCATCCCTCTGTTGGGTGTACATTCCATTCTCCTCCTGAGGGGCGGTGATCAGCTGGGGGGAGGAAGGCAACACTGAACATTAACATGACCATGGCCATGAGCAGCATGCTCACACTCCATCCCACACATTCCTCCTATCACACACTCTGGAAATGTTTTACAGTGCATTACTTATGTGCATACTTTCCACTATCTCCCCTGTCTCATTATTACTCTGCTTATATTGCACAACATTGTAGATTCTCCTGAAATCATTTTAGGACAAAAAATGAGTTTTTTATTTGTAATCATTACAATGAACAGACTGTTTATACAAATCCCAGCCAAGCGCACATATAAATAAAAAAATAAACGGGATGCATTACTATTCACCAATACATGATAATATAATATTGAGTGAATAAACATGCATGACACTAATTTCAATGAATTTGCAATACCAAGATGTTTACATTTACATTCATTTGATCCAAAGCGACTTACAAGTGAGGCAAAGTACAACATAAGAGAAATCCATACATGGAGTCACAATATGTATTCATGTATTCCAAACTTGAATCATAATCAGCGAGCAGGTCCAAATGCAAGCTGCGAAACACTAAATGTAGATGAAAAACTGGTAAGGGGGAAACTCATTTAGGATTGAGATACAAGAAGAAAATAAACAGATGAGAAAGACTGATATTTAAAGAAGTAGTGAAGTGGAGACAGTAGGTATCTCGGGTAACATCATCTGTAGGAAGAAATGAGGTAAAAAGCCTCACGTCAGCGAACACTGCAACACAGACCTAAGATTTCATCATAAACTTTATCTGCAGCAGGTGTCCAATAAAGAGAAGTGAACAAAAATGTATCATTATACAGAGGAAGTGAGAAGACAAGCCAAGGAAAAGCCTGCATGGGCTGAAGATAAAGTAGAGTGCAAAGACAGAATTACAGTAATCAAGTTGAGAAATGATCCAAGAACTGGACAAGGAGTTCAGTCAATCAATCTGTATACATTGCTGTAGAAGGTCATTTCTTACATAGCAGGAAACGTAAAAAAATGCATATAATGCAGTGCAAAATAAAAAATTCAGGGAAAGTATAAATGTGTGAATGGTATGTACAGAGGTGCTCTGTAGAGTACTTCATCAGGAGGTGACTCATACTATGAGCATGCTGGAAAAAGTCTAGAGTGACTCAACAAAGATGTATGTGGTGAGGATGGGCATGGGTCTGGAGTGACCGCCACGTATTGTGAGAAGGCGGATGGAGAATGTGAACGAATCTGTAACAGACACATTGCCCCGGATATTTATGGCCCAAGGCCATACCACTGCAACATAAAATGTCCAACTTCACAGATGCTACCAATGCCTACGTTTAAATGTATTTGCAACAAAATGTCCCCTGTTAGGCTGAAGAAATGTAAAGAAACTATACTTACGAGAAGTCGTCTTCTACTTTCAAAGTAGTCTAAAAAGGAGGCCAAAGACCCTTTGGAGGTTGGCGGGCTCTCCGTGGGGTCCTGGAAGTCCTCTTTTTCCAGGTTCTTCTTGGCAGGCTTTTTGTTGCGACTGTCTCCCTTCCCCTCTTTCACCTTCTTCTCTGCTTTCTCCCTCTTGGCTGGCTTGTCCGGCTTCTCGGACTTCTTCTTCTTCTTCTCGGTCTTGTCGTGCTTGCCCTTACCCCTCCGCGTTGGGTTGACCTCAGCCTCGAAGTCCTCCAGGGTCTCCTCCGTGGGGCGCGGTTCTTCGTACCTCTCCTCATACTCGTTGCTCAAAACTTTCCCGCCGCTCTTTTTGGGCGCCTTCTCCCTGGTGGGTTTGGGTTGGGCCAGGGTGCTGCCAGCTGGTTTGTCTTCATCAGCATCTGTGTCTGTTTGGTTTTCTTCATATCTCCCAGTGTAGTCTTTGGTGTGGTGCTCAGAGGCAGGGGTAGGGTGGGGGGTTGTTTTGAGTCGGTGTCTGCCTCTGCGATGGTCTCTAGTATGAGGGTAGTGGTAAGGTAGCCCTCTGGTTGTAGTTTTGGGGTTGGGCACCCAGTAGGGTGTAGTTGGAGCTTTAGTAGGCCTCGGGGTGGTTGGGGGAGCAGTGGTGGTTGTGCTGCGTGTGGTAGTAGTTGGCCGTGTGGTCGTGGGTGGCCGTGTGGTGGTGGTGGTGGTCGTAGGCCTTGTAGTTGTGGTGGTTGTAGTTGTTGTTGTGGGTCTTGTTGTTGTGGTGGTTGTAGTTGTTGTTGTGATGGTCGTGGGCCTTGTTGTTGTGGTGGCTCTAGTTGTTGTGGTGGTTGTAGAGGTAGAAGCTGTCTGGATAGGTCTTCGAATGGGTTTGCGTATCACTTTCCTTTCTGGCCTCCTCTCGGGGGGCGTCTCCCCCTGAGGGCTTGAGATGGTGGCCCCGGTGCCCGCTCTGGTGCCTGCACCAGTGCCCACCCCAGAGCCCGTGCCCGCCCCGGTGCCCGACCCGGTGCCAGCGCTGGTGCCCACCCTGGTGCCTGTGCTGGTGCCCGCCCCGGTGCCCACGCTGGTGCCTGCCCTGGTGCCCACCCCAGTGCCCACCCCAGTGCCAGTGCCGGTGCCCGCCCCGGTGCCCGCCCCAGTGCCCACCTTGGTCCCCACACCGGTGCCCACCCCAGCTCCTTCCACCACCTGCCCCTCCACCCCAGCCCCTTTGCACTTCTGCACAAAGCCCTTCTGCCTGTTCTTCTCCAGCTTGCGCATGGGCGTCTGGTCGATGGCCTCGTACACGGCCTCCAGCCGGACAGGGTAGGGGTACCGCTCTTCCACCTGCAGCGTCTTCCGCAGCAGCACCATCCCGAACTTCCCTTTCTCCATCTTGAGGAAGTTCATCAGCCTGGGGATGACCGCCGTGTCCAGGGGCTCCTCGATGACCTTCCCCTCGTCCGTGATGCGCCTCACCTTCCCGCCCATCTCCCCCTCTTGGTGGAACATGACGATCTGCTGCACGTGCCGCTCCGCCAGCTCGCAGTACACGTCCGGCTTCAGCAGGGTCATCATCAGCCGGTAGTAGCCGTCCGAGTCGTGCGGGGCGGTGATGACCAGCACACGGTTTTTCCCCGCGAAGCTCGCCAGCAGGTTGGGAGAGGCAGCGCTACCTGGCAAACGGGCTTGCCTGGGCTGCGCGCCTCCGTCATCCTGGACCATGCCAGGCTGGCTCGGGCTCCTTGGCTGAGTTAGCCTCCTACCTGCCAGCACACGTCTTGCTTGCGCAGTCCTGACAGACCCTTCGCTCTGATCCTGCTGCATTTCCCCGCCTCGTCCAGGGTTCCCTGAGGTGGAAGAGGCGGGCACAGGGAGCGAGTCGACGCCAGCGCTCTCCTTTAGAATCGGGGTGTCAGAATGCGACTGCGCTTTGTTTACTCTGGCGCGACGCAGGGCTGGCCGTCTGAGTTTTGCGCGTGCATCGTCCTCTGCAGCATCTCCTGCCCACGCCAGCAAGAGCAGCGCTACCCCAAGCGCCAGCGTCTGTTTCATTTTCAATATACAGTCAAAGAAAAATTCACTGCGAAAAAAATGAGAATTTGAATGTGGAACATAGGTTTGGGCTTTAAAAATAGATAGTGTCCACGTATAAAACGGTTACGTTACTTCCGAAATGTTGCGCTTCAGAACATAGGAGAATGGGTTTTCCCACAGAATTTTCTTCTGTAACCACTTACAAGATGACAACCCGCTGCAAACATAGAATTATAGTAATGACACAGACAGCGAGGACCTAAATTTGAAACTTTATAGCTAGTCTATACAACGACAATAAAAGCGGGTTTTCAGTTACTTTCCAAAAACGGAGTTCTTCGCAAACGTAAATAATTACACAAATAAAACAGCCGTTGCAGCTTTGACACACGATAAATTTAAAAAAGTCTCTGTTTAAAAACAGTATTACACTTTTTAAAAGGTATCACAAATCTGCACATATCCATGGCAGTAGAAAATCCAGTCCATGTTTGCCAAATGAAATTGCATTTTCTCCTGAGTTCACTGTCGAATCGACAGGAAATGTTTCAGTCACATCACGACTACATTCCAAAAACTTTCTTGTCTACTCACAAGGTTTATCTGTCCAAACGAAATGCATCACGAAATTAACTCACGGGGTGCAAACTATTTTCTTTGACCAGAAAGCGGAGTTTTTCCCCTACTCTTCCTGGAGGTGAGAGCTGATATTAGTCTCCAGAGCGAAGGAAATCTCGGGAAAGTGACGAGTCTCTCCTCTCCTTTGCGTCTAATACTGGAGGCAAGCCCAGAAACGTCAAAAAAACAGCCTTCGTGCCCTCTTCAGAACAGTGCTACGGACCAAGCGCTAGACGAGGACAGAGAAGGGAAACGCCGGCGTAGTGGATCTCACAGCGCAGCTCGACACCGCCTCCCTGGAAGGGGGGTACTGAATTTGCTGGAAGTGACTTCAGGGATTCGTATTCATACAAGACGATGTGGACACGTGGACATTGTACAACTATGCATGTTTTCCCATACGGAAATGAAATACATTGGGAGATATGTGATATATTTGAGAAATATGCTCTACAGCCCAAAAATTTTTTGGAGATATAATTAGAATATATTAATATAAATGAGAAATATATTGCAATAATATACGTATTTTTAATATAGTTATTGAGCTCTTGTTCTCTAAAACATATTCTCAATGTATAACTTTTTATGGCCTCCTAGGGAATTGCATCTTTTTCACATAAATGTAAATGTAGGCTATATATCCAAATTTATATATATAACACAAATAAAAACCGAAATCCCCTTTTCCCTGACGATGAAATTAATTTCATAAGATTTAAGGTTTATAAATGGGCGTCACCTTATAGTGTTGAATCAGCAACAATATTTTTTATGACGTGTCCAGTTTTTGTGAAACTGCGCTGTGTACTGTAACTATATTACTGTTTATAGTAATGTGCGTGAGTCCTGGATGCCAAAGCGTGCGATTTGAATAACCTAATATTACAACAAGCAATAGCAATAAGCAACTCATACCTCCTATAATCCTCTGTTTACCTGAGCCCAGCGATTAATTTAAACTCCGTTGGCAGCTTTTAATTTTGAGCTTTCCACAGCAATGGGATCAATCAATGAACGGCACGCCGCACCATAATCCACTCATCCACTGCTGTAATTTAGGAGGCATCAACTGCCATTGTGCGAATAAAAATGATTGAAATTCTTGGCATACTCATCGCAGTGTAGAGATGGGGGATTATAACATTAGTCGAAATGACCCTAACGCCACTCTAAGTGCTGCAGGCTTTTGCAGCCCAAGGGTCATCCCTTATGGCGTTTTTTAGGGACTCTCAAGAGTAAGAACACAAAGGGGGCAGCTGGAAGTAATGAAAATTCCTCAGCTGTCCCGGCCGCTGATGCCGAACTAATTAAAACTCTCCTTGGGAACGCTGTGCAGCAAGCCAGCGTTCAGCCAGCGTCCATCCCCCCAACTTGCACAGGACCCTGTGAAAATGAACTTGCAATGATTTGGAAGGAAACTGGATTCCCCTTACATTGCTGGAAGAAATATGAAAAATGTGCATTGTCCCCAGAAGCCTTTTTACAGTATCGGATGAAAAGATATGAGCTCACATTTGGAAACAATGCACGTCAGTCAGAGGATGATCAGAATCATATGCTGGCTTCTCTGTGGCATATGTTAAGAGCAAATGTGTTCCTAGACTTACAGAAGCGGCTTCAGATCTGATCATGCTAGCAGGCTGCGTGTGGATGGAGGCCCTTCTGAAATGCAAGGAAGAGGTGTAATTTGTGGGCAGCAGTCTCGAGTGCAGGTGCAGTAACACAATCAGCAAAGAAGCTGCATACATTTTCACCCAGAGGCCAAACGTCAGAAATTGGGTCTCTGGCTTTGTTCAGCCGATTTCTGACCTTATATGAGAGTCATTATATGACCGTCTTTATAAGCAATAAAGGTGATGCTTTTCATCATAAGTGGTTTGTTTTGGAAAATATACATGTAGATCACAGCTCGCGGATGCAGATGTATCAAATGTGAGATGTGAGAGTCGGAGAAATAAAAAGAACTGGTATACACTTTCATTAGATGTTAAAGTGTTTGCTTCCTGTAACAGCATTGTTTTTGCAATTCACTCCCAAGCCCCCTCCACCTCCCCATCTTACAGGAGGAAAAACACTATTGTATACTCATTACAGTAAACTGTAACAGAACATACGCACTCCCCTGCAGAGACAAAACTTGTGATCTGATCTTAGTACATTCATCAGCATGTGGCAACATCAATCAATCAAATTTTCTTTGGTTCAGTGCCTCTTCCAGAGGGACTGAAAAAAAGCTGAGACTGAGAGTGAGACTGAGTGACCAAAATATTCCTCAAACCCCATGCAAAAGGCAATTTTCATAAACTCCCAGAAATATGTAAAAATACTGACAGTGATTGATTTTCTCTCATCAGTGTCTTTTTGCTGTATCACAATTTAGAGTGCAGAGGTGTAACAGAAAATTGCAGAAAGGCTGAGTAGTAACTTAAACATGGAGTGCTGCACTGAATTATTCAATTAAGAGAAAGTACATACTGCTGACTGTGTGTCAGGCTGGTTCATTTGTTTGTTTTAAAATATTTTTTTTAATGTTTGCTCTTTCTGCTCATTTTTGTGAAAAGTGTCAGCCAGCCTCTCTCCCCAGGGCATTGTTTTTGGGGTACAGTACGCGACCACATAAAGGGTTAAATAACAGCAGTGCTTGGACAGTATTTTTCATCACTGTTAAGCTTTAGCTCAGCATGTTCCCCCAGCTGGCTCTTGCCAGAAGTGTTACTTCATATATTACTCTTGACAGAAATACCTTTTATCTGAATTGCTGTAAATAATATGCATCCAAGATGATTCAAGTGCTCTGCTATGCGGTATGTAAACCCTGATTATCCACAATTGCATGTATACTGAAATTAGACCAAACCCTTCACTCTGACCTGCTCCTCATGGTCCTCTGGTACTAATTTGATCTTCTCAGAGGAGCAGGGAGATACTCAATATTCCAAACCTGTTTGTTTTCAATAGCACACAGACGGCGCACGCACATTCATCTGCATCCAGCTAGTATCCAGTAACAAAAAAACTCAAACATTAATTCAGTTGGGCATGCCTAGATTTCTGCACTGATCTAGTATTCCTGAGTATACATAGTGTGCACCTCATAGTTATCAGTGAAACACAGGGCACAATATGAAATATCTATGTATCAGCAAAGCCTCGGTACACAGAGAACGAGCTCGAAGAGCCGAAGAACTATGCTTAGTAATGAAGTTATGCTTAGTAATGAACTATGCTTAGTAATGAAGTCATCATTTTAAAGAGTCACCAATTTCTGATTAACAATTAAGGTGCAGGCTCATAAGTAGAATAGGACCTCTGTACCAATCGCAGGTGGAACTGGCTGTAGCAGAACTGTAGTAAAGTAGGTGCAGGGATTGATTTAGCTGGCGTAGACCAACTGTGAGGAAGGCCCAAGGGTTGAGTTGGCTGGCATAGACCCACTGTAAAGTAGGCCCAAGGGTTGAGGTGGCTGGCAGTTTACTGTAATAACATAGACCTTGAAATGGATGTGGGGTCTCACTGGCTGTCAGCAATGGGGGATTCCTTGAAGAAGAACAAAGAGAAAAAGGTGTTGCCCTGCAGTTAATAACACAGCTGTGTTGGCTTTACTATGGTAATTTAGCTATGGGTTAAACAGCACACATTATGGAGAGAAGTGGATTATTATCTTTGCGGCATTTAACCAAATAACTTCAAATAACCTGCTATTTAAATTTTGAAAAGATAATACCGTAGTCAATAAAAGCAGTCTTCCTCAGACCTTTTTTTGTACCTCTAGAGGCTCTTAGCTCTGTAGACTATAATGAGACTCTATTGCTAGTGGCAAACTCCTTGTTTCATACAGTGCCTCTTCTTACTTCCCTGTGGCTTGATGATGCACTGATGAGTTTGTGGATTTTCCCATGAACATGTAGCAACAGTGATTGATCCTACACTTTGACTGATTTATGCTAGGACTCCTTAACATTCCTAGTAGCCTCTGAATCTCCCCTATATGTTGCCTTCTCTTTGAAAAGCTGGGAAGAGGGGAGCTTGACCTGTCACACAATCAACAAACAGCCTACCATACAACCTGGAATCACTCAAAGTCAAACACTTCAAGTTCCTACATAAAATTCTGAGATGAACCAGTCTGTTCTGTAAATCTTGGAAGGTTAAATAAGTTTCATGAGTAAGCGAGCAGTTTAACATATTTTTTGTGCTTAGAATTTCAACTGAATAATATACTTTCAAACCAGTTAAATGTTGTGCAACTATGGATTTAAAGATGAATGACCATCAAATTTGCTAAGGTATTGATGACTTCAAACTCCACTTTGACTGCTGCAAGAGATAGAATAGAATAGAATAACTGGAAGAATAAACACCCTGAGACATACTGAGACAGCAAACACCACCTATTTTAGCGAAGTGTTTCATACAGAAATCCTTTGCAGCTAATGATTTATCAGATCCAAACATTGGATTCTCACAACTGAAATGCCAGCTAATGAAGGTTAAAATTAGGTAATCGATCGTACTACCTGTTATTTAAATATATTATAGTTGATTATTCCAATTGGTCCTATCAGGATAGGTTGCCATATTCATTCATAACCTTCAGAGCTCTTGGTAAAAATGTAGAGATGTTTGACATATGTAAAAGAACATCACCGCCATACAGTAATAAACTCTTTACTGTTATTGATGTTTATTGGACAAATGTTGATGGATGACTTGAGATAGGGGTTCTGGTGATAGTGTGAACAACAAGGAGCAACCTTAAATTGAGGCTCTTTCTAAAACCAATGGGGGTGATGTTATGTAACCCATTTGAAATCAAGCTGAAGGAGTGTTAGAGGAAGCAAAATTCATTTTAGTGAGGAATCTACCAAATCCAAATTATAAGAGAGCCGACCAACCAAAATTCCATTCAAGGTGGCCAAAGGCCCTCCCATCGTCTAAAGAAAGCACGCCACATGACTCAGACTGAGCACTAACATTATCTATTATGTGTATCAGATGAAGCAAACTGTCTGCTGCCAGTCTTCCTTTCATAAAGACTGTCTAGTCGTGATTAATGAATGAACCAGTGAAGGGGTCCTGTCTAGAGACAAGGGCTTTAGCACAAAGCTTAATGTCGGAACTTATCAAAGACACTGGCCTATAACTGGCACAGACGAGTGGGTCTTTCCCTTTTCTAAGCAATAAAGTGATTTAGATATATTGATTCTGATCTCTGTGGAATGACCCTACCTCTATAGTTTAATGAACTGAATTCAAATTCAGTGGACCAGACAAATGCCACGGTGCTAACAATAGTTCTGGGGGAAGACCACGCAGACCTGAGGATTTTCCTTTTTGTACTGCAAGAGACAGACAATTGTTTTCCTTGCTCATTAGTTAGTCTGTGTATTTATAATCGTTCTAATCACAAGACTGTTGGCATGGAAGTGTTCTTCAGAAGGATCTTTCAATACAGAAGTCTTTATAGAATTCTTGTTTATTTCTTCATGGTCAGTGGTCAAGCGGCTTTTCTCTTCTCTAATTGCATTAATGCATGGCAGTTGCTCACTAAGTTTCCAAGTCGTATTATGACCAGGTCATTCATCATTTTCATAGTATGTTTGCTTTGTCCCATGAATCTTAAACTCATCTCTTGAAAGGGACAGATCATTGAAATTGCTTATATATTTGTTAGTTGCCTTTGCCTACCCTATCCTAATAGATACTAATAAATACATTTCTGTATTTTTCTCATCTAATAATTTTTCAAGTGGAGTTTGGATGTGAGTGCAGTTTGAAACATATGGTCTCCATTTAGTTAATTGAAAAAAAAAATTCATTTTGAAGGCTATATCTGTTATTCACAGGTGGTCTTTTAGGTTTAAAGGTAAATGTATAGAGCATGGGATCATGGTCTGAGGTCAAGGTTAGATTGGATTAGATTAGATTAACAGATGAAAGGGAGTTTTAGATGAACAATTGGGTCTACAGTTCAGCCGTTGTTGCAGAACTGTTTTTCCTTATAATGTCATAAAGTTTGAGTGTAAATTGTACAAAACGGCTTACCATAAATGCTTGAATTTGGATTAAATGGTACATTCAGATTAATGAAAATTGACACAAATATTGCACAACAAATAACCAAAAATATTGCAAAATGTGGGCACTTGTAGTAGAATCACAAATTCCATTAGGGACTTTAAATATATGCTCCAATATTAACATAATGCAAATGCACACAATTACATATCTATGCAGCCAGGAGAAATCTTTCGCTGTGATAGTATTCTGGAAAATGGGAGGAAGAGGTAGACACACAACACATATTAAAGTAAAGGTCAACTAATTCTACCAATTGTCAACAATGGAGATGCAAGCCAAGAAGGCAAAGCAGTTCTGTGAATGTTTGCCCAGTCTTTTGAAGTGCAGCTGACATCTGTCTTGCATTGTGCTGGGAAATGTGAGGAATCGGAACAGGGACCTGGAGCAGCACAGAGTAGCATGCAGGCCACCAAGCCCAGGGTTACACAGCTGTGTTACAGAGGAGAGGATGAGAATGTGTAGCTCATCCTCAATCACAGCAATGCAAAGGTCACCAAAATAAACCACTAATCTGAATGTTATAGTACTACTAAACACTAAGCAGGGGATCCAATGAGGAACACCTGTTTGGAAAAAATAATATTACCACTTTCACCAAATGTACATTAGAAGGTACAACAAGTATTGCGGTGTTGCATCAAGCTGCAAGCCCAATTGCAGTTCAAAGTCAATTGTGGGTTCACATAACAAGTCACTGTAGTGGGGACATTTTGCAGGACACAGAGTTTGAAGAAAAAACTTGATAAGTCTCAGCATTAACCTGTATCAGCAGCACACAAGGGCAGTGTTTTAGCACAAGACACAGAGGGAAAAATGCCTAGATGAATGTTTCTGATGCTGAACAAGCTGTAGCAATGATTTCAGAAAGGGGTAGGCTTTGACTCCTATTATATTACCTGCATACCTAAAGGATTGACGCATATATCACACTTTAGGTTTGTGTTCCAGTAGGTTTCCAAGGAGCATGAGGAAAATACCCAGATCCTTGGATTCAGACAGCAGTAAACAGTAACAGAATAGGAGGCTGAGGCAATGAAAACTCTGACAATTTGACAGAGCAATCCCCAGATGCTTCACCTCCAGCAAATTCTCAAAAGAAGCATTGATGCAATGATTAAATACTGATGTGGTGAGACAGGCAGGGTGATGAAAAAAACTCTTTTTCATCCACTTTCCTGTGAGTCACCGAACTTCTGAACAAAAACATTAACCTGGCCTGTAATCTGTTTTTGTGCAAGTGTATGGGAATTGAAAGGTACTGCAATTCATGCTGGGTCATTCATTTTGCAAACATCAGTGGTCTGTGGCTTCCTCTTTAAAAGAGGAAAAGAACCATTTCCAAAAAGAAAACTTTAACACCACCCATGCCACCATGATTCGCTGTTTACACTGTGTATATATTCTGTGTGGGGTGAGACGAGCTACTCAAATTCAAACCAGGGATCAAAGGCTGGGAATGTTTTCCTTTGTTGTTGTAGATGAATAGTACATTCATCTCTTTGTGCTACAAGGATGAGATCTCTCTCTGAAACTGTGGAATATGGTAAAAATCTGTCAATAGGCTCACATTACCTACAAAACTTCCACAACATGCAATGCAGGTCTGAAAAGATTAATGAAACCATGCTTTCCTCCTTTGTCTTGTGGAAGGCTTGGAGATGCAAATATTCTTTCTAAAAAACATGAGATTCTATTTCCATGTTGGTTGTTCTTAGTATAAACCTTCTGTTGTTCCTTCACAGATACATTAAGAAATCTGGGATTTTCTCCAGGAAGCAGACATTGTTCTTTTGACATTTGCCAGCAATTGGCCTGGAAGAAGAGAATTTATTTGCAAAACCATTTGTAACAAATAGAGCATTGCCATGCCTCAGAACAATGCTGTAAGGTCTCTGTTGTGAGTACAAATATATGAATATGGAAGCACTTATGTGGCAATTGTCAAGAAACCTGTGTCCCTGTACTTGTATTTCATGGAGAGCAGAACCTTTGGTTATATATGCCATTAGACAATAGGCAGAGTAGAATGCCACCAGTAAGATGTCCTCCCTAGTCTGAAATAAATACTGATTAGAATTACCAAAAAGAAACAGACAAAAATGATCATTTTACACAAGTTTTATCCTCACTTCACTGTATACTAACTAAAATACCACACTGATTTCAAACTGCTTAACCTATGAAGCTTTACACAAGCTTGTGTCTGTGTTTACAAGATCTTTCTGCAAACCCCAAAAATCCCTCCGTTCATGAAAGCTGGTTATTTGGTTGTTCCAAGAATAGCAAAAACCAGATAAAGCTTAGATTAGAAACGTATGTATTTAGTGTGCTCTGCACTGAAGCTGGGCACTGAGATGGGAAGACAGCATGTGGTTATAACTTCAGCACGAAGAGCTTGCTGTTGCCTCATTATTTGCAGACATGTCCCATGTTTCATTCGGATCCTGCTTTTAATGGAATGTCTCAGAGCACCCTGAAGGCCAAAGGCTCCATCATTACTTTTCTAAGTCTACCAAAGATCCTGTAGAGGCCACATTGCGCATTATCTACATACTTGCCCAGCTATCCTACTCTGACCACTCCCTCTCTGGCCTCTCTGTCTCCCTTGTGCCTCATGCCATCTAAGCCACAAGTTTACCTGAAGCGCAGCCCCTAAGTTTCTAAGAGCTTAACATAAAAAATATTCTGTCAATATCATCAGTATCAGTATCATTAGATAGGCTTGGCTTTAGCACTGAACATTCACATTGTCTTAGGACGAGCTACTTCATGGCTCGTGTCACCAGAAGAAATCTTCAGTCAAGAAATCAGTAAAACTTTAACCCACTGCTTTAGAAGAGTATCTCACCAGATTTCCCTGGAGAGCTCATAAGTGTGACAGGCAATGCTGCATTTTGCACTTCTCATTGGGTGCTTGCTTGCTCCCTGGTTTGACAGTGCTTGTGACATACCCTGGATTCAACTTTGCACCTGTACAATTTCTTCACCAAAATCCCCTCAATCACTTGAATGTATTCTTTTACTTACCTCTGCTGCTGTTGCACACATTTAGCAGATGTGCACCAATAAAATCACATGTCTTACATTTAGTCTGGAGACATGTGCTAGTTCTTCCTGTTTAAGCGTGCGATGAAAGCTGGCGATTCCAGCTGTGGAGGTTTCTTCCACATCAGGCGCCCTGAGCATGCTTAACTACCTCAAGGAGGCAAACACTAACATGCGTCACATGCGCTGGTTCCATTGGTTTGACTAAAAGCAACACGCAGGCTGTGCAGACTGCAATCTGTGTCTTAGAGAGATGAGGCACTCTGTCTTGGCCACCGAGATCCCCCTCCCTATTGCTGAATTCCCCGCTTCCTGCTGCTTTACACACAGCTCTTACAGTTATCACAGGCATGCAAAGAATGCTATCACCACCATGCATGTGTGTGTATGTGAATTATATTAAAGCCCTGTAATTCACTGATTACAAACAGGCCGGTTAATTAAAGATGCATAAACTGCTGCATGGAATATGTGGGCATGGCACCCCAGCTTTAGTCAATTAATTTATGCTGTTTTAAACAATTGTGAAGTGCACTGAATATTTATGCCAATTGTAAGTATTGGTAAAACTGGAAACAAACAATGACATGCCAGTAAAATTAAAAAAAAAACAAAACTTACATTTACATTTTGTCACAGGAAACACTTGTGAGTCACAGGAACAGTGGAACATACACTACACTGCATCCATCACACAATGCTGTGATAACTAGCAACATCATTTGCTTTGAGTTCTCTGTCCATTCTTTCTTTGTCTGGCAAACCCCAGTTAATCGCTCTCTAAGGGGATATAGTTGGGTATAGAGACGTACAGAATGACAGAGTGTGCTCACAAACAATGCATTATATTTCTGACTTTTTACCTTGAAGCAGAAGCTCTTTCAAAAGAATCTCAAATAGGCATACACCTGGCCAATATGTGGTATTTGTCACCACTTGCAATGTATGTCAATTACTGAGTGTAGTTTTATACTGAAGTGAATTCATTTCTTAATTGTAAACTTGCATGAGGGTACATTACTATAATGGAGCTAAAATCACTTGGCTGCTTGTTGTAGCAGATAAGAGGCAAATTGTAAAATGAACAAATAAATACTGACATTTTATATTTTATGGAAAAGCTAAACATGTACAGATGTATTTGACATTAGATGACTTGGGTTTACTCTGGGAGATATTGATTGTGTGCTAATGCACCTCACTCATGTCACAGATGAATGTGTCGTTTCCTCTGTCGCTGAGACCTCGCTTAAGTCTCTCACAGCAAACAGTCAAAGCTAATATTGACATAACCTCAGTGATGAGGGTCTGTCTTAAAAGTCTCATTCCATGCTGGAGGAGCTGCACCCAGCCACCCTGTGCCTTTACGGGAAATGCGCCCCTGTTCCCCCCTAAGACGTTGTTATTACATCACGTATCTGCGTTTGAAAATGCAGTTATTGTTGTTTTCTTTTCCCGCTTTGGAATATTTATGTGCGGCAGTGTGGTGTGGTGTAAGGAGCAGGGTTTGCAATGTAACCCAAAGGGTGCGGGTTTAATTGCCCCGTGGGGCACTGTGGTTGTGCTCTTGAGCTAGGTTCAGAAGCTGAATTGCCTCAGTAAATATGCAGCTGTATAAATGGATAACGGGTACAAACTGTGAGTTATGTAGGTCACTCTGGACTGGAGCTTCTGTTAAGTAAATACTGTAAACCGAGTCTGGCCTTTTGGGAATCGTTGTGTTTAGTTCATTGTTTTCTGCTGTGCACAGAGACACAGCGTTATTGTGTCACAGAGGGGGATTTGGGTGAATGAAGCACTGTGGGTTTACAGATTCAATCTAGCAGCAAAGGGCCTCTAATTCAGGTTCAACAGGGTCAAACCTGAATTCCTGTATTCATAGAGGTTGTTAAATGACTGACATTTTCTTAAGCATTCTTAATTTTCTGAAGACACACATCCCTAATTAATTTTGTATAACCACTACGTGATAGCCTGCTTCCCCTTATTATCAGTCCTAGAGCTGGAAAGTTGCACAAAGCCAGCATTGGCCGTGCAAAAATATGTTGATATGTTGAATTGGATGATTTAGTGTTACTATTTCTCTTCACAAATACTGTTTGCTGGGCTCAGCCATCACCGCAGTTAGTGAACACAAAATGTGCTCATATTAAAAAGTAAACTTGCATTTATTTGTTAGTCAAAGTTCAAGACAAAGGTTTATGGAACCTAAATAAAAGACTTCTGACTTTTTAACCTTTATTTCAGTTTTCATTGTTTTTCTGGTACTGCTTCTTTCTACACTGAATGCCAGTAGCAGCCAAGCTTTTGCTCATCCAAAAATGAAGTGTTTCAATTCTTATTATCGACACTAGCTCTTGGCGGACATTAGAATCTGCCCACAGATTTAAAGGGAGCTGGCTGAGCTCCATAAAACAGAGCCGAATTGGTGACTGTTAAACCAACAGCCAAATCGATTGGCTTGCCCACAACATCTGACATTTAATGGACACTGATGCTGAATCAGTAAGATCTCATCCATCATGTACTGTGTCTTTCCCAGCTAATAATAAACCATGGCAAAGCAAAGTGTCCTTGCCCCAGTCCCAGGGTATTGACTTTAACCTTAAAGTTTGTTACTGGAGCCTGCATTTTATGACAAGCTTTCTACACCCCTTGGGCCTGACTGATGTTGAGATCTGGAAGTCTTGCTGTAGTTGAGGGCTGTTGGGCAATAGTAAACACTGGGGGTCTTTGTTTCAGCATGACTTGGCTTGAGGCATGGCTGGCTGTTAACTCTGCAAGGTGAAAGGCCCTGGGCTCTGCTACTACATTTCTGGAGCAACATGAAGGTCATTACTAGCTGCTCACAAAGCCTGAAAACTAATAGGACTATAGTTTGTATGTATAGGTCACAAATTTAAACACATTGGGAATCACTGTGGTACACATATAGTGTTTTGTGACAGTTTCTACTGTAAAGACATAGCTAAAGCGATTGATTGATTGATTGATTGATTGATTGATTGATTGATTGATTGAGAACATTGAAAATCAATATCCTGAAAGACTCTATCAATTTGGTTTGGTTGTGAACTTGTTACTTAAATTAAAAATGGAGACAAAGTTGAGCTGAAAAATAACAGTACCTATACTGAAAAAAACATGTAGCTGTAGCTGTGAATTGTGACCTTTGACCCTTGGCTTAGTGACAGAGAGTGACTTTCCAGTGACTTGTTGTGGGCAATCTGTTGATTGCTGATGTTGAGGCCACAATGCTACCATGTCACCTTGGTAATAACTGCTTATCTGTCTCTAACTGTTTACTGCGAGACTCTTGCTGGTTTGTCTTCACTGAGAAATTCAACAGTGCCTTGCCTCTAGTTAGTAAGAATGCGCAGTGTCCTGTGTCCCTGTGACAACCCTCCAGCTGTTTCATCCAGTCACTGATCATTCGGGAGTTTGGCTCATAGATGAGGCCATTATAAAGGCTTGGTTTATAATGATGGTTCTTTTCTCACCAGCCATTTTTACAGTAAATAAGTATCAAATACAGGTACATATCAGTCATTAGGTCTGGATAGCTTACAACTGCTGTTTATGAATATTTTACACTAAGGAGATGCACCAAGAGTGCTCATAGGGTCCACAGCAAACTCAAAAATATGCTCTCGAAAAAAAGGTAACCATTAAACAATAATCAAATGAAGGCTATTTTCCATAGCAGTACATTTTTTTAAAAAAGCAAATATATCTCCACTTCCAAGGCACTCAGGATTTGGAAATGATATGAAGTCCTCATGGTGATTTAATTCCATATTTCTTCTTTACATGCAGCTCCATAGTCAGCCTCATGTACTGTACTGGAGAAGCTGGCAGCATGAGTCCTCCCTCAGCTTTTCGTCCATTACACGTTTTATATCACAAGTATAAAAAGCAGGCGAGCGGGCACAGACCCAGCCGCTAAAGCTGACAAGCCTGACACTTCCCCCTGTCCTGTAGTAATATATTCTGAGATTTTTCATGTCTGTGATTTCCAATTGGCTGAAAGTGAGCTGTGTTCTTTCACTGGCGAGATTAATGTGACTGAAAGTCTGGTGTCAATCTGGCTGGCTCTCATCTAAAACAGCTCTCCAGAGCTGTCTGATCTGGGCCACGGTGTCTGACGTGTGTTACTATGGAGAGTCCTAGGCTTGTAATCTTATCCCATAGAGCCTCGGCTTTCCAAGGCCATCTGATCCCTGCAGCAGAAAAACAAATCACAGCAAACTATTTATCATTTTCAAGCTGATGTGGAGATGTTTGCATTTGTAGCCTGGTCAGCACGTGACGGGAGCTGTCGATCGGCTTATGATTTGCATATTGTCTGAGCTGAACATAAAAAAGAAGGTTCATTTGGTATGTCTTACAGTCCTGACAGCAGGCATCAGACAGCCTTAATGCAAAGCCGCAGTTATACATAACCACAAGGAACCTCAAAGGGCTGGAACCCTACGCTTGTGAGAATACTGTGACATACGGGACTCATATGTGGGGTGCAGGTTTGGAAAACAGCAATCGCCCAAACACTGTAAACACACAATGAGCTGCTGTGCGAAGTGTGTTGAAACTTTAAATCAAAATAAAACCCTCTGGTCTTCTCTCATAAAGCCACACGTGAAGCCGCCTCATATGAAATAAGAAAAAGTAATTATGAAGTACTGTTTACTCTTCCTGCTGTCTGCCGCAGCGCATCCTTTGACAGGTATGTCCTCTGACACCTCAAAGCACAGGTGACACTGAGGATTCTGCCCGGCCCAGACTAATCCCCCCGGAAGCAACTGCAGGCCAGTCATTAGAGACTAGTTTTTGGTGTTAAAATGTACCTGTCTCACAGTCTGTTTGGGGGGATTGAAAAAAACAGCACAATTGCATACAAGAACTGACAGGGTGGGGTACATTTGAAGCACTACCGCTATTTTTTAGGGATACCAATTTCATCAATGCAAAGGTCCAAAATCTGAAGAACCAAGACGAAGTCAGAGGTCCTCGTACTGGACCTAAGATGCGGCACAGCAGGTAGAACATATTGTACCTATTATTTTTAATGCTTTTCAGCTTCATCCCTCTGAGGCTCTATAAGATTTAACAAAAACAACATATCATAAAAGCTATCCAATGCTTGTCGAAGCTTATTGTAGCTGACACTGGAAATAATTTTTGTAATTAGATCATGAAATCTTTTTAGAGTTGAAGAGAAAATAACATGAATCCAGTTATACCCAGAACATGTAATAATCTGTTTATTTAGATGTATAAATCAGTTTTAATACATGTTTGGTTTACTCACATGCCAAAATGACAGAAAGTGAATTTTAGGTACGTGCAGTACCCAGACTGAACAAGATACAGGGGTGGATACCATTTCAAGACTTCAAGCTTCAGGCAGTTTATAACGAGTAGGTCAGAATAAATATTTTAAATATATTTCCAATTATACACGAACACTGGATACTTTGCTGGACAGACAGTAAAAATAGAGGGATGTTTTCAGCACAGTGCTTCAGTGTTCCATTAAGGGTTAACTTGTGCAAGTATATGCACCCTGGGCTAATTGAATAAAGCATTCATGAGTGTTTTACCATAACAAATCAAAAAATTCTCTGGAAAACAGTGTGCTTAGTGGGAACTCAATGACATAAATCGCACACAGTGTTTTTCTGAGGTAATATCCCTTGGGGATTCCCGCAGGAGTGCACTGTGCAGTTTTATATCAAATATGGACAGGCTGACACTGGCTGCCTACATTGTTTGGACAAAATATCCTGCATTCTGGCATTACAGCAACATTGTGATCAGAGCTACTGGACTGTGAGCAACAAGACTTTGCCCACACACACACACACACACACACACACACACACACACACACACACACACACACACTATTATGACTGATTTGCCTTGCAGACCAAGGTGTCCTACAAAGCATTCATTTTTTACACATTAGTTCATACAGATGAATATACACAGAAACACAGGTAAGCACCTTGCTAAAATGTGCTGTACAGTGCCAATCTTTCAACAGGGAACCAAACCTAAAACCTCCTGTTAAGAAGTTCAGTTCTTCAACCACTATGCCACAGTGACACCCATGGATGCATTGCATGCATACTGTGTTTGGTACATTTCCTCTGCTTGTATGTTACTTTTCTTGTATGTGTATAATACTGTTCTGGTACATGCATATTACATTACTGCTACATGCAAGTTATTTTGCTCATACATGCATATTTTCTTGTAGGTGTAGATTCCACAGGGAGATGGCAGGAAGTCACAGTGTAGTGTGTGCCATCATTTGTTCAACTGGAACAATGGGCTGAACTAGTCAGAGCTGTCATGGCGCGAAAGGTACGTCACTTTCTCCCCCCAGTAGAATATGTTTCCCTGGGGTTAGGATTGCAGTCAAGGTTAGAGTTATCTTTAGGCTATGGCTTAGCCTACTGTAAGGGCTCACAGTAGGGTTGGTGTCATGGTTAATGGCAGGGAAAGAGGATTAGGGTTAGGGTTATGGCTTGGACTGGGGCTAGGGTGAAGGTCAAGGTTAGCGTTATCATCAGCATTTTAATTGGTTAGCCTTGGTGTCAGTGGTTGGGTTGGTGTCAGGTTTACAGTTAGTAGTAAGGTTAGGGCTCCTGCTCAATCATGGGAGAAAATAACCAGACACATAATGTATTTCTCCAGCAAGGCAAAGACCTTTTTGATAGTAAAGCTACAAGTGAGTGTGCTTCACAGCGTGACTATGGTCTTGTGTTTGTCTAAGGTGGTCCTGTGGTCCTGCTTCTCCTCTTTAATGTAATGGCTGGTAAATACTGGACCTGCTGATTCCAGAGGCCCTCAGAATGCCTTCACTGTCCTTGGCCTGTTTTCAGTTAAGTAGACTGGAATTCAGCCAGTGCGATTCAATGAGTGAGCAAAGTAACAGACCCTGGAATCTCCTCTATTATTTTGGCAGTGCACCAGGCTAGCAGAGACTGGGCTTTGAAAGGGAACCCAATCCTGCTTTGGGAGCAGAACTCCCAATGATATCAGATGCTTGCTGCTTTGAGTTTCGAGGCTGTTGGTTGTTTTTTTTTCACACAGGGTACAAATGTGTATCCAATCAGGAAAACTCATTTTAAATAACTGAATAAATAAATAAAATATTAGTTCAGCAACTCTCGCATATTAACCGTGGCATTTGAGCTTTGTGACAGTGAAAACAGGCATTATCAAGGTGAACATGTGAGGGGTGGAAACCCTGATAACCACCAAGTAACTGTAATGGTACAGTGATGTGTCAGTGGGAGGAATTTGCAGTTGTTATGGAATTTCAAAACGTTTAGTTTCCTTCAGCTGGCATACTGAATCACACTAAATGTCTTGGATCGAGGAATCTAGGCTGGCCTCACTCAAATCAGTGAAAGCAGCAGTCCATTGCATATTTTCTGTTACACCTGGAGCACTATCAGCTAGAGAACAAAAAACTGCTTTAAGTGGCATAAATGTGTGTAATGTGTGGGACCATGCTAAAAATATTCAGCTACCTTAATGAAAGCAGCCCTCTGCAAACATTCAATGCTTCTGTATATGGACAGCAGGTCTGTAAGGCAATACTGAGGTGCAGGTTAATCACAGGTTTAGATGTAAGGCTCGTATGTGAACCTTTATGTACAAGTTCTTCACGAGAGCCCAGCTGGACCCAAAGCTGAGTCCCGTTTCTCCAGCACATCTGTATCATTAGGTCTGTGAGCTGTTGGGAGAAGTTTTGTGTGTGGTATTATGAATGATATTACAATACCGGCTATATGAAGTGCAAACAGGTGCCAATGGAGGAGTTTTTCATTGTATTTTCCCCTCAACAAAGGCTGTCTGCACCTCTACAGTCACTTTTGGAATTAAGACACTGAAAAACATGGACATTAGAATTCACCCTTGGAGAGGGAGAGAGAGAAAGTGCAAGAGAGAGAAAGAGAGAGAGAGAGACCTGTGGGCCGCATGTGGTGTCAGGTCATGGCATTCCACCCTGCCCGATTGACATGAATCACCTCTTCACTGTGATGGTACTAAGTATGACCAGGTGGGTGAACAGCGCTCACAGATTACTGTACTGTATCTCTGTGTAGGAATGCTAGAGGCACATGTGCCCTGACCCCAGGAAGAACGTGATTGGGTTTTCTTGCATGAAAGGCCTGAGAAAAGGCAACACTTATAACACGAGTTGCATGTGTGGATCTGCTATTGGTTGTCTAAAAAAAAGAAGAAAAGAAAATCCTCTAATGAGAAACATCAGTAGGTTGGCCCTGTCACATGGAGAGGCCGGGAAAGCTGGGCTTGATCCGGGTTTGTGGAGCTGTGCAGAGCATTCGGCCTCGACCAGATTTAATGTGTCAAGCCGCTGACGTCATGTAATTATATCCTAGTAAATGGATTTTATGATCAATAGTGCTAACACGTTGAACTGTTCCGTCTCCTCATTTTTAAATGTGCTTTAGAAATTTTGTTACTCTGCCGAAGTAATTTTCCTGTCAAACATTATTAAGTATTCTCCAAGTCTGTGCAACACTGACCCAGGGCCTGGCATTGTAACTTTAACATTGCGGTTTTGTAACATTATAACATAAACAGAGAAGATGAGTCCTACTATAGCCATCCAAGCAGATATGCTATTGCAATCATTTCTACATTCTCATGAATTATAATTTACATCAATGAGTTGGAAGAAACCTCTATCCACAAAATGAAGCCACAAAAACAATCTGGACTGAAGCAATAAATGACCAACCTGGTTTTCACAGATCTGTGACCGTGCACCTACGAGTTACTCCAGTAAAATAGTTATCGTGCCAAACAGAATGAATAAATGATGGATTGCTAATGTCTGTGAGTCCTTGAGAATACAACTGTATGGTTATGAATAGTTTTCAGTGCACCGCCCTCTTTGGGCCTCTGTTTGTGACCCAGGTGAACATGGGAAAAGAGAAGTCAATATTGAAATATCAGAAGCTGGGGCTGCTTTGGAGTTTAGGGCCTGGTGCTGTGAGTACGAAACTTGTCAGTGACTTTGAAAAATTCTCCATGATACACAGGACTGTTGAGGCAGAACTGGCTCCTGTTCATCATTACTTCACCAGCGGGCCTGTGTTTGCCAAAGTAAGCATGTTATGGAAGGGGAGGGCATTATGGAGGCGCGGGTGGAGAGGCGGGAGTGGAGCAGGGGCGGGGGGGGGGGTGTCGCCGTCATCCGAAGACAGAGGGTCTCTTTCCAGCTCCTGTTTCATTCCCTGCCAGAGCAGAGAAGACCCAATTCAGCAGCTGACACTTACGCTGAGATGAGTTCTATTACTTTAATGCCATTTCAATTTCGCTTCATGTTTTACTGGTCCCGCTGCTCCAGTAAAGGCTCTGAGCAAACCTTGGCAGCCGTGAGAAGCCAGGAGACGCAGAGAGGGGATTTAATAAGATAATGCGCAGGCCGATGGAGTCTTTAGTTATTTCCTGCGCCTTCAGCTATGTTTCCTCAGCGCTCGTTTCTAGGCATCGCGCTGAGTCGTTGGAAACTGAGCTTTTTTTTTTTTTAAATTACCCCAGAGGGGGTGATGTGTCTCAGAGCAGGGGAAGGGAGAAAGGGATTTCCGGGCCCTTGGCTCATGCAAATGACACCACAGCTGCATTATCAATGGTACTGAGGCTGGTCACCGCCGCATCTAGCGGCTTCCAGGCCCGGTGAGATCATTCTCCGGCTTGAGGAGAAAAGCATTAGCTTTCCGCGTGATTTAGTGGACACTGGAACGCGCGCTGTGTTAGTAAATGTGTATTTCTTATGGAGGAATGGAACCCTTGGGAGGTGGGTCCCATCCCGTTCAATGGCTCTGTGTGCTTGTTGGCACATCCACTGCAACACAATGCAAGTTGAGATGATGCAGGATGTGGAGACCCTCAGTGCTTGACAGAGTCCCAGACACACTCTGGATTATGGGCAGAGTGACAGGTCTGGCTGAGCTCAAACATCCATCATTAAACTTTTAATTTATTCATGTTCTTGTGTTTGAAAAAGCGGGCTTTCCTCAAATAAAGCTCAAATGCATTTAATTAGAATTTTTATTTGGGGGGGAGGGGTGCTCTATATTTTCCTGCTCCACTTTGTGCTTTGTCACAGTTCAGTGATTGGAGTTAACAGTGGTAGAAAGGACCGTTGCCTGCGCCTGCTTTCTCCTAATGGAGCAACAGCGGTGAAGCCAATGGTCAAATAAAAACTTCAAAACAGCTTGTTCTGGGCTTCCTAAAGCCGTGGTGAATGGGTCTGATCTCCTTCTGGCTTTGCTGTCACTTGTGTGGAAACACGGAGTGCTATAATCACCCTGGTTTGGAAGATTGAAGAGTAGAGTTCAGCTGTGGCAGGCTCCCACTTTAAAAAAAAAAAAAATACAAGTTTAGAAACCAGATGCGTGCATTTTAATTTTGTAAATCTCCAATGATTCCATGGGTTTTCCATCATCCTATCAGGGAAATGTACCCTTTCTAATTATATTAAACAATTACAGTTTATATTCGCATACGCATTCCAGAGACTTGAATGAATTAGGTGTTGCGTCTGAGGACATTTTTCATGGACATCATTATTACTTATTGTCTCCTCCATACCATTAATAAAAAATAAATTACAATTGCCTTTAGAACTTCTAATGAGGCCTAAAAGCCTAAATATTTGAATAGGACCCAGATCTACTCCACTGTAAACATTAAACTACAATGAACTCACAGAAAAGAATGAGACTCTAATTTTCTCATTTTCTTGTGAGCTCAGACTGGATTGTGCCCAAAACCATCTGTAATCATTTTCTAAATCTGAGTCTGAGTCAGACATTGTTCTGAGCAGAGCAAACCACGAGGTACAGGCAGACTCTATGAGAGTCTGACAGTATGCATTTAAGGAGTTCTGACAATACGACCTAGGATTTCTATTAATATTATTTTTGTGTCGGTGTGAAATAGGAAATATTTTTTGTTAGTATCTTCAAAATCTGTTTCTAGAGATTTCAATGAATCAGGGCATAATAATGCCATTTAAGGAACATTTGCCCATCTGAGTGTTTTACCTCATAACATTTCCAAGTGAGTCATCATGTATTCATAGAATGAAGCATCCATGAACAGCAGATGTAATAATGATCAAAAGCATGTTCGCTTGGTCCCCATTTTGTCAAATAAACCCCAGTGTTGCCACACCTTGACAATTTTGCCTCCTCAGGCAGCATCACTAATCAGTCGGCATTGCTAGGAAAATACTTACTGGAAGAAAAGTTCCTGTTGGGCAGAGATGTTAAAGTGCTTTAGAATGGCAAACGGCACCTGATGATTTTTGTATGAAATGTTTCATTTATTATGTAGGCTGGCTTTTCTGCATCACAATGCATTTCGACCATTTCATCTCTGGATTTAGCATAGCTACAGGCGTATCTCAGGCTGTTATGTTCTTGTCAGGTGGAATGTACAGTACACAGGCATTCTATAAGTGTTTGGTTTAGGCAGATTTTTGTTCTGTTTTCTGTCTCTGTAAAGGCGGAGAGGGGCGTAGTGTTTCACCCTGAGAGAGGTTATCCAAACACAGGCTTGTGACAGCAAGGGGGTGGGAAAGGCAGGCCCTGAATGAGGCTTTCTGATTGGCACACCTCCATCCCCGGCTCCATCGTGGACCAATGGCGAGCCCTGCCTTCTGACAGCGTGACCTCAGACGGCCCCTTCCTCCCCGTTCAGCGCTCCATTAACCTCGCCTATCTCTCAATCTTGTGTCAACATCCCTCTCACGTTCCTTTCCGACGTTCCTCGGTCTTCTTTCCCATTGTGAACCCCTCAGGGCTGTGTAACTCCCCTCCTTTCCACCCCTCCACCCCTGACACACAGTACAGCAAGACCGAACGTTAAATTCACATAACAGAAGAATGTGACCAAGGCCAGAGCCTGCTAGTAAGGGTCTGTGTTACTGTATGAGTAATGGCTGCTGTTTTTTCTCTTCTTGCATGTAGAGCTGGAGGGCATGGAGGCAGGGCCCTGGAGGGTGGCTGGGAGAAGTTCATGGTGTTGGTTACAGCATGCGGGGGTGGAATCCTCACAGACACGTGCTCACAGAGACACAGTGGCAGTGGCAGGCTGTGAGGCCTGGTCCAGGCCTGTGACCCTCGCCAACATGCGAAAGTATCTTTACTTTACAGAGCTGTGAGCTTCTACTCCCCCACCATCAATAGCCATAAATAACTTTTCCCTGATAAATTCATAACATGTGCATCAGAGATTATACATCAAACCCATTTTTACTGCCCAGAAAGAACTGTTGCTGTTGCTGGATGAATGGCTGATGACAAGTCTCATAACAATGGCTCTACCATAATGCCCCTTAAATCACTCTTTAAAGGTCTTTTTCTCTGCTTATTTACGATGCCAAAAAACCTGAACAACTCCAGTCCTCTGAACAAACCATGAGAAAAGACTGCAGCTAATGTGGATAACAGACTTCAGCCTCTGACATATCTTTACAGGAATCACCTCTGACGAATGGGCAAAGTTGTGGTCATTACACTCATTGTGAGAAACTCCAGGTGTTGACGTAGACATTGGTTCACACACTCACTCCATCTCTGAGAGCGGAACATTCTAGCTGTGGGAGAGGTGACTGCCTCATGGTAAGAAACCACTGTACAACAGAAATAGGCTGCCAATCCCAGACTTTTAATTGAATCATGTAGTCATGAAACCCCCCTGTAAAATCTTCAAGGCAGAAGTGCTAGTCCGCAGCTTGCTGGGAAATAAATGACATTTTGTCACATAATTTTAATCTGATGGCTGACGCACTGAACGCTGCACATAACTGTGAAATCAGGGGCCTATAAATTAAATTGAGTGGGGTGAGCAGGGGGGGTCATGATAAAGAAATAAAGAACACAGACACATGGTAGATGATCCGGGATGCATAATGCTTTCACACAGGCACACACATAAACACATATAGAACCTCACATTACCATACACCATCACAGTCAGACAGACAGACAGTCACATGTGCACACATACACACGCACACACACATACACGCATAAACTCACACAAACATGCACACTCACATAAACACATAGGCTACAGACCATCACATTACCATACACTGTCACACCTGCAGACACACAGACACAGACACACACACACACACAAGCACACACATATACACATAGACATTCACATACACATAGACCGTCACACCCGTAGTCAGACGCACACACACCCATATACACACAGACGTGCGTGTAAACTGACACACCCATACACACCCTCTCCCAGGGTCCCCACCGCTCCAGCCTCTCCTCCTCCACGGGACTGAGGTGAACCAGCTGCTGGGATGTGTGGCTGAGAGTCGAGATCTCCGTGTTCCACGCAATTACAGGGTTTGTTGTTATCCTCAGCAGCTCAGCCCCTGGCCCACTGTCCTCCTCTTTGTTCCCTGAGATATGACCTCCACCAGACGACCGACCTCGATTGCAGCTCAGCCCAGCCAAACCCCACAGCAGTGTTTGCCTGCGGATTGAGACAAGAGTAAAATGTCTCCCTCCTTTTATCTAAACAATGCGCGGGCGCGCTGGGGACGTTATGTCATGTTTGGCTGTGAGAGAGAGGGTTTGTGACTGCAATGCATCATGGGTACCTGCAGACCGCCGGCACCGTGACCATCCCCGCCCTCCCGGTCCTCGTCTGCGGTGTGAAACGGAAGTCCGCTTCCGAAGCACAGAGAGGAGCGCGGGGAGATCTGAAGGGGTTAGCACCGAACCGCCGCCGAGCGCGACGCAGGGCGGAACCCTCTGGAACATCTGGAAGCGGAAAGCCGCGCAGAAAGCCCTGCTGGAGGCTCGCGCTAGCGATCTGGCAGACTCGCACACAGGCGCGGTGACTCATTCTCCAGGAAAGCTGTGGTCGCACCAGATGGACGGAGCTCGGGAGACACGCCCACAGCGGCGCGGCGCTTTGCAGTTCACAGAAACATCTCTCTCAGGGCAAACCAGTGGCGGCATATGGCACCCAGTGGGCAGGGAGGAAGCTGACTGGCAGCCGAAATCTCGCACACCGCGTGGCAGCGCTTTGTGAGGGTCCAAATTGTTTTTTTAATGCAGCCCTTCTGCTGTACAGTGTGACTGCTCCACCCGAGCTGGTGGGCTGGGAGACTGAGGACAGATGGGGGGCCCTCTTAGACGTGAGCTCTTTGGGGTTTGATATGCCTGCACTGAGGCCCGAGCAGATTCAGCCTCACCATGTCAACATAGTAACCATGGAAACTACCGTACAGTGTATGAGCAAAATTGACTTTTTAATCGATCAAGTTTTGATACAGCTCACTTCACAAAAACCTCTATCCTTGGGCACTTCATAGGTGCAGGATAAGCAGAGACAAAGCTGTGTGATACAAGTCTCTGTGTGAGATTTAAGAACTTTCCAGAAGTTGCTGTTATTGGGACTCTTCCTGTAGATCACCATATCTCTATAACTGACTTGCATAGTAATTGTTTCTCCTGCAAAGACAATACACAGAGCAAGTAAATCAGTTCATTGA
The DNA here is from genome assembly GCA_019176425.1 of Megalops atlanticus. Taxonomy (NCBI): domain Eukaryota; kingdom Metazoa; phylum Chordata; class Actinopteri; order Elopiformes; family Megalopidae; genus Megalops; species Megalops atlanticus. The sequence goes on from CM032889.1 coordinate 7,340,485, forward strand.
TTCTGTCAGTTGCATTTCCGTGTTGAATGAGCTCCAGCTGAAGGAAGCGATTAGCTGCAGTGACATCGATCAGTCAGCATGGAGGACAGGAAATTAGATCCTGTCAGTGCTCCAGTCAGTGTAAACAGTGTACAATATCGCCATCTATTGGTCAGTCACAACACCAGTTCTCTGTTCCTGCCGGTGCATGACCCTCTGTGAATTCACAAATATGCAATATATATGTAAGTTGTTATTTACCTTCTCATAGTTTAATTGGTTGCACAAGGTTTGGATTCATGTCAAAATATGTCTTCTCTCTTGGGAAAATAACACATTTAAGCAGAAATGTGTCTGGATGTGAGCATGCATGTGTGTATGCTTGAGGCTATGTGTGCTTAAAATAAACCAGACAACATAAAGACATATTTAAGTACGTTATTATATTACTCATTGAAGTTATTACATTATTCATAAAAAACTGATGTAATAACCATGATTATGTTATCCATTCAACAAATGTATTACATTATCTAGATGTTATTACATTACATTTTTTCAATGAATGCAAACTTATATTACAAAGAGTTATTACATCGCTCAAAGTTATTAAATTATTGGTTGTTACAAGCCAGTTAGTGTATATGGTCCAATCATGAGGTGGACAGTGTTATACGGCCCAATCATAGATATGTGGGCAATGACACCGTTCACAGAAATGGCCACACATTTCTTATTTTTTCACACACATCAACCCCACATACTAACTGTGGCTCTTTGTCCAAAGATGATCCTCTTTTTTTCTCCAGACTTCAACTACATAGATGAACATCAGTGGTGTTTCACTGGATTCCAATTCCATTATTCTCTGAAAAAATACAGCGATTAAGAGAGGAGGGAATGAAATCATTCAGTGTGCTGTAAAGTAGATATGGAGTTAGATGTATTGTGAAGAAGCCTTACATGGACATTCCTCAGCTCCTTTATGTCAATGATGGACCTCCTTGAATGATGGACCTCCGGACTCCTTCAAACAAATGCTGTGTTGCTGGCGGCTACTACACCCCAACAGCCAGCTCCTGTTCATCAGCAGAACCCTTCCCATAGCAACTAGTGTGGAGTCATCACTTCACCATAAATAAATACAATAATGTAAAATACTGATGGACAAAACTGATGACAAAGTGCTTTCTTTTTTTACTGGGGGATGGGTAAGGTGGACGGATTAGCGTGGTTAGTTCTATCTGATGACAACTCCAAAAACAAGACATCCAAAAGAGGTGGCAGGTGATATTTTACAGATAATTTGTGTGGTGGGTGCCAGAGTTGTACAATATATTCCCTGCAGCTGTCATACCCATCAGCCACAGTTTGCATTCCTTCTCCAACATTGTAAATTTGGAGTTGTCACCAATGAGGAGAGGAACAGGGTCAAGAGGAAGCTGTTTCCCAATAAGGAATGAAGTATTGTTTACCACCTTAACCCGAGAATCTTTTAACGTCTTCACAGTCCCATAATGCATGCATTAAACTGCTTACATTTCCTTGTGCACAAAAAGTACAGCACAGATGAGATGTTTGACCTGTGAAATGTCTTTTGCATGGGGTTATATAGGTTCTATGGCAAAATTTTATAATGAAGGAACTGATGGCTAGGGTTTTTTGAAGCGCCTGTTCCCAAACAGCATGCCAGTCTACAGTCCTTGCACCCTGTGCCAGATCCCTTTAGTTGGCACTGTTATTACCCAGTCAACAGTTGGGTGATGAACTAAATCAGAGCCCCAGATAAATTTGTCAGTCTCTCAGGCTGATCTTAGCGTAAAATATAAAAGCTGTATTTTTCCAAGGTGTCCTAGCAAAAGATTAGGTCCTGGAACTCAAGTATAGACCCTTAGCCTGCAACATCTTCCAAAACTCCCCCAGCTTTTTCAGCATGTGCCTCCTGGATAAAGGGTCTACCACCCATTAACAGGTTTACATTACAGATGGGAGTGTGTTTATGCCGGCTGACTTTCAAACCTGAGAATCTTTCCACAGCTGCAAATGGTTTGTAAGGTACATGCTGTTATTGGGCTATGGGGACAGTGCTTTCACAAACACAATACTGTAGAATAGATACAGTCATGCAATGCAGAAACGTGATGCGTGATTGCATTCCGATTCTCTTTCCTGGAAATCAAGCGCTTGATGAGACTCACATGATTGCTTTTTGTGTCAAGCGCAGAGATTTGTAGGCCTATTCATTGTCTTGCAAAATGCATTTTACATTTACATTTTGTGAAAACTGCTATAAAATGATGAATTGTTATGCAACAAATGATAGAGATCTGAGAATTGCGTCACCTGCTTTGAAAATGTTAAGTGTTGCAAGAAGTGCGTTTAAGCAAGTTAAGAAAACTGTAAAGTCAATAAATGTAAATGGTCCTCTCTTAGCTATTGTCTTGGATACTTCTGGTCTTTTGTATTTTGTTTTACTGTGTGTTGGCTAGCCAAGCCAACTGTATCACACATTTGCGCTCCAAAAATTTACTGCGTACATTATACTTAGCTAAAATAGATATATTTACATCACTAATTTGAAACATAGCTGAGTAGGTAGATCATCTTTGCTGTGAATGTTATCATCTCCCTAGCTAGTTTAGCTAGTTTTTGCTTGCTTAATATAGAGACCTCCTAATATATAAAAACAGATAACAATTTAAATTGTTAAATTGCTGAACTGTTTGGCTAAACTGCTTGGCAGAAGATAATGACATATTGCCATTATATCTGCATCAAATATACTGTAAATATCTATGCAGGAAAAATGGACTGTCCAGTGGGTGATGACTATACATTTATCTATCAGGGTCATTCAGACTCACAGTTTGGTTTGGCAATGCAGTAATATTTCGGGGGTGAGAATACATTAGCTGCAAAGCGAGTACTTTTGGATTTTTACCTTAAAGACAATAAAAGAGAAGAGGCTGGCAACAGACCATTTCTGTGAATGTGTAATTAGTGCTTGGCTGGTTAATATTTGTGCTGACTAGACAATAGAAATTGTTGACGAATGAATTCCACCTGCATATGATCAACTTCTCCTTTATCCTGTCTACTGATGTATTGTTATGTGATTTTTGATTCAGGTCTGATTCATTAATTGGCTCCACGAGGACTCCCAAGGAATTCTTTACAAGTGTTGTTTTTGGTTGAATTCTCCCATCTGTCTTTCATTGGGCTATGTTACTCTGCAGAGTATTTATTGTGCTGGGGCAAGCAGATCAGGTAGCGCCCCTGGAGGTTAAGAGGTGCAGTGGCTCAATAGGCTGTTGCTAGGTTTAAGTGCTTTTCCTACAAGTATGCCAGTTAAATAAATGCTTTTAAACATAATACACTGAAAGAGTGCCTTGGAGTTGAGTACAAAGAGCACTGTGAGGGAATAACAGGCCCCAGATCTTATTTTCCACAGAATGGTTGAAACCTGCTCTCTTTCCAAAATGACATCTTTCAGATTTGGACTTTTTGATGAGCTGCATAATTGGGGTAAATTCCATTTCAATTCAGTCAGTTCAGGGAATGAAATGAAATTCAGCTTAAGAAATGAAAATTGTCCATCAATTACCTTGTAGATTTTTCAATTAATGGATTGAATTTCAGTTCATTTCCTTGGCCAAAGTTAGCTAATTGAAATTACAATTTGGCTACCTTTTCAGCACCAGTGGTTTACCTGAGTCCATGTACTTAAGATCCATACAGTGATTGCTGTTTCAGTAGTAGAAAATTTATGTGGTGCCAATTGAAAGTATTTTACCATGCACATTTTCTACCTTTCAGCTCAATGCCACTCTCAAAAAATTATGTATTTTCCTATTTTGAAGATTTAAAGGTTTTAAATCAACATTAAATAAGCTTCCCATCATATAAAAACTATATTTTAGGTATATGTCCATCAAAGATACTTTTCAATTGACTATTTTTAACATGTAAATGATTTATACATTATGAATATTAATACTAATATTAATATGTGCTAAAATTTAATGCTCAGTTGCTTAATCTTTATAATGAAAATTTAATACTGTCCCATTTCTTGAGCGATGGTAAAATTTCAGTGTGCAGCATCAAACTTTGGTTGAAATTTTCTCATTTAGGTGGAGCATAGGCAGATGCTGTAAATGGTGTCAAAATAAATGTGGGCCATATTGATTTGCATCATGTCTGTTTGTTGTGTTCCGGCATTTGGAATTCAGACAGTATCAGGCAATTGAAATGTGATGCCTTTCTCTCCAAAGTAAACCTGAAGGTGGCAGCAAATGTATGCACTGCTCACATAGTAATAAATGCTTTTGTGCAGCAACCTCTTGCCTAAATTAATCATAGTTGTGTTACATTTTCTAGTATGCCGAAAGATAAATAAGCACTCTTAATGAATAGTTTCGTTAGTTTTTAAAGGTGTGAATAGAAATTAAATGAGTAAGTTAAGATTATAATAATTAGGAAAATTGGCCCATCCAAAACCTGAATAAATTACAAGCCTCCAGAAGCTCAATTTTAAAATGATTTAACAACAATGGGAGTTAGTATATCAGAGTGTAGGGGGGCATTGAGTCTAACCACAATAGTGTATTGTCTTTACTCTCTGAGTAACAAGCAATTAAATTTGAACTTTAAATTTAAATCAAGAACTTTCTGATCTTTAACTTCTGTTGTCTCTGAAGGAACAAAACATACATACATGATTTAGTGGCAGTGAATACATTACTGGCCTTGCTGGCCATCTAGTCATGACACAAGGTGCTGCTGTTCACCACCAAGGGAGCTGTTCAGTCAGTCAGTCAACCAATCAATTTATCAGTTAGTCAGTCAGTTGGTCAGTAAGTTGTTCATTCGGGTAGGTCTGTGGCACTAAGGTTGCCTGCTCCAGCTTCAGCCAATACAAAAGAGACTTCAATTCTTTCAGCAAACTTAGGGACAAGGCACTTTGCTTAATGCAAGGCCACCTTTGCATTGGTTGCCAGAGGCAGACACAGGGGGGCGCTGTTGTTCATCCAGTTCCATTTCCCGCTGTGCCCTGACCCCATTCAGACTGCAGCCCTGTGCCCTGATGAGCCTGCAGAGGTGAAAGCTGCCACAAATTGCAGGTTGTCACAGACAGCCTTGCGGTGGTCATCAGGAAAAAAACCGGGGGATTCTAATCATGCTCCTTTCTATCATCCTCAGACCGCAAACTGCCTCATTCTTGTTTGGACTCGCCCACACAAAGTGTAATCATGTCTTATACAATGCCCTAATGAAGAGAAAATGAGACTGGCATGTGTGATCCACTCCCTCCTGAAAAGCTGAGAGCTTCTCCTGAAAGACATAACTGGTGTCCTGGCTAAATTCCCAATCAGACGCTCTCAATCTGGCCATGTAATCATCACCCAGTTTAATTGGCTAAAAAAATTCCTCTCTCTCCACCTCAGCTGATGAGCGTTGAGTGTTCTGCTGCTAAAATGGCTGCCGTGCTACACGTTAATGGTGGTTGAAGTGAGCCACCCGTTCTCGATCGCTGTAAAGTCCTTTGCGGTCCTTTAATGGTGTTATATAAAAGCAATCAATCATCATCTCCTATCAGTCTTAGTTTTTTGTATTTGGTTAACCCTCCCACCGAATGGCCTGGAATAAATGTAGGTATATGCTGGGTAACTGAAATATATATATAGCATGTGTATGTATTGTGTATGTATGTATACATGGAAAAGACCCAGAGGATGGTGTTCATTAAACCATTTTGTAACATTGACACAAAGAAGGTGAAGCCACTGCCATCACAGCATCTATTCCTTTATATGCTATATGCAGAGTGATATGATCTATATCTAAATACTCAACATCACAATAGCAATCATTCTTTTTTTAACTTTGCGTGAGATCGCAAACTGAAATCATCTAGGAATGAACCGATACGGGGTCAGAGCTAATGTTTTGATATTTAGCAACCGATTCGTTCAGACTGTTTCTATGACAACTTTCATACACTGCTTGCTCCTTCATGCTCATTTTTATTCAGAATCTCTGACTCATTGGATTAGAATGTAAAGCCAGAATCAAAGCCACATAACATGAAGCGTTGCTCACAATTGATGTCAGTCTTAACAGGTACACTGATATTATGAATATTATTCTTCTTCGTGATCAATAGCTGTGCAGTTTTCTTCTGCGAAATGTCCGTTTTGAGTTGTGATGGTGAATCTATCAAATAGTATGTTGGAATCCACGGTGCCTCTTCCTCCCTCTCTTGAACTTTGTATCATAGAAATGTTCTTTTCCAACAAATTTGTGAAACATGCTCTGTCATTCTCTATGGCTTCAGATGGAAAGCATTTCCGTGTGGAGCAATGCTGCATTTCCACAGAAACCTCCATGTACTGAATTTTTTAGAAGAAACATGCTCTTGAATACTATTACTTTAAAAGGACTTAAATGCGGATCATGACCACATTGACATAATGATTTTCGTCAATAGCAAATATGATCTAATTCATGAAACATTCCTAAATGAAAACAAACAACTGGGAACAATGCTTCAAAAACTGATCCTGGAATGTTGTACTACATGTAGCAACAATGTGACCTATATAGTTCAACTTCTCATTATGAAATAAAGACACAAACAAGCTCTTTCTGGCAATCTTTACAATCGTTGTTCTTTGATTGATCAGTCCAAAATACCCACAAAAATATACTGAAATAATGTCTACTTGTTGGATTCTACTCACAAAAAGGTTGGACAGAAACTCGATGCGGCCTAGTGCCAATTCTCTCTTCTTTATGTATGTATGTACTTATTTATTTATTTGCTTTTCCCCATTATCCAATACCAGCTGCACACAGCTCATCTTACCATTTTGTTCTGTTGCTGCGGGCTCCTAGTCATTGTCAGCTGATGACACAACTAGGATTGAACCCAAGCTTTAGAGCTTGACTTCAAGATGAGCGCCTTAAACACTGATCCACAGGAGACCACCAAGTCTCTTTTCCTTTTTTCCTCTTTTTCCAAGGAGTAAGTATCTGACTCTTTCAAAAAAGCTATAAAACAGCTTTTGAAAAAAAAGATCCAAATAGCCTGAACAATAACAGGCCTGTTTATAATATTTCCTTTATTTCCAAATTATTGATCACACTGTGACACTGCAATTATTCACACATTTTAAGTCCCCCAATATTCCAGAAACAAAATCAAGAAAGTTTTCACTTACAATACAATAAGTTGTAGAAACTGTTCACCTGGAGTTTGTGAATGATATAACTGTGTCATCATCTCCTGGGCTGTTTTAGCAGAGGTAATTTGGGACTCAGCTGCCACATGTCAATCCAATGATCATGGAGGTGTACTTAGAGTATGTGGCTCAGACCATACTAGTCAGACATTTTTCATTTTGTGCAGATCAACAAGGTTTGATCTCTTTATAGGAAGACATGGAGTCCTGCAGGGTTCTATTCATGGGCACCTACTGTTCTCTCTGTGCACATGCTGTTCCTTGGAGAGGTAAGTGTCACATTGTAAAATTCCATTGCAATACAGTCGATGCACAACTTTATGTCTCTCTAAAATTAAAGAAAGCTCCACTACTGAATAGACAAACAGTATGCCTTGGTGACACAAGAATCTAGATGAATGCAAAAAGAATTGTGAAGACTTTGTGATAAGAACTTTGTTCAATTCCAACATGTTCCTTTAGTAGGCAGTGGCTCTGTGATAAGACCTTTATGGTTTGCCCTGGACACCCACGTCTTTTCTTTAACTCCAAAAGCAGAGGCTAGAGATTCTGTCGTAACATTAGACCCTGATCTCTCACAGAATTCTCAGCTCCAGAATGGCCTTTGTCACCTTGGAAACAAGGACAGACTGACACATTTTATCTCTCAGAGATGCCTTTACACTCTCAGGTTTGGATCATTGAAATGCCATGCCGTCTAGCCCTACAGTCTGTATTTTGTCCATTTTGCCGTTAGCTCAGAATGCTGCTACAATGATCTGAATGTACAGTTAATCTAAAAACATGATCGCATATCATCTGTCCTACTTCCCTTCGCCAGCTCCCCCATAAATACTGCGCAAACCTCCGCATTCTCCCCCGTTCTGACAACACCCTGGATTGTCCACCTCTGCCACACCTGAGGGATGTGTAATTTCACATAATCCTACTAAAACCCTTGTGGTCTCGGGCAGCAAGCTACCTTGAACTCCCCAAAATTTCTGAATTTACAGCCGGTGTCAGAGGCCTTAAATCAGGGGATGACTTGCTGCACCATGTTCAGGAATCAGAGACAAGCTCAATTTAGGTCCAGGCTAAAAACCCATCCCTTCGGCCTTTCCTACAGTTAACCCCTGCCTCCCCCCCTTGCTAGTTCTGCTTTTTCATGTTGCACTGGCCCGCAGCACTGTGTAATTTCAGCACGCCATGATAAGGGCCGATTCAGGCAGAAATAGCAAACATCATTTTTCGTCAACTTTTCTAGACCAACATTTTTATTACTGTGACATCACAGTGACACATTCCTAACTATTATAGAAATAAATGTTTTTAGTCTGGCAGTGTATTTCACAAAGGACAAGAAAAGATGAATATTGATCACATTTTAAAGCTTGCTCTGAGGGTTAATGCACTGTTTTATTGTTTGTTTGGGGGTTTTCTTGTTTTTATTTTAGTCTGAGGTCCATGCACTTCTGCACCTGCTGCTGTGTGAACCTTTCAAGTGAAATCCCCCCTGCCCAAAAACACGAAAGCTGCTGTTCACCCCGAGTGGAGACAGAGGGATAGACCAGCATGAGCAAGCTATGATACAATGTGTGCCGACATTTGTTCTACCTCTCCTTCTCTCTCTCTCTCTCTCTCTCTCTCTCTCTCTCTCTCTCTTATTTCTGTCTGAAATTCACATTCAATTCAGATTTATTGCCATGGTCAGCATAGGGTATGTGTTACCAAAACACATCATGTTCACTTGTAGAGGAGGAAAAAACCGTAATATACATACATTCTAATGATCTCTAAGCCTCATCAATGGCTCTATATGAGGGGAGAATATTATTTGGTAATACAGGAAACACAATTATAACAGGCAAGTCCACGGTGCTTAATCCACACGCACCATCTATCCCTCTGTGTCTGAGTGAGGTGCCTCTGCCTCTATACTGGAGACCGCTTATCCTCGCTGTCTGTCTCGGTCAGTGGAGGAAGTGCTCTCCCTGACAGCACAAGGGAAGATGTCTGTGCCCAGGCCTCCTCCTGCACACAGATGAAGTCTTTACTTCCTGCGGTATTGCTCCCGTGCCGCCAGCTCTTTTTCCATCGGGACCTCCCGCTTAGCGCCATTACCAGCATGCCGGTGCGCAGAAGACCTCACAGTGTTTGCCCTTTATTTGGTGTAAACAGAACATGTTGACTCACATCCTAAGTTATCTCCCTTTTTTTTTCAAAGTTCATACATTCCTTGGCACCTCTTTCAAAGGTGAACGTATGAGGGATGGGTATAACTGCTTGACATGGAAGTCGGGAGATGGTTGTCCTGTCTTTTCTCGCAAGTGTTAATGAGAGGGCAGCTCTGATGCTCTGACATCTGAGGCTGGTCCTGTTGGTTGTGAAAGGGACTGCAACTCTGACTGCAGTTCACCCGCAATGACTATGCCTGGCCCGAAAGCCTACCCAGGTGACCTTGCACTGGTCTGGGTCCAATCACTCAGAACGAATCAGCACCATTAGTTTAGCGCTTGTTTTATGTGAAATATGAGTATTCTGTGGAGTGTTAATCAATGTGGGCTGATAGGCATCCACAAGAGGCTTCCAGGTGGCCCAGAGACAGCATTACTGATGCTTTTTAAAAAGCTCTCATGGAGTGTCAAAGTTCACAGAGCACGCTGGAAAGAGGAGGCATGTCCACGGCGAGGAATCTTTCTCACCACTTTGGGAACCCATCGCGGGGGTAAGCTGACCCACCGACTGTCGCAATAAATAACTCGAAGCCATCGATAAATAAATGAACGAATGCCTCATGCTTCATGGTCCGTATCTCTCCGCAGAGCCACACCAAGGAGCGAGCCAGCCCTGAGTGACCCTGCCAAGCTGGCATTCATCAGTGTAATGGAAGCCTTTCTGCGTAGCATTGGTCCAGATTCAAACTCATCAACACAAACTTTCAATCGATTGGCTCTTTTTTTTCTGAGGAGGACCAATTAGCTTCAAACTTACTTGACTTGGGGGGTGTCCTGTCTCTTAATTGTCTGAGTTGCTGTTTCTGAGTATTGTAATGCTTGTGGGTTGCATGCGTAGCAGTACACCGTACCCAGCTCTGACTGCGCTGCACGGTTTTTCTCTGCATTTGGTCCTCTGAGTGGATGCGTTATACGTGCTGTGGAGGGTTCTGCCACTCATCAATCCAGCCCAAGCAGACAATCTCCTCATCCCAACAAGCATCCCAGTCACAGTCTGCCGTGCTGCTGTCTCTTCACTCACTCACATGCACCGCCTCTTGTAAGAAGCGTTACAGGAGACCCTCGTAAAAACGGTGCCATCAGGCATGACAGTGTCCAGCATTCAACCGCGACCGTCCTCCACCAACGCCCTCTCCCACAGGCGTATTTTTCTGGGGGTCTGCTAGAGTACTAAGGGTCATCCCTCCTACCGCACTTAATCTTGGTCAGGTTCCCCTTCCAGAAGGGAGAGGTCCTGGAAGTGTTGGAATTCCAGAGCCGATTTCATGTGTTTCCCGTTGAATCCCCCCCGGGCTGCGCTGGCGGCCGGAGCAGGGGTGCCGTAACTCACAGCCACAGCCACCGGGCAGGTGATGCAGACAGGAAGCTGACCACGATGTTTTTCGGGGGGAGAGGAGCCGCGCTGTGGTTGGTCCCCGTCAGGTTGGTTCCCATGTCTCGCTCAGGATTTAATGGACTGAGACAGTGGGAATGTGTCAGCCTCTGTTTAATTTACGGGAGGACCGGCAGCTTTTGTACTCTCCTCTCAGGTCACATACCAAGGAGCGCGAGCGAGTGTGTGTGTGTGTGTGTGTGTGTGTGTGTGTGTGTGTGTGTGTGTGTGGGGGTCAAATTTGCAGAGATTAATGATGAAGTTCCAGTCTGTGGTATCTACAGAGGTTGTCTAAGCTACATTGCCTGAGCCTCCAGTGTAAAATGTCATTGGATGTGGGCTTATGCTCTCTCCCAGGGGCTTGTGGGATGAGGTCTTTCTGACCACAGCTGGAGGTGTGGGGTCTGCCGTCGGGGTTGGGTGAGGTGAACTACTGATCTCACCCCATGCTTCAAAGGCATACTGTACAGAATTGTACAGAACTGCTTCAGCTCACTCATAAGAACTCATCAATATTAATCTAATCAAAGAGTTTTTTAGATCGGAGTAGAAGAAGTTACCTCAGAGAGTTGAGAGACTCCTTAACCCCCAGCCCCTGTGCTGTTCCCCCAGGCCCACTACATTAAGGACTGCACTGCCCCAGGGCACCGAGAGAGCAGTCGGTCGCGTTTGGTTCTGAATAACCAGCTATCATTAGGATGTACTTAATGATTCAATTAGCGGTTTTAAAGAGGAAAAACATTATAGTTATATAAATGTATTTATACATTTATATAATTATAAAACAGTTTTGTGTTCATGAGTAATCATAAGTCATTATCAGCATTGTGATTTTTTTTTTTAATTTAGAACATTTACAGGTTTGTTTCTGTTTTCCAGATCATTATAGTATTTTTGCAGCCAAATATCTCTGATTTGTTTTTTCTGAGATCAATTTCATTTCACCAGCTGGACACGGACAACTGAATTTGATCAATACCCGACATTCGTTTCAAGAGCTCTGAAACTATTCCTTACGTTAACTGCATATGTATCAAAGACTTTTCACCACTTTAGCTGTACAGGAGAGCCAGGAAAAAATCCATGCATATTTGTACATGCAGGGTATGTATAAAGTGCAGCTTTTATCTGAGTGCTGGAGCCCCTCACCATTTGCGGATTTGCAGATCAGAAAATCGGGCTTGATTGGAATATGGGGATTGAATGGAGGTGTCTGCCGGCCTCCAGACACAGCCATACTGCAGAGGCTCAGCCAGGTTAGGAAACTCCTCACTGAGCATGTTAATGTACAACTCCGTGCACCCCCTCTCTCAGAGAGCAACCTGTTCCTGTTAGAGATGCTGAGGGGTTATTCATTCACTTACAGGAAGTTTAAAGAGTGAAATTAACCCCTTAAGTACCAGAGAGACTCGTTGACTGGAGTTTTCTGTATGGACCCAGAATACACACACACACACACACACACACACACACACACACACACATACACATTTTCTGCCTAATTTTCATTCACTGTCATTGTTCATTTGAGTCTGCAATTTATATCCTCTGGCAGGTAATTATATATTGCATAGTTACGTTGTAGTGACCCGTGCGTAACCAGCACTGGCTTTAATCATACAATGGACAAAACACAGTCTGTCCCAGTGTTTCTCAAGCCATGGTCTGCAGGCTGATGCCATCCGTGGGAAGGTGCTGATCAGTTCCTTTGCACTCCTTTCCAAGTATATGCTGTAATTCTATGGATAGTGAGCGGGTACACGGATATGTTTAAAAGTCTGCTGGGTGGTCAGAGCCACAGTGAGAGAGAGACAGAGAGAGAGGTATCCTCTAAGAACTCAGGAAGCAGCACATTGATTCCTGGTGTGAAATAGTTTGAGAAACGCTGGTATATCCATTAATCTCTTCCATATCAACAGATCCTGCTCGTACTGACACCTATGCTGTGCTGTGCTGTGCTGATTAAATTGTCCTCTCTTTCCCTTTGACAAATCAGCACCAGTCATAAATCAACAGAACACACAAATGAGCCGTTACCAACTCCCCCTTCCACAGTTAAACCCTGTCTATGGACCGCCACCCGGATTCCCCCCAGTGTCATGGGGGTTCTCTTTCATGTTTCAAATGGGTGGAAGCGCCGCGCTAATAAATTATCAATTTTACAAGTAGCACTTCCTGTGGCCCGTTCGGATTTTCCACCTCAAAGTGCCAATCAATGCTGGAATGCAAGAACATGATTCTTATTTGCTAGGGGTCACTGCTCCGCTGGCCCCACATTCTGAAGGGCCATTGTTTGGCAGGCTGAGAGACTCCTTAACCCCCAGCCCCTGTCCTGTTCCCCCAAGCCCACTGCGTTAAGGCCCTACACTGTTTGCACAGCGTGCTCAGAGCACCGAGAGAGCGGTCAGCTGTGTTCGGCTTGACATAAAAAGCTATCATTAGGATGTATGTGACGGTTGAGTTGCGGTTTTGTTTTTCATTTCAAGGCAGAAAAAATGTTGTGTGAGTTGAATAATCATTATCTGTATGTGAATAAAAGATATTTAAACTGTCTGTAAACTATAAACAATAAATATCTACTAATGTAAACTATACAGCAAGTCATGTGCTTGAGACAGTGGCTCCAAGAAAATTCAGTTTGGAACAGTGAATGGGTTCATTGATTCTGTGTCAGTCCTGCATTCCAGATGACAGGAGAAGGTCCTGAGTATGATCGTCCTGCAGTCCCCTCTGACTGAATCTACACACCATGGGTTTTGTCCCAAAATTTAGAGCACGCACTGATTTGACGTTTCTCATAACGGTAGGGTGGAAATGGGATAAAACTAAAAAACACACTTTGCCATAACAAAACTGCTGTCTCAAAAGCACATTTTTTTCTTATTTAGAACAATTATGGATACTTTTTTGCAGCAGGATATCTCATTTTTTTCTGAGGTGAATTTTATTTCTACAAAAGGACATGGATGACTCAATCTGATTAATAATAAAGCTTGTCTCAAGACCTCTGAAACTACTCCCTGAGCTAAGTGCAAATGTATCAGTGACTTTTCGCTATTTTAGCCATGCGGAAGACCTGCGACACAGTTGAATATTCACATCAGGCGTCACTCCCTGTTCTCAGCTTCACCCTTTACCAGCCCACACTCTCCCATTGTACCACAATGTACTTACATTATTGTCATTATTGTTACAATATTATGACATATTCTACACGCTGAACACATTTATAGAACTGTTAAATGCAAATATGCATGTTTAATGGATGACAACTGCAATTGCAGTTGTGTTGTGTTAGGACCAAATCTGCCTTTGTAGAGACGTCTTTATTATGGGTAGAGTGCAGTATTCATAGGGATATGTTGTATGTATTTCCCCTGAACACATAACCCAACTGTGGAAATCAGCATTAAATTCAAAGCACAAATTCTGAGTGTGTTATAACACATGAATATAAATATCCCCATGGAGAACCTATCACAGCAATTATCAAGAGGAGGCAAGAGGGAGTTATGAAAAATAAAAAGATCTTTGTTCAATCTACGCTCGATTAATGTGCAGAAGTAGACATAAAAGGCTTTGGATGACGGCCACACAATTATTCTTAAGTGGTGGATTTTAAAGCTAAGAGACTGAGTCATCAAAGAGGCACTGTCACTGTCCTAATCCATGCTAATGTATTTGTTTTAAACTCTGACTTTCCAAATAGTGTGCCTGTTGCTCTGCACTTTGTGGTCACTGACCATAGAGTAGACCACAGAGTCCAATGAATACATCAAGAGTGTTCAGCAACCTTGTAAGAATGTATACCTATACCTAAGTATCTTTTCATAAGTCACATGCAATGTAGTTTGCATCAGTAGCTTTTCAAAAGATGAGGCCTTGAAAATTCATCTTATACTATATTAACAGGCCATCAATTGTGTTTATGAACCTTCTTTGGCAAGCATTTATTAATATCAATGCAGAACCATCAGAGCCTTGTAGACTTTCAGTGAAGGCCTGAGAATTTATAAAAGATGTTTTTTTATTATTTCTATAAACATTTATTTCCTTAATTTCTGTTTCATCTTTTCAATATTTTGATTACATTTCCTCAGTTTCCATGTTGAAAAAGGAAGCTAATAAAAGAAAAAAATCCATTTAGTTAGCTCAGCCAGTGGTTAGGACCTCAGCATTTCAATAGAAGGCCTCTGCCATTCAACTGAATTAGGGTATATTATTGGAGTGACAGCTTGATTAGCCAATCACATTTTAATTTGTAATGGGTGGGACGTACTTAAAAATATACATAGCTTTCTTTTTTGTAGTTAATTCTACCATAGGTAGCTGGCTAGGGAGCTATTTAGCTATATAGCATTACTTATGCCACAGGCATGAATTCTGACTCAAACAAAGTGAAAAATACTTTACTGAACAGTCTATGCTGTGGTTATATTATGCTATATGATGACTTTAAAAGTATCAAACAAATATTCAAAAACACATATCTAAGGACCTCTTACTTTCACCCGTTCCAGGTGGCCCGCAGATAAGCCAGCCACCTTTAGCACAGAACTGCCTTACGTTATGCCTACCATGGAGGCTGCAGTACCTGGAGAGAAATATGCCCTCAAGATGTACATATTCTGACAGCACTTCCGCTTTCTGAGTGAGGGAGCCAGCGAGACAGAGAGAGAGACAGAAAGAGGATGTTCGAAATGGGCAAAAGGGCCAAGTATTTCATTATTGGAAAGGATGCTGATGCTTTTCAAATAATATATGTTAAGCTCATATTGTGTGACCACCCCAATCAACTAGGAATATTACAGTCAAATGAATATACAGCATAATGGTATGTTGTTTTCTTCAAGAGCTAACATATTTAATAGATTTGATAATTTGGTCTATAAGTGTCTTGAAGTAACTGTATAGAATTATACTCTCCAGCAAGTTCTTTACAGCACACAGAGAACAGTCAGTTAAATGTGTGGTAACAGTGGTCAGTTTAAGGATTCTACATTACAAAATGACTGACTGATCAACTGAGTGAATACTTTGACAGAAAAAGGCAGGCAATAACATGAACTGGGACCAATTAGGGATATAAAGAAGAAGCAACGTGAAGAACAAAACAACAGAATTTTTGCATGCGCATGTGTATACATGCACACATAAAAGCACACACACGCAAAAAGCACATGCACAGCGCGTGCGTGCACACACACACACACACACACACACACATGCAGAGAAAAGGAAACACAAGAAATCAGGGAATAATTGTAAAGGGGGAGGGGTATCCTGTGTAGTGTGACCTTTGACTGGAAGGTAAAGGCAGAACTCAGATTGGAACAACGGGTCACCAGTGTTTGCTTTCTCTCAAAGTGCTGCCTGGGCGACTATGCCAGGAATGTGGAGAACTCCACAGATCGCCTGTGTGTCCCAATATGGCTCAAAGGTATGCAGTCACGTTAACAGAAACTAGACCTACCTGACTGATCGAAACTACACCCACGCATTATTAACCCCTCGGCGCCCGGCGTGGGAAACAATGCCGAGGCCTTGGAAGCTAATTCCTCCTCAAACAGGACGGACAGAGGCAGCGACAGCCTTGAATTAGAACGGGAGCGAGAGGTGACAGAAAGAAAAAAAATATCAAGGTTTGCCATTATACCCAGTACAATGAATCTCTGCACAAGAGACCTTCAGTGCTGAAATTCTTTATAAAGGTGTGGATGCCATTCAACATGTCAGTATTTTTCAGATGCATTATAATATAAGAAGAAATGCAAGGCAGAGGCTTGCTATTATTTGAGGAATTGTGGTCTGGAGCTATTTTGCCAGAGATAAAAACACTCACAGAGTTATGTAGCAATCCCAAACAGTTTTTATGGAAAGTTGGTTTTTCACCCTGTTTCTTTTTTTTTGCATTTATATTTAGGTTCCTTGAATTATAACTGTATTAGAATAACACATTCGGCCATCTCAGAATGTGTGTGGATGTGTAGGTGTGTGTGTGTGTGCGTGTGTGTGTGTGTGTGTGTGTGTGTGTGTGTGTGTGTGTGTGTGCGTGCGTGTGTGTGTGTGCCTGCGTGTCTGTGTGTGTGCATGTGTGTGAGCGCCTAACACCTGCTAACTCAGGTCAAATGAAAATAAATATACATGGAGTCTATTCTTTTCCCAGCCCATCTGGAAGCGCATTCCTGAGAGCTCTTGTGGTTCTGACTGTGTCTTCCCTTCCAGGGCCCAGCCCTGCTGTGGGAACGAGCGTGCCTGCCCGGCCTCCCTCCGCCCGGCCTCCCTCCCTCCGCCCGCATAGCACACTGCCCCAGCTCTCTATGCACACAATCCTCACCCTCCCGTCAGTTCAGCGCTGATTCTTTTCTGGGTGGGGGGGGAATCGTGGTGACATACCCAGCTCATGGGCACAAAAGCAGCATTCCTCTGGGGATTAAAACCCTGCAGCCCCTGTCCCAGAGGCCACCCCTTTCCTGAAGTCTACCCTAGAGACCTGAGGGCCTGTCCCAGAGCCCGCTCCACCCCTGAGGTCTACTCCAGAGACTACTCGAGGGAACTGTCCTGGAGGCCACCCCGCTTCCGAAGTCCACCCAGACCCTGACAGCCTCTCCCAGAGCCCACCTGACTCCTGCAGTACACCCGAGACCTAAGGGCCTGTCCCAGAACCCGCCACACTCCTGCAGTCCACCCGAAAACTAAGGGCCTGTCCCAAATCCCATCCCGCTCCTAGGATCCACCCAGGCCCTTCCCAGCTGCATGTCTGGCTGATGTGCCGAAGCTCCCACCCCAGCCCTGGTCTGTGCGGAGAAGGGAGAGGAGAGGGTTCATTTACTGCACTCATAGCTGTCAGGGTCACACTCATTACCTTCAGCATGCCAAGAACTGAGCAGATGGTGTCTGTCTCTCCCTGAGTCTGTCTGTCTGTCTGTCTATCTATCTATCTATCTATCTATCTTGCTTTCCCAATCTTGCCCTCTCCTCCTCCCTGTGTCTGTCCTTCTCTCTCCCTCCCTTACTCTCTTGCCCTCGCTCTCTTGCAGTGATTGATCCAATTGTGCGTCACATGAAGTTTCTTTTTATGCAAAACCCCTGTAATGAATAAATGAGCTCCACTGCAGGCAGCCTCTCGAGAGGCAGTGCGCAGGTGAGTCAGTCATCTGAGAGGGACGCGGGCAGTTTCAGAAGGAAGAAGAAAGGGTGAAACATTGGCTTATTCTCAAATCAGCATGGCGCTGCCTTGTCACCCTGTTTGTCTCACAGCTTGTTGGGCCAACGCTGCGCAGGTGTCTGTGGTCACCTAGACACTGCTGCACTCTCTCACGCACACACACACACACACGCACACACACCGCTCTGCAGGTGAGCGAGGCAGCAGGTCATTTCTGCCATTAGTTTGGGAATGAGGAGGGCTGCTTTCACCAGGTCTTCTGGTGCCATGATGAGAAATACCCACTCCCACCATCCCCCCCTTCCTGTCCAATCAAACAAATTACTCATTAGCTAAATAGCTAATTACTAGCGACTGCTGAAATTAAAACATTGCCAGAGGGCACAGGTGAGAGGTGCTCCTCTGACACAGGAGAGTATTTATTCACAGAGGGTTATGAAATGCACGAAATGACCTTGTGGGCTTGCATGGCAGTCGGAGACCTGGGATCGCCTTGAGACGGAGCCGCACGCAGTAACAGGCTTGCTCCAGATCGTATGCAGATGACGACCCAGGAGAGGGCTGGATGGCCTGTTCCTGTCGGGGATGCCGTCACGCGGCTTCGGTGTCGCCCCGAGTCCCGGCCGGCTGAGGGGCCGACCCGCGTTTGCGCTCGCGCCGCGGCCTCCGAGGCGGAGGGGTCAATGACGCCCGGCGTCCTCCGCCCGCCGCTGGCTCGTTACGTCAGCGCTGGCTTGCGAAAGCCGACGCTGTGCAAACACGGCCTGCGTCAGAGGCCCGCCGTGCCGACGCGCTCGCTTGCTGACGCCCAAGTGTGGCTTTCATCCTCCGCCGCCGAGGCTCACTCCCCTCAGCGCGGGTGTTTGCCAATGCAGTACGAGCGAGTGTGAGCACACACGTATTTGTGTGTCTGCCTGTGTGTGTGTGTAAGTATGTGTGTGTGTGTGTAAGTATGTATGTGTGTGTGTATTTATTTGTGTCTGCCAGCATGTGTGTATGTGTGCGTGTGTTTATGCTTGTGTGTGTACACAAGCGCATGCAAAATCCTCTCGTTTCTGTTCTTCACATTGCTTCTTCACTATATCCCTAAACTTGCAAATAGTCCCAGTTCATGTTACTGCCTGCCTTTTCACTCATTTGTTCAGTCAGTCAGTCATTTCTTCATTCATTTTGTCATACAGAATCCTTAATCTGACCAGTATTACCACGCATCACACCCTGATAGAATAGGAATGTGATTTTTCTGCCTCAGAGGATCTTACTTGAGTCACCTTTAACCCCAACTGACTCATTCTCCAGTCAGGCACACAGTCAAAGACTCCTTGGAACCTCGGCCAGAGGAAGCTGTCCTTCTAAAATACAGGGGAAGGATTAATATATTTTGAATTATTCACTACAAATCCAAAATATTTCATTCTTTATTTACATAGGTTAAAATTTGTGCATAGCTGCCCGTTGTCATATTGCATTCTTGCCATTACATTACTGTCATTTTACACTACATTACAAAGTTTACATTATAAATCAAAGTTGGTCTGTGTGGGGCCCACAGTGGCTCAGTCAGCAAGCTCATTTAGCTGCCAATGACTTGGACAGCACAGCTGCAGAACAAACCGGCCTCCTTCCACCGAGGGTACAAGTAGGTATATCAGCCAGGGTTACCTTTTAGGTGAATTTTCAGCCACTTGTGAGTTGCTTGGATGACGTCAGTGGAGTAGCTAGCGGCCACTTCACTGTGATGCACTGTGCGAAAAATAACCACTGGCTACGAGTGAGTACATGGGAGGACTGCATCTGTCTCACTTCAGCTCTCCTGCTCGACTGCAAGGTTGCCAGGGTGAGACGGGCCTGACGTACAGTTGCCAGTTCCAAACAGCGTAGCATAAAGGGGAAGAAAACATTAAAGAAGGTCCCTCTGTGTAGGTTAATTCAGATAATGGCACTGAGTCACAGTGACTTCATCGGGCAGTGACTCACACAAGGCCGCAGCTCACTTGGACTTAGACTCCGGCACGGGTGGCTCAGGCTGGCCCAGACCGCGGCGATCAGTGCACCTGCGTACACGTGTGCATGCGTGGGCTGCTCCTGGTCAATATTTAAATCCCCGCTGTAACCGTTTCAGCTTTATGGCCAGAGTGGGCTGTAATGATAAAGAGTCCTCCTGGCTGGCGGAAGATGAGAGGAATTGACCTTTTTGCGGTGCCGTTTATGTCCAATATCCTCCCCTCCGCGCCCTTTAGCACCATTGAGACTGAGGCACATCAAAGGCCCCGCGCCGGAATCGTTCTCTCTCGGTCTGAGCAAACACGCGCTGATAGCGCCGGCTCACCTTTCACCCCCTCTGCGGTGCGGGTGAGACACGTCGCAGCAGCGCTGTGGGCGGAGCGGCCGAGCACGCGTCTGTCAGCCGTCAGGGACTCAGCTACACGGCGCAGAGCGCAGCCGGCGGTTCGTGACACCGAGGAGCGGAGCGGGTCTTCATTAACGCGTGCTTAATTATGTCATCATCGTCGGGGCCGTTAAACAGAGCAGAACTGCTCCCAGCTCAAATTGAGCTGAATGAATTAAGCGCACAGAGAGTGAATGAGGGACCCATTTTACAGAGTAGTTGTGCTTGATGGTGACTTCGGTGAGGAGTAGGAACGGTGGTGTCATTTTATGCCACTGTTTTTTAGTGCTTTGTTGCTTTAACTGCTGTTTTAACTGAAACATCTGGAGAAAAGAATCCACTTAGCATGTGTGTTGCGTGTGTGTGTATGTGTGTGTGTGTGAGTGAGTAGGTGTGTCTGCATGGGTGTGTATGACCATGTCTGAGTGTGCGGGTGCGTGTGCACATGTGTGGGTGTTCCAGTGCGTGTGCGCGTGCATGTGCGCGTGCATGTATGCATCTGCGTGTGTGGCATGTGCATAAAGGCAAACCCTTTGTTTTTTGACACAGGAAGTATGGTGAATCATATTCAAAACAGCAGGAATTTGGTGGAACAGCACCACAGACCATGCTCTCTCTGCCTCATTAATTTGCACCGAGCTGTTTTGACACTTGCATTAGACGCTATCATTTTAAATATCATCTCATCATAAACACAAAGAAATACTGAACAAGAACACAATTATTGATGGCTGTGACCACATGGTGATGATAATGAATTTTGTCATGACGTAGAGAACAAACAATGCAAAGATGTGTATGTATGGTAGAAGGTATTCCATTTTCTTTAATCTGTTAAAACAATAATTGACAGAATTATGATAGAATATGAAGGCTGAACTGTATTAACTGTTAAATTAAGGAAGCACTGAAAAATGGATAGCTTTGTTTGCCGCACCACTGAGTATCACTCTGTCATGGAGAGTGATTAAAATTTCATCCATGTCTTATCTCTAGCCATCATTGATTCATCTTCAAGTGATTCTGGGATTCATCAAGATCAAGTGCACTACCTAAGCAGGCCTAATTTACCTTCCTTTACCTTTCGCCACTGAAGCTTGATGGTTGATCAAATATGGCAGAACAGAACTTTATTTATTTGTTAACTTTGTTTGGTTAGTTTTACTTTTCTTGAGGTGAGCATTATGTAATCTTGCTATGTTGTAGCAGTGCGGTAGTGTTTAAGGCTGCAGATGTCATAATAGATAGAGGGAGAGCTGTAACAATGAATTATGGCTGATTTTTCTGATGTAGCAGCATTGCTGGACTTGGGTATTATCGGATGTACTCAGATCTACTACCAGATCAACTACCGCCATGGATATTCCTGGATCCACTTCAGCAGCTGCTCTTTAAACTCCAGCAGTGGCTTAGACTTCTGTGAGGCTGATGGGTGGCCGTGGTGAAAACACAGTGAACAAAGTCCATTTGAATGGGTTTTTAGGGATCACAACAGTTTAAAGGCTGTTGTGCAATGAAAGTTCATCTTAGGAGTTTTCAGACAGTGCCTAACTCATTAAATCAAACCATGCTAAACTAGATTTCTCAACCCTCTCAAAATCAAACATGTCTCCACCGTCCTGTATCTGCTTATTTCTGGCATCCAATTTCCTTTGGGGGGGCAGTGTTTGGGAGTGGGGGATGACACAAGGTACAACAACCTCACCTAGATGGCCAGGTGAGATCTTTTTACCCCAGACACCAAGCCAAAGATGTTTCTGATCTCATCCTTGCTGGATTTACATTTTTAGAGCATTGTTAACATCTAGGTATTTGGAAAATAAATTAGTGAAAGAGTCTAGAGGAAAAGGGCACCTCAGGGACAAATATAATGGCACTGCATGTGATAGCACCAGGACCCATTGAGAACAAGGGATTCAACAACCAACAGAACAAAATGTTCATTTTTGCAGCGGAGAGCTCCAGTAAGCATGTACCAAAGCTGAGCCAGCCCGCAGACCACAGCATGATGCATGTCGCGTGATGCATGTGTGTGTGTGGTGCGCTGTATGCATGTGGCACGTCATACGCCACATATCAAACGTGTGTATCGCATTTTGCATACAGTGTTTCCCATGTCTGTGTTGCATGTTGCGTGTCGTGTGTGCATGTTCCCCTGTGTGTGCGTGCTCCCCTGTGTGTGACTCAGGCATTCTGAGACCCCGCAGGCGCCCCCCCCCCCGCCCCGGGGTCAGCCCATGCTCCAGTGCTGCTGCCTCATGCCAGGGCCTGTGTTTCCCAGCAGGCTTTGGCACCTGACACCCACAGCTCTGGCCCCCACGCTGTTTGCTCTCCGCTGTTGACTTTGGAAGGCAGCAGTACTCCTGTGGCAGCCGCTTACAGAGAGGAGGTTCCCTGTGTGGGCCGGCCTAGGTCACCGCATGGCCTCATGGGAGCCTGTCCCTGGCACCCTCTGTGACGTCATAACTTAAGGTGCTGCATCACTGACATGACAGGGCAGTAACAAGGACACAGATTCCATTCCATGACGTTTATCCAGCAGACACTCTTATCCAGTGTGACTTACGTAGTTACACACATATCATCCATTTACATACCTGGATATTTACTGAGGTGATTTGGGTAAAGTTCCTTGCTCAAGGGTACAGCAGCAACGTGAGAATGGCACCAGCTTTGGTTTACAAGTTCCTTCCCACTGAACACTGTTACAGATATAACAGGACACTGCCTGAAACCTATGGAAGTTATGGAATCTTGGGTGATTATAAAAATACATAAACCAGTGAGGCAACTTAGTGAGTTGATGATCATGTTAACAAAAGGATACTAATCCACTCTTATGAACAGATATTGCTGTTGGCAAGTACACAGAGGTGTGGTTAGCAGTAGGTTTGCTAATTACATTCTTTGTGATAGTAAGAATAACTCATATGGAAAGTGAAATGTTGTTTGAATATTATTCATTGCAGTCCTTACCAGAAGTGTGTTGCCTAAATGGGGAAATGCTGAAACAGCTGAACAAATGTCAAAGAGACATTCCTTGTCATAAAGTCATAACACTTAAACCTTTGGAACACAATCTGATTTTTTTAAATAAATAGTCTGATGAAAATTGTGTGTTATTTTTGAACAGCATTTGCAATCATTTTTGTGTTGCTTGTTGCTTATATTGAGCATGAGATGTGTTTGGATTTAATAGATCATAAATATGTCCTAACAGACAAGGTTTCTTTCTAAAGTGTGCCATTGATCTCTCCAATCGGTTATCTCAGAGTGCTTTTGGACTGTGCACTGTAGCCTCTCGCCCACGGAAAGTGTAACCATGCAGATAGTTCACCTCACCTGTAATTACCTGGCGCTCCCACACAATTACCGCTAATTACCTCTTCATGTAGGTGGGTGGCACCCGTTCCTGTCCACCACAGTCAAACACAACCACTGTCGGCTTCTACCGTGGCTATAACTGCAGCTACCTGTTCCCACCATAACCCAGCCTGCTATGGCATAGGCTTGGGGGGGTGTTCCTCTGACACCGGTAGTGATTGTTTATATCTGAGGGAATTAGAGATTACAGACAGCACCTCAGCATAATCCAAAACTCAGAATGTTCCTCTGCATCTACCTCTAGGTTTTGGCTTGCCATTACCTGAGGTTTACCATGTAGGTAAGTGCTGAAGCAAGCAGGACTGTCTTCCAAAACCAGACCTTGGAAGACATGCGCGATGGCGTTTGTTCAAATGCCACCAAATCCTTTTCTGGTGAAGCACTTCTCGCCCCGGGTGCCTGACTCAGCCAGTGTTTGGCCAAAAAGTGACAGCAGATACGAGAAGTGATATGAAATCTGACTTATGTCGGTGGCCAAGGGTGGATCCGATTGTGAACGGCAGGACAAGTTTGGAGCATTTCAGTTCAAACAGCCGTCCCTCTTGGAGGAGCGTGTAGAAGCTTGCCGGAGCATTTAGGGGTGGACACGTAATGCAGGAATTTGCAGAATCTGACCTGTGCCACGCTACATTTACCAGCACATCTCCATTTTGTCAATGGAGACCCAAACCCCGCTGAAAGGGGCGGAGGAAAACGCTTCCCCTAAAGGTCATTATTCAAGTCACGCACATTCACAAAATCCAACAACCGCTGTGTGATTCATTCTAAACATTTTTTTCCCCTCCTCAACAATTTTCACTGCTTTTATTTGCGTTTGGTGGGGACAGTGTTTACAGAGCACACTGAAGGTTCCTTTGGCTTCCCATTGTTTCATTATGCATAACTGTAAAGTAAACAATAAATGATTCACAAAAAAGTCTGACATTTTTATGAATGTAAACGTGACGAAAGGAGTTGCGGATGTTTATATTTAACCTTTTTTTTTGGTTTTATGATGGAATCCATGCAAAAGCCCGGAAATGAAAAAGAGTGTGTTGTTTTGTACAATAAACATTAAATCGTTTACAGATCTTTTAGTGGTTTTTAATGGGGAAAACAAGGGCACTTTTCCCAACTAAACTCAGTCGTTCTTTTCTATAGCCTTTTATTGAGGTCATGTCTAACTTGACATGTGCATCATTTGTACAGTTACAAATTCATTTTCAAGACAGGCCAAGCACTGTAAAATGGCAGTATATTCAACAGCTCAGATTAGGGGAGCATTCATTGTTGACACTATTTGGTTCATTTCTGTGTAAAGAATTTTTTAAATGGCATTTTTCTGTTCCCACACAATATTTTCATCAAATTCATGCTCATGATGATGAGTAAGAATTGAAGAATTGAACTGCAAATGATGCACCTACTAAAATCAATTCCTAGCAGGAAAATAACCATAAATTGAATATCCATGCACAGACTGATACCTTTTGGACTGATAAAATAATAATAAATAAAAGCTATTTCTCTCTCTCTCTCTCTCTCTCTCTCTCTCTCTCTCTCTCTCTCTCTCTCTCTCACACACACACACACACACATACACACATCTTTATGTGTGTGACTGACTGAATCATTTGTACGTGTGTATGATTATATGTATACATATATATATATATATATATATATATATATATATATATATATATATATATATATATATATATATATATATACATGCATATCTGATCATGTATTCATATGTAGCAGCAATGTAGAAACAGGGGCGATACCTTAGGCAATGGTGGCATTTAGTCTTAAATCTGTGCTTATTCTTTTCATATTCAGAGTAATGCTGAACACATTGTGTGTGGCTTATGACAGCGTATTCACTAGGTCTGACTCATGCCAGGAGAATGAACCGTTCTCCAGCTCCCTGGCGGTCTGCCCATCTCCACCGCGGTGAAGAATAGGAGCCGTCCTGACTGAGATACGGGAGGTGTCACCCTATTCAGTCTCCAAGGTCTCTACCTAAAAGCCAGCCCGCCACACCATGCTGCAGGTAGGAGGGGTCCTTTCACAAGCTGACCTTACCCTGCCTGCACAGACCATTTCTTTCCCTGAAAAATCATAACTGAAGGAGACCACAGCAAAAAAGGAGGAATAATTAGTCATCCGCTTCAAAGGCAATGTACAATAAAAGATTGCCCTCTAGGTAAAACCATACAATGCAAACAAGGAATTAGCCACCCACTACATCTCTGATTAATACCAAAAGGAATGCAGATCAGCCCCCTCAGCCACCATTAAAGACTCTCTCACACACACACAGATAAACACACACACGTACACACACATATAAACACACACAGACACACACACACACACACACACACACAATTGCATTATACACACACATAAAACATGTAGACAGGAAACCACACACATACACATACAAAGACAGGCACCTACACACATGCATGGATGCACACACACACACATACGCACACAAACACTCGAGCACGCACACATACACACGCACATACATGTGCACACGCGTGCACACACACGCCTGCGAACACATAAAACATCCCAATTGTGTTCTGCTGAGAGTCTGCTCTTGTGTTGTGAGATTGCCAGCTGAACAAAAGGCAGCGAAACGAGGAGTGAGAGTGGTGGAAGGCAAAACGCTGCCACGCTGCTCGTGTCGCTCCATGAAACCACAGTAAGGAAACCACGCTAACGAAACAAGCCTTCTTTTTCTAAAAGCACACTCTGGAGTGTGAGTGAGTGGCGCTGGGCTGAGCATGCCGGCGCCCTCCTGAACCTCCTGGCCCGCTGGCACCCTGACCCACCTGGCCCCCCGGCCCCCTGGTACCCCAGCCTGGCAGCGGCCTGCTGGGACTCTGCTCGGGGGGTGGCGCGCCGGGTGGAGGCTGCGAGGAGCGGCTGGTGGACCGCGCTCCACGCGTCTGTGCTGCCACAGTTACCCTAGCAACAAGCGGTTTTCTGGGGTGCTTCTCCCTCCGATAGCCTTTTCCTGCCTTTCCTTGCTAGTGCTGACCGTGTAATGGGTGGGAAAACAACCAGAAACCCGTCTACGACTTTTCCCAGACCCACACCCAACTTTAGATGAATGTAGCAGCACATCTGGCCCCTAATACAAATCCACTGCTTTTTTATTCATTCTTGTTACTCCCTGCAGGTGTTTTTTGTGCTACGCCTGCATGTCCAGAGAAAAACACAGAGAAAGGATGGGTTTTTGATGAAGTCTTAAAATGATACTCCCCGTGTTGATAATAATGTGGATGTAAATAAATTGTTAAAACTGTTTGTGTTCAGGAGTAAAAGCGTTTGAATAATAAAAAAAAATAATCAGTTTACTGGAAAAACCCCTCTCTTTGAAACAGAACAGTACTTAACAACTGAAAATGGAAGGGCCGGAAAGGTAATTACAGAAATTGTTCTCATGTTTAGCAGCACCACCTGACTTCATCGCTGCAAAACTGACCCCTTCACTGTTTTCATAGCAACCGCTGCAAGAAGTTCAAATGAATGATCAGAACTGTGACATCAAGCGCGTGTTTGAATTTCCTGGAAGAGTGGGAAGCCGTGCTATTGAAGACAGAGCTGCCATACCCATTAGCTACTCTGATGTGCTGGCACTGGGGTGGCCAAAGCAGAAAGAGCATTCATTCTTGTAAGAAACAGCATTGCCATCAGAACTGACCTTAAAGGAGCCGATGGAAACCACCAATGGAAATGCTGAGCGTACTCTTATGATCACATAAGCATCCACAAGTTTTTTGTTTTTTTTTTAACCGTATCCTTCAGTGAACCTACATTTTTACTTTGACAGCATTTCCCTTAAGATTGACCTTTGATTCTCTGAAATCTAAATGTATAATTTCCTGTTAGATGGCAAAACACTGTGTAGACCACACCCACCCACCCACGGAAAGAAAAAAAAACTGCAAGCAGATCTCAGTAATGTATTCCAACTTTTGTTATGGTTGACAAGATTGATAGTCAGCTGCTGGGTATATTTGAAAGGGCACATCTAAGACGTCTTCTTACAGTAGGGATGTGGTAAATATAGGGCTATAATCACTAATGTCTGCAAAAAGCAGGTCAGTGTGGAGGAGCATCAACTGCATATTACGTTAAGACAGGTTAAGACTGATTTGTGCTGTCATCATAAAAGCGTTTTCCATGACTCTAAGTTCTACTACCCCGACTGCCTAAGTCGACTGCCTCTTGTAGTGGCTCACCTCTGAGGCAGGTGTTCTCTGCTTCCACACGCACCTCGTGAGGCTGAGGATTTCCCAGCATGCACACGGGGGGCAAAAATAGCTGACATGCCTGGGAAGAGTCAAACTTCCTCCTCGTGCCCTGACCCATCCCTCACTGTATCACCTCCCAGTCATTCCAAACACAGAGCCTCCGCCAGCCTCACATACTTTGGAGATGAGAGGCGTAGGTAGGACTGCTTGATGAAGAATCCCCGCGACTTTGATGTACGGCGAGCATTTTTATCTCCTCAAGCCGCCCTCGGCGGCCGGCCCCCTTTACATGGATATAAATCAGCACGTCCCCTTCAGTACTGTGAAGATTCCCTCCCCGCTGGAATGTAATACGGGGGGGGGGGTCTGGGAGCCGAGCTGTTTTGAAACGGTACCTCTCCTCAAAGTCATGGGGGTAAACTCACGGTATTGCAGGTGAGCGTGCTCAATGGATCCGACGCATCAGAGAGCTGAACTTAGCCTGAGGGATTCCGCTGCCACAGAGGAACAGCTCCGGGGGCCTGAGTCGGAATGCATCCTCGTGTAGAGGCATATGGAGCATGACTGCAAAGACAAAGGAGAAAGTCATCATGATGCAACGAGAAAAGGAAGGAAAAGAAAAAACACAGCTTTGTTTCTGGGGTCCTTGAGAGAAAGGATTCGTCAGGAACAAAAGCCCTTGAGAGAGTGGTGCCTACTTATAAAAAAGAGAACATTTGCACTATTTTCAACACATTAGAAAAGCTTTTTATTCATTAAAAATGTGGTATGCTTATCTGAGTGCTTTGTATGACATTGACCAGACCATTTCATTATGTGGACAGTATTCAAGGTTGGAGCCAGAATCAACCTAATTTATTTATCTTTGAGCAAGGAACTTACATTTTTTATATTTTACATTTTGGGGAGGTTTTTAAAACTTTTGTGTCATTTCTCTCAGTTTCTGTTGGATACATAATGTTAAATATTTATAGTCCACGAAAACTTGCTCAAACTTGGAAACAAAACACATTTCGGTTTAACCAAACCTGGAGTGTGTTTCTAAATCAATGTGGCTTAAGTCCTCAGGCCTGGAGATCACTGAGACCACCAGGGGATTCCTCTCACCTGGGATATTCTGGGACACCATGACATAGGCATTGATACAGACTATTTATTTACTATAACCAGATATTCAGCTCCTGCTTTCCATTCATCCTATGTATAGGAGGTTCAGATTGGTAATAGGTTGGTTCCACTGCCAACAGGGCACCAGGTAACAAGGCATTCCATTCTAGACCGCACCCTTTCAAGAGTCTTCACAATGTGCCAGGGAATCATAATATGTATAGCGTGCATAGCACACACAGCATTCAGCACCTTCAGTGTGAAACCTACAAGAGCTGAGTATCTGGTCATAATAAATAAAATATCAGTGGCGTCCATTCAAAGGGCTTAGACTGAAATGGGAGTGTGGGTGCAGGAACCACATTCTTTCTTTCGATTGCACCACTTGTGATCTTATTTTGCTTTGCTTTGCCTTATTCTTTGCAGAGTTCACTTTCACCCTGTGGATCCCGATCAAACACACTGCGCTCACATCAGTTTTATTGGTTGGCTTTTACTTGTGCTTGGTAGTTGAACGCTTCCCTCTAACATGAACAAAACCCAAAGCTGTGAATTGGTGTTTAATATGTAATATGTACGGTTAGCATGATTAATCAACATGTGGAGAGCCAGATAAAGTTTATATTATACCCCTTGCTAATGTAGCTGTATTCTGAAATATCTGAAGTATTTCCATTTTCCCTGCAGTTAAAGGACATATAAGCATTAATAACTTAACTCCAATACCTGAAATGGATGAGGAAAAAGGCCCATGGGTTTAATAAGTTAGATTTAGATCATGCATTATTTCATTATGCAATATTATGGGTGAATAAAACCATAATGATAAAAAAACTTGATGTAGCGAAGCAGAAGGAGGGCCAAGCAATTACTACAGCTTCATATATAGGAGTTCCTCCTACCTGAAAAACAGATCTCCTCCAAATCTCACAGTTGCATCAGACAAAAGCAGTGCCATCCAAACATTCATTCACCGCGCAGATACATGCTAACAGGGCCAATGAATTCTATGGGCTCTTGCTCCAGTTCAGGGTGGAACCATACAACCCGCACGGATTGCAGGGAGAGAGGCATGCCTCGCCTGAACATCACGCAGAACAGCATGCTGAATGAGCCACGAAGGCGTCTGTGTCAGAGATGGCATTTTTGCAGCCATAGGTCTTTTCCTGTTCGTGTTCCTCTGCCGGAGTCCCCCCACAGCAGGACCTGTGCACAGTCACAGAGTGTGCGCGCTGATACGAGCTCACAGCCCAGTCCAGACGTGCCAAGGTCAGTGGGGTGCACTGTGTGAGATTTGGCAATGAGGGGGCTGTTGTTGTCTCTTTTAACCATTTGATCACTTTCAATCTTATACTATATTCACTGTGTTCTTGTTGCTATTTTGGCACAGCAATAAACTAACTGGGGCAGATAAAAAAACAGGTTTAAAAGTGTGAAATTACAAGTAAATGTCCTTTTAGACGGAGAGACACTGGCCTTCATGAATTGCTGCGATGTGGACTTAATTGCATTAAAGATATATTCCTGCGCAATCTCTTGTCTGAAGTTAACAAGATGTTTCCTTTGTTAACTAAAATGAGCTTTCCTATCAGACACTGGTACCTCATGAGTGCCTCATGAGTGCATTTGCCCATAAAATACCTACTTTTTTGTTGAGCCCTGATGACAAATGTACATTTTCTATGCTAAAAGGGTCAGGGACTAATTTTCCTGGGTTCTTCCATTTTGCCCTAGCCCTGGGTTTTTTGATTTCCTCTGGAAAATTCACTGTTCTACATTCAGTGCTTTTTGACAGTTTTGATTGTAAAAATGCACTATAACAAAAAAATCTGTTTGACTGTTAAAAACCTAGTAGTGGGACTCCTAAGTTCCCTTGTTTGAGTCTGAGCTGTGTCATTTACCAACAATGACCAGGAGTCCCTAGTGGTTTAATTTTGCTGGGGGAGGGTTACATTACATTGCACTATTGGCATTTACATCAATTACAGATTTTTACAAAGTTATCCATTTATACAGCTGGGTAGTTATTGAGGAAATTGTGGGTTAAATACTGGGCCCAAGCATACAGCAGCACTTCCACAATGGGGATTTGGACTGGCTACCTTAGGGTTATGAGCCCTGCTCCTTAACCACTATGCTACACTGCTGTACCAGTGACAGGTTCCATTGGCTGAGGTTCCCCTGGTCACAGAAGTCTGAGCACCCTGTGCTTTGTCAGGCACCTGTTAGGCACTCAGAAGATGTTCAGCAATTGGTCTCCTGGTGCACTGTGGGATTTGTAGTGTGAAAATCAGTCATTGCTGGCACATGACTGCATTGGAGGTTTGCACTCACTACGCTCCCACACAAGTGCAGAAGGTTCTCCACAGTGAAAAAAGCCAAAGAAATAAAAGTCTGGTTCATGAAATACAGTAACTACAATGAACTGCTAATTGTTAGTTGTAATAAACAACTGAGTACACTAGACTGGTATTCTTTTTCCATAATTCATTTAATCTCCACAAATACAGTGGAGAGATTTTCATATTGTGTCTTTCAACAGTGGCCATAAAACATGTGAATGTGCATTTGCTTAAACAGCTCATTGAGATTCCACTAAAATGTACATTTCTGATCTAATCCTGAAGCTCAGCAGGACTAAATGGAAAAACAATTTCCATGTTTCCTGTTATTCACTTACTTCTCACTTGTCTGTGTTGCACTTTGTGTTCCCTCCTTTCCTCAACAGCAAGTCTGTGTGAGTAAAAACCGGGTGGTAGGTATTCAGCAGTAGAATTGACCTATAGGAAAAAAAATGCAAGTAGAGACCCGTAGTGAACCAAAAAGCTGAGAGCAATTATTAAAAAAAAACTAAAATCTGCTTTGGACTTTCAGCTTTGCAGATTAACAACTCTCCCTAAGCCTGAGAGCTTCTCTGTGAACACATGGCTGAGGGATGGGAGGACAGCAGAGAACAAATCCCCCACCCACACCTGTTTCCTATCAAACTTCTCCTCTCAGAAAGTTCGCGAAGCCCCGAACACCTTCGCTGCGCGTCTCCATCTCTGCGCCCTCGTCCTCTCCTCCTCCGTCCTGTGGGAGAGGGACACGCCCGCCCTCCTGACCTCTCGCGGTCGATCCCCCCGTGTCCTCCAGTTGTGTCGTCTCCTCTCCTTCTCGTTTTTTTTTAACCGCCCGATTCGTCACTCCCTTCTTCCTGTGACGCTTCACACGGCGCTTCTGTGAACGTAACATCACCACTTAGCAAAGCACTGGTGAGGAATTGTCGTTCTGTACAGGGAGATGTGCAGGGAGATAGAGAGCGATAATGTCGCACAAGATTGGCTGACGCCTGTTTCAGAGATGTGTCACCTCAAGCATCAGTTGTGCATGCCTTCAAGATTTGTAGGGGGAATTTAAGGAGAATATTTTACGCTAATCTACCATCATAGTGTTTTAGCATTCCGTTTCATATCAGTTTCACCCCTCAGTTCACTTTCTATGTCAAAATTGTCACGTTATATATTTGTAGGTTTTAGTTTTTTTTAATCAACACTCATAATGAACATCACAAAGTGAGAATTCTGGAGCAGGTTTCCAGTCGAGGTCACCCTCCATTGTTGAATAATGCCTTAAATATATATATATTTGAAATGAACATACACACACACACACAGGCCTGAGAGCGCTTGGAGATGTTTTTCCTCGCAGATGGCAGATGGAGGGAACTGAAGGGCATAGCAGAGGCGTAGGTAGTGTCTTCATATTTATTCATGAGCCTTTTCATTCGCACCTAAACATCCAAATGACATTCCTGATTCGCGCTGGTGTTGTCTGCGGTGGGTTCACTCAGTGCACCAGGGGTACTGTTAATCTGGGCGTTCGCGTGCTCTTCAAAAACTCGGAGAGCACACGGGGGTGTGAGAGGGGCTCACCCAGACCCTGTCCCCAGTCAGCTGACTCCCACACTGCTCTGAGAGATGGATCTGTCTGTGTCTATATTTTGCTGTACTCCTCTTTGAAGCAGGGGCCTCACCACCCAGTATATGCAGCACAATGTGCCAAAACAGGTGAAGGCAAGAGAAACAGCCGCAGCAATGATAATAGGAAGCCTACACAACTGAGTCGTGACTCCAGCATGAAACAGCTGTAGGAGTTGAGTCTGACTACCACTTGCTGCTGGTTATATAACAGGCTGGATAGCGGTGCGGGTCAGCCCACCCCTCCGCCACTCGTATGCTCAGCCTCTCTGTGGAGCTGCGCTCAGATGCAGTCAATCCAGAGAGTGCATTTCAATTTACCTCTCTGATCTCTTCGCCGTTTCTGCAGTGTGCGTGCGTGCGCACGCGTGTGTGTGTGTGCGTGTGCGTGTGTTTGTGTGTGTGTGTGTGTGTGTGTGTGTGCGTGTGCGCGTGTGTGTGTGTGCGCACGTGTGTGTGTCAGTAAAAGGAGTATAAGTGTGTGGGTGTGTTTAAAATAAAACAAATACGAAAGGCTTTTTTTAATTGAGATAGCAGGTGTTGTTTCAATATATAAAAATTCAAAGCACACATAAAAAAGACAACCCTTAATTTCTTCCCACTGTTAAAATATGTTTTATTCATTGTTAGACCTAATGTGTGCATGTCTTTCTGTTTTTTTTTCCTTGTGTTTTGCATTAATCATATACAGAAACTTTTTATTTTACTAATGTTTGTATATTAGGCTTACAGGACTTGTAGGTATACATCAGCTCTGCACATTAACAAATGAACAGACATGAACAAATTGAGCAGAGCTGTGCCTTTCTTTCCACTTGTACTTGGTGAGAGCCGCAAGAAGAAATGACAAGTTTATTACTGAAGAGGCTCTTTTCTCCTGAGAGGAGAGAACAATATGAGAGCCTGCTGTGTACCGAACCAGACAGCAAAGTTGTTGTATTACACAGGAAGTTGGCCTGCTTTCAGATCTGTGCCCTAACGCTCCCAGTATGGAACTGTCTTATTGCCTGGCCTGTCACTCAGCACTAGTTGTGGACACAGAGGATTGGATTGTCCTCATAATTTGACTGGTTTCAGGAAGTCCCAGTTGAATTGGACACAGAGTGTTGTACTTTATCGTTACTCACAAACCATTTTGTTTATTTCACCTTCATAAAAAGGAATTTATTTAGCAAGAAGTAAAAAAGTCACATTGACTTAAATTTAAGAAAATAGAGAAGAACAAATTCTGTCTGTGACTTTTTATTACTGTCTCTTCTATAAAAACATGTGATGCCCACAAATAAAAAAATCTGATGAAATGATATTTTTATATCTTTCATTGTACTCAACCATGATTTTGTTGCTGCACTTCCCTGGTCAGTTTTGTTGTCATTGTTTTGTTTTCCCCTGACTTTCCCCCGTTTGATTTTTCTCGCTGTGAATTAGACACTTTAACTGGCCACTGAACCACAGCAAACACATTAACATGGGAGATGGAGAGTCAGGTGACAGCCAGTGTCATTTATGGAAGGCTGATGAAAGGTCCAATCAGGCAGCTCCCTCCCACGCTTCTGGATCACGGCACTTCAAACCGCTAATGCACATCAACACCTAGCATAATTCCTCTGTCAGAGTGTTTATGTTCGACTGTGAGGGCCTAAAGACATGCTTGTGAAAATGACTGACAGAACAAGCAAAGGAACTGTGTGCAGTTTGATGGATATAACTGTTGGGCAGCAGTGTGGCAGAGCAGTAAGGAGCAGGGCCTGTGACCTGCATGTTGGATTCCCAGGTGGGGCAATGCTGCTGTACCATTGAGCAAAGTCCTTAACCTGAACTGGTTTACTGTAAATATCCAGCTGTATACATGGATAATATGTAAACTGTATAAGTCACACTGGCGGATACAGGCGTCAGTTAAGCACATAACTGAAGTTCCAAACAAAGATTTGGGAGGAGAATTGTTAGACAATCCCCACACATTCATCAAACCTCTCCCATTCTCAAGTATAAAAACCCACTCACCACTTCACTGTCATGTCAGCTGTTCCTGGCATCCCTCCTCCAAACCATCTCCCCCTTCTATTCCCCCCCATTTCTATTCCCATGTATGATGTCCAAAGTGGGAGGCGGGGTTGGGTGTCAAAAACCTTGGCTCCCGGCAAGGTGCGACCACTTTCACAGGAAAACCTAAATCAATCCTCAGTTTCAGTCAGAAAGTCATGAATAATGGGGACGCTATCAATATGGATGGATTTATAGAAAAACTGTTATTCAACAGTTGTGTCAGGGATGGTGAAAAAAATCCTTGTTTTTTAAGTTAAAAACAGGTTAAGCCACGGTTAGGAGGGTCAGAAGATTCCAAACCTGGAGGAAATCTTCCACAAGATGAACCCCCCCAAAAAAATATGTCTATCCCTCCACAGGGTCTTTGTAAAGTAATACTGTTGCCTGGCAACCAAAACTGCCCTCAGCTTTTCGAGTAGTTGAATTATCCCTGTTCTTATTCGTTGGTGTTAATATAATTCATGTTGAGGATGTCAGGTGAATAATAACATTCGCCTCCCCCAAGTGTGTTCCGCTAAGTCACACATTTCATGCCCTAATGACAATGAGCCCCCGAGCGACTGCGAGACAGGCTTTTGTGCTCATACAAGAGCATCCATGGAAGGTCAGCTGTCCTCTCTGTTTCTACTATCTTTTTTAAACACACATGAGCCTGCTCCACACTGTCTCTCAGCTTGCCACAGTGAGGCTACCAGGGAAATGAGAAGAAAATGGGAATTATGACAGGAGTTAATGTGGTTGTTTTGAGCCATTGTTAAGTTGCCGTGGGTATGGCAACACCAACACTGAGGACCGCATGTAAAAGCTGATTTAAGGTAATGTTGCCTTTTGTAGATCATCATCGGGAACTGGCCCAAATAAAAGAATAAGGCCCTTATTATCAGGTGACCCCACTTTTCAAAGAGCAGGGCAAAACTGCACTTCCTCAGACCAACAAATGGTAAGGCTTCAGAAATTGATTTTTTTTTTCCTGCACTCCTGCAAGAAGTGAGGTACCTGCAATGCCATGAGACTGCAGCCAATGGCTGTTTTCTCCACTACAAGTCCCATGATGGATTACAGGAAAGCCAATGTGACTGGAACATTTGCCATTTTTTCCTGATGACAGCTTAGCAACTCCCGGGCACCTGATAAAAGTATGACAGCTTTTACAAAAGTGGCACTTCCTTCTACAATTTAGTAGAACAAATAGTTGTAGGATTTCAAATATATAAATCAAACTATTGGTTTACAAACATAAGATCTACTGGGTTGCTGACACTTTCTGTGGGAAGGCATCCATCATCTTGTTGCTCATGGGATATGTTCATTATCTATCAGTAAAATAAATGAGAAAAAGAATGTGTAAAATACAAAGCTATATAATCCTATAACATAATTATTGAAAATTAATTAATACACGGGATAGATCCATTTTACAGCAACATAAAAATTGAAGATTAAAGGCATAAAATTAAACATGCATTATGAAACTAAATGATGACAACACTTTGGAGATGCTGCCTCTGTTTTCATAAACATACAGACACAGACAAATGATGTCTGGCAAATGAATAAATGTAATGTAAATGTAAATTTCAGTAAAATGGTCATTGCCCTGTAATCATGAATTATTATTCTCAGATGGATTCTGCAAGAGCGGTTGTACTATCAGATAGTGCTACTTATTGAGATATTTTGGCAAATTGTTTATGGCATTAAAAAAAAAAAATGAATTTCAGTGGTGATAATCCCTACATAACATATAGCAAATCTGTGATGCAAATTATTGCCAAAAGTTGCAATTTATAAGAACACATATCACTCGTTGACTTTTTTGCGCACAACTACAAATGATATAAAATGGCTGTTCATGTGTTGTTTTAAGTTCTGCCTACAGCAGAAAAAAATAGCTGAATAAAACAAAGAGAAGGTACTGAAGTGTGAGGTCTGTTGATTTTTGTGAATAAACTATCAGTCACGCTAGAATCCAATTATCATATTTATTGTGTTTTACCGAAAATTGGAATGCAAAGTTGGAACGGCAAACTACATTTCAGATACATATGAATTGCCAATTAAACATTTAATATGTTCATTTAAATTAAATTTACAAAGAAAGTGTGAGGTTTGCATGGGATGTGGTTATAACCGGATTTTTATTTGGCTTGGAGTCTAATGCAGGGACATACCTGGCTGTGATCCAAGGTTGTTGACCCCCCCGTGCGGACATCATAAACAGGGAAAAGAAAGGGGGGAGATGGGGTGTCGGAGGGACGCCTTGAACAGCTGATGTGGAAGAGTTAAGTAGTATTTTGAAGTCTTGAAAATGACTGGTTTGTACAGTTTTGGTTAATTGTGTAGAGATTGTCTGAAAATTCTCATCTAAAATCTTTGCTTGGAACTTCAAACATAAAAGGTCTGTTATATCACTAAACTGTAAGAATGTTAATAAATGGCCTGTAAGCTCATAATAACTGAGTAGTAACATTCAATATGTCACAATATACAGAAAAGGATTGTTTCATCATCATAGCCTTAAAAAGCTTGATAAGTACGTAAAGGTCCATACTGTGTGTGTGCATAGAGTATAACTGTCTGCATTCAGGAGTTGATGATCTGAGATGTGATGGATTGTGTCTCTGGTGCCATGTCATGTTTCACACGTATTTCAAATCAGCTCAAGCGGTTCTCTGGAGTGAAGTGCAGTTCCTCCTCTTCAGCTCAGCATGTGGCATTTGTCAACCATGTGGCCCTCTCTCTCTCTCTCTCTCTCCCTCTCTGTCTGTCTTGCTCTCTCTGTGTGTCCTAAGGAGCCAGGCTCGGGCCTTGTAAAAAAAAAAAATTGAAATGCTGACACAAGAAACTGGTGTTCCTCTAAATAAAAGCCATCCCTGCTTGGTGTCTGCTACCATCTTACTGTTCCATTTCCCCCACATCACAGCCATTCTCTCTTTCATCTGCTGCGGTTTCCAGGCAGCACGTGGGAGTCGCGTTGGCTACGTACACAAAGTTCCACTGACTCTCTTTCATCCTACAGACCTTTGATTTTGCAGAAAATATGGCTGCATGTCGAACATTTCTGGTAAAAGGCGAGGCCCTCCACAGAAGTGTAAAGACTCCCCCCCCCATCGGTCTGTGCAGTCGCTCTGGTATTTCCAGCGCTCTCACCACCATCTCTCCCACTAGGAAAATGAGGCACGATCCCGGTCACAGCCCCTTTAATTTAGCCCGCGGAGTGCGCTGGGTGGAGCGAGCAGCCGACCAGCCGACCGCGCAGTAAAAAAGGGGGCTCCGGCGGGGCGGGGCGCGTGGGGGCCGCCCGGAGCGCGCGGGGTTTCAGCGCGCGGAGCGACACGCCGCCTCGCGCATCACCCCCGTCCGCCGCTGAGCGATCTGTCCCGAAGCCGCCCGGGAGTGCGCTGTTCTCTCCGTCTTTCAGATTTAATGCCTCGCATTATTGTCACGTCCACAGATGTGGTGCCCGTCAAAAGTTTAGAGCTCCAGAGGAGCACATCTAGACATTGTGACCAGGAAACCCATCACTCTGCAATGGTGAAAGCTAATCACCAGCTTTTTGCACTCTGTATTATTGAATTTGTTACATTTGATAAGAAGACACTGTGCATTACACAATATTCTGCACATATGTGTGCGTATGTGTGTGGATATTTGTGTGTGTGTGTGTGTGTGTGTGTGTGTGTGTGTGCTTTTGAATAAAATCTTATTGAATAACATCCCTCTGTCATTAAGAGATTGTTTGAATTGCTTCTCGTAATGTAGTTGCTCTGTTAATATGATAAACACTGGCAGTAAATTTCATTGCTGACACTTCCTGTTAGTTTCCATGCTTCCTGGAATAATTGTGTTCTGTGCACGATTATGCAGGTAAAAGAGCGGTGGCAAAGGTTGCATAACACCTGGCATAATTCATAAACACTCAAAACAACATATTATCACCACGTTCTCCAAGGTTATACAGCATGCACTATATTGTCACAATGTACTATCTTCTAAGACTGATAATGCTTGTGGTGAATAGTGGTTTGAAATTATATTATAATGTTACATAGCCTTATGAATTTTAACGAGTGATGATGAGCACCTTATAGTCTTAGTAAATCAATATGGTGTTATGTATGCCTGCATAAGACCGCTAGTGAGGTGCTACTATGCCCTTGTCGGAGAAGCGTGTAGTATTGTGTTGTTTAAATTGTGCAGGGCCCCGGCATGCCAGCGGAATGACTGAAGGAGCGTGCACAGATTTTCTCTGCCTACATCAGTCAGCAGCCTCTCCCCGATGTGATGCAACCGCTTGTTTTCGAACCAGGAGGTGGCAACGGGCCTCCTGCAAAACGCCAGAATTCCGCCCACTCCGCAGCATGCTCTCTCTCTCTCTCTCCCTCCCTCT
Source organism: Megalops atlanticus (assembly GCA_019176425.1). NCBI lineage: Eukaryota > Metazoa > Chordata > Actinopteri > Elopiformes > Megalopidae > Megalops > Megalops atlanticus. Next base: position 7,379,998 of record CM032889.1, read on the forward strand.
CTCCCTACACCCCCACGTTCTAACGCCCACCGGGCCTTCCCACTGCCGCCCACCCATCCGCCCCCTTCACCCCCCCCCCTCCCCCTCCCCCTCCCCCGCAACGGTCAGCCTACCTCTCTCAACCTGAATGCTCACCCGCAAAAATCAGGGTCACATGCCGTGTTTGGGTTCAGCACGACAATAGCGGCGCATGTTTGTGATGAGGGCGCGCGGCGCGGATATGCGGGATAACAGCTTGCTCACAGTGCTCACCTCTGACAGTGCTCCGGGCTGCGCTGTGGAGGCACAGCTGGCGGGTGACAGCCGCTCGCTCCCTTCACTTCCTCACGCTGTAGCACTTACCTTCACATTCACATCCAGGCGTCTCACAGACCCGCAAAGCAAAGGTGAGTCGCTCTTTAACGGCGGCTGTCGTCCTGAGCGACTTACAACACATAGGCAAAACTGGGGTTTATGGATCACCACATAAACGGTTTAATGCAATGAAACATTAGACGGCTCTGAATGTTATTATGCTGCTGTAACAGCTTATTGCCTCTGCTGTACAAGCATAGCCGAGCGCGTGACGGAGAGACACTCAGCATTTCAGCTGCTGTCGCTGTGATGCACTGCGTGTCTGTTAAACATTTCAGCGATTACTCAGTACATGCCAGATTTCATGTATTAAAGCTTATTCTTCTCTTTCGCTCATGCCCAGAAACTTTCAGAAGGGTAGAATGAGAGAGAATTACTAATAGCAGTAGCAATAGCAGGACTTAGCGTGTGCAATCAGACCTAACAAAACCTTTTTTGACACATCTCCAAGAGCGCCATGTTTGTAGCTGTGAAATTTTGGCAAGCATAGGTCTGTACACAATCAAGCAAATAGGGGCTCCCTCACTGAATTCAGTGTTCTTCTCATGTCACCTGCCCTCAGGCAGAGAGAACAGGCTGCATTCATATCATTGAGAGAATTCGCAAACCAGCGTAATGCGTTCTGGCAATAGAAAAACAGAGGAGAAATGTGTACTAAAATTACAGATAAGGCTAAGGGATGCAGTTATTCTTCAACGCGGACACGATCCACAGATTTAAGATGTTTCCATCTACATTGCAAAGCAGAGAGAGACAAAGACAGCGAGAGAGACAGTGAGGGTACTTGGTTCTGTTGGCTTATCCCGCAATGTGGAGGAGGTGTGTGTGTGCGTGTGTGTGTGTTTGGAAGATGGGGGGGGGGCAGTATCTCAGTCTCCACTGAGCATGTGCAGACCCCTGCCTGTGACTCACCAGAGGGAGAGAAAGAGAGGGAGAGAGAGAGAGAGAGAGAGAGCTTCACCTGCTCTGATTCAGCCAGCCAACGCACCACTGTGGGGGAGTCGGACAACCTTTCAGGAGAGGATTTTCAGAGAGGCGGGGGGTTGTGGGCTTTTCACAATCTGCACAATAAAGAGGGAATCCCACATAAATCACGAAGGGGCGCGGTGGGCGCCGCTCGGCCCCCTCCGGGCGTGGGGAGGAGGGAGAGCCGGGTCCGGCGGGACCAGAGGCTTCTGGGCCGAGCGGGCGCAATCAGAGCGTTTTGTGTGCGGAGTATGAGGCCCCATGAAGAGAACAGCGCAGGGCCCACGTGCTGGGGCGGTGTGTGCCACGCATTCCTGGGACTTCATCTGTAACCCCCACACTCCCATGAAAAAAAAAAAAAACTATTACTTATCTTCACACATAGGCAGAGAAATTATGTGTTCTTTTGAAAAATTGTTATTATTACAGGGTTTTGCATAATTATTACTCTTGTTACCATGGTTATCACTATTGTCATTTTGATAGAAGTGTGTAAAGCTGTAATTTCTGTAGGAGAGTTCATAAATATGTAGATAAATAATATCTAATTAACCATTTCCTGTCCTATTCCCGTAAATGTGTATGAACATCCCGATGTACTTCCTGCACAGAGGCAGCTACTCTTCACCCATCTCCTGCAGTTATGACCTTAAAGGTCTCCCAGGCTGGGGAGCCTCACTGAGGAGGTTTAATGGCGCTGTCATCCCAGGTGTTTCCTGCGCTCCAGGTTTCAGGGTTATCCAAAAGTCTGACACCTCCAGCTGTGAAAAATCCGCACAGGTACACCTGGGTTCAGCCTGGTGCAAAGGTCCCAGACCAGACCAAAGTCTTTGCTGAGGATCCCAACAAACCCACTCCATCATCCATCCAAACAAGCCATTTCTCCTCAAACTCCCACTAGTACATATCCTTGAACGCGTCTGAGATTTCTGTGCCTCGTGAGTTGGCCGTCGAGAAGGAGTTTGCTTCCCTCGTGATGTTGGTTACTCTTAATCTCATGCAGGTGAATGTGTGCGATAAAGCTGCAGCAGGGTTCCACAGACACGAAGCGGGGGAAACGGTCTCGGGGAAAAGGGCGTTCGGCTCTTACGTGTTTTGACAGGCAGAGGTATTGGAAGCCAAATCGATTACAGAAGCTTGTGGATGGGCGGATTTCACCTCTCAGGTATGCGGGTAATTGTTACTGTGGAAATATCTCCGTGCTCCGGGGTGATTCCGGCACGCATTCCTCATCGTCTTCATCTTAATTACCCAGCTGTGTGTCCACTCAGCGTTTGAAGACGTCTCATGGCGGTTTGCCCAAACAGCCAGTGGATCCCACACCTTCGATGGGTGCATTGCAGGACACATACCTGTATAGGTGCATGACTGTTCATACGACTATGAGGAAGTGAATTCTTATTCTTATGGCCCCCTGTTAATGCTTCAGTGGCAAAACACACCCAAAACAGACTGCCATACCCCCATTGTCTTCATGGATAAGTAGCATAGCTGGAGGTTTTAATGTTTCTTATCTTGGATCTTTCCTGTAACTAAAACCTTGCCTTTGCTTTCAGGCCATAGATGTTGTAAAAATCTTCCTATCTTATGCATGAGTAATACAGCGAAAGTGATCCAACAGCGTACCGTATCACAGGTGTTACTGTTTTCATATTTCCTCTAAGCAGTTTTTTTTTTCAAATTATTTAACAATGAAGACAATACGGCGGGCATATTTTTACTCACAACATGGTGTGTTCTTCTTTTGATCCTACCCTTTCCAACGCTTTGACTGTCACAATAAAGAATGAGGCTTTATTCCTTTGTACCCTCATGTTCAAGGAAGCACTTGGATTGGTGAGGTAAATTATGATAAATAAGCTAAGATCTCTCTGATGTCCCTCTCAAACTAGCAGCCATGCAACCTTTTGCAGGTGTGGTAAAGTCTAATTACGAAAGAAAAAATGGATCACAGCACATTAAAGAGCACCAATTAAGGGATTCGCACATTCAGATGAACTGCTGTGTCCTTTGAGTAACGCTTTTGAGCAGGGATTATTTTTGTCAATGTTGTGCAATTTCACAGCGATGTGTTAGGGTGATCCGCTTGGCACTGCAATCTCATTCTGCTCACCGCACCTTTGAATATCAGCTCTCAGTGATCTGTTAAGCCCACTCCACTAACAAGTCTATTCAGTTGGCCATAAGGGTTTGGCCCCATCATCCTCAAACCCAATATCTGTCAGACTTGGGCTACAGGAAGAAAAAACATGGCCTATGATTTAGGAAAAGTCCAGAAGTGAAAGAGGCCAAGACGCCCGCCGGTGAAGAACACCACTTCAGAGATGTTCCCCTCGCTAATGCGTCCCTGTTGACCCCTCTTGTCTTTAATCCGAAACGGAGGGTGGCGGGGTCAATTTTTCCGTGTTTTGAATAATTTCATGAAAGGCCCTGCCGCAAACACTTGAGCCATCCTCTTGTACGGGGAGTTCTGGCACGGTGGTGCTCAGGTCACCTCCACAGTGGGAGCAGGCCGACAGCTCATCCAGTGGCACCGCACGACCGCCCCTGTTTCACAGCTCCAAAACTGTGACAACCACGATATTAACACAAAGCGAAAGGCCAGTAAACACATTCATTCACATCAGTTTATACAAATGTACTTTTTATGCACTCTCTTTTGTGTACCCATAAAACAATGCATTTAAACAGATTTTTTTTTGTTTCAGATGTTTAGCTTTGCTGACTGTCAGAGCTTCAGAGGAGTTGGGACAGATGATTTTTGCTATTTAACTGGCTGTATGTCACGTGCAGAAACAAAAGATGTGCTTTTGAAAAATGGATGATATCTTTTTTTCCAGAAAATATTACAATTATTTCTTTGAATTTGGCTTGGATTGTCCCTTTGTCTTTCACTGTAGTTTGAAGTGGGGTAATATTTGCTCATGGGTATTTTTTTTGTACTTTAAAATGAAAATTTTATCCTCTCTTGCACATGTATGTCGGGGTGTTGTTATAATCTGTTTCAGTTGCTGTACTTTATAGCTACATGTTACAAAAAACATGAAAAACGGAAAAAGTATTCATTTGAATAGAGTGGGTTTTAAATGTCAGGATAGGTAAATTTTCTGTAGAGACACCGGATGTTAATGTGCCATACTTATGCATCATTACTGTGTAATAAATTGGCCAGGAACAAGGTAGAGTATTCAACCTCCGAGACTATATCACAAAATGGTTATTTGTGAAAATGCACAAAATAAATACAAAATACAAAAATCTTTTTTTGTATGTGCAAAAGTCATAAGCTGTGTCCCTCAACTTGTACTGACTAAAAGCTTCCAAACTTGAGTCTATCATAGTCAAATAATGTAGAGTCAAACATAAAGGTTCTTCCTTTGCTTTGTTCTTCGTTTCTGTCAAAAATCTTCTTCTTGTTCTTCTGGCTCCCCAGGGGTGTAATGAACTGCCTGCCAAGAGTAGGATTGTGCAGTTTCTCATGACATTTTATCACAGGCTAAAATAAATAAATATACATTGCAGATAATAAAAAAATCCCCCCTATTAAATTTTGAAGTTTGGATTTTTAAATTCTAATTATTTCTCATTAAAGTTTCCCACTGTTTGAGTTTCTTCTTCAGAGTTTCTCATCCTCTTTTTAAAAATGTATTTATTTCTTTTTCCAAATCTCAATATTTCAATATTCAAATAATTCTCTTACATTGTTGTTTTATTGTACTTTTTCAATTGCACTTATTTATTTGTTATATCTTCAGTTTTTTTGTGCAGATTGTCTCTTCAAAAGTGTGTGCAGACATTATTTATGACTGATCAAATTATTACTATTTATGACAAAGTCCACTGATTCATTGGTAAGATTTGCATGTTATTTAATTTTCATTTTCTAAAGTTTAATTTTTTAAAAAAAAATTTTGTGTGCTTTTTTCAATCTTATTGATTTTTGTATTAGTTGTACTGTTTTTGTTTGCAGTTTGAACTCTGTAGTAAAAAACAGTTTTGATTATTCTAGGTCAGGTTTGTCCATTTGGGCCACTATAGTGTTGGAGTACTCTCCATGCAGGTGAGGCCCGATGCAATTTCCCATGTTTCATTTACAAGCGTTTTTCCATTATTGTGTTAAACAAGGGAGATTTTAATCATGCAGAAACACTCTCTATTTTTCATGGAAAAGGACTTTCTATTTTTCATGTACACAATGGATGCAACTCCTTTTGATAACATTGCTAGCTCAAGCCGCCTATAACGTCATTTACTCTCAGTTCCTTCGATTTATTATTGTCATGATATAATTGAACACAAAGTGTGTCATCTGGGGGCTGTCTTCAGAAAGGAAGAACACTTTCTCAATGAATATGGTAAAGTCTGGAATCACTGGGCGTCACAAAATGGAGTGCCCCCTTTTCTGAATAGGCTCGGGTATCTCCCTTATTCCTCAGCTTCTGGGTCTTTTGACATCAGCTGCATAGGAAATGTGTGCTCAAAATACAGCTACAGAACACTATTATAGGGCATAGCAATGGCACGGGAATTACAGAAGCTTATAGTGTGTTGGTATTAATGTATTCACACTGGAGTTTTTTAAAGTCCTAGAGATGGTTTGCACCTCTGCTCTTTTCCAGCGGCTGGGGAACAGGCAGATTCACTGATAAAGGAGCAGTATCCACACACTGTTGCAGGTCTCATTAATATCTTTAATGGTAAGATAAGAGCTGATGAACAAGATGTATCAACCTATACAGTCTACTTCAGATGTATGTTACACAGAGTGATATTAACAAAGCCAGTGTAAGCATTCAGCGTGCATCCTTTCTGATATATTAAATATTAATAATTATATATATTAAAATAAACTTATACAGGCATTTGTCTTGCAGTTTCCAAAAAGTGAAAAAATGCAGTCCTGCTCCAGTACTTTGAAAAGATGGTGAAGCAGAGGCGAAGCATCGATTTCAGTGTGTTCAGGAGCCACGATGGGTATCTGTGGGAAACCCCGTCTCACAATGCCAAAAACGCTCAGTACCAGGCGTACCCTCTGCTCAACTGATTGCATTTTATTATTTTTCAATATGACGACTTTCACCAGCCGCTCTGAATCACAGAATACACCGTTCCTTAAACAGCCGCACACAGTTATATGAAGACACACGCTTCTCCATAACTTTCCTCAGAATGACTGGTCAAAAAAGTACCTCTTTGATGGAGGGCTTGTTCTTTCCTGCCATATGCAGCTCTTTCATGTAACAGATGCTATGCTTTATCAGAAAATTACTCCGCTTCTCCATTTGGTTCTTCTGCCACAAAATGTCATTTTGGTTTCTTTTCAAATTCCGTCTCTAAAAATCTAATGAATCTTCCCCAGTCACTCAGAACCTTTTTTCCTTTCAAGCATATCTTGCTTGCTGCATGCTTTGCTGAGGACGGCTTATGGGAACAGCTGAAAATGTTTGCAAGATTTTTTTACTGAGAAACAAAAAAGATAAAAAATGTGGATGTTTTTGAAATGGACATTTCTCATAGAACCAAATCTATCTCATTCTTTTCCCACAAAATTAGTCAGTACTCCAGTGGGTGAAAAATTCTTCACTTTCAGTGAAAAATCTTCTTATTCACTGAAAGTGAACTCTCTTTAATTGGGACCCAGAAAAGGATGATATGAATAAATCACTGTGCTTTAATTAATTACACAAACCAGCTGTGAAATTTCTGGCCCCTGTAACTTCACTGGCGCTATTTCACTGAGGCTGAGTGAGCGGAACTGGTGAAAGGTGTACTCCGTAGTGACTCTGTGACATCATTAACAATCCCCAGATGCATGCTGTAGTTGCTGTAGTTGCTGTTGTTTCTTCTGGAGATACAAACAGAAAACAAACACAGGGTGCAATGCATCTCCATTATCAGCTCTCCTCGTGGAACAGTTTTTGTGTTAGGAAGCTCTGCCTCTCAAGAATAATCCCTCAAAACAGAGGCCTGTAGTAAACAGTGATTTTCCAGGTCATTATTCACACTGGTCGACACCATTCTCTGTTCCTTTGAAAGACACTGAACTTGAAGGACTTAAAACAGAAATGACCGTTACACTCTCAGTTATCAGCTTTCTGAGCTGTTATGAAGTAATGTATGAAAATAACGCTGAATTTAAAATTCAGAGAGCTTTTACCTAGTAGTAATTCCATGGGAATATGCAGTCAGAATGCATATCCTTGTAAAATGATGCACAATATGAAACATTTTCACCATTATCTGCCCACACATGGTTTTAGCCTTTTAGCTATCAGTGTGTTGCATGAATGTAAATGAACAGGATTCTGTGGCATTCTTTGAAAAAAAAAACTTTCTCAGCATCTGCTCAGTGGTCACTTACTGCAGCAATAGAGAAGAAAACTGGCAAAGCACTATCACCTTCTTAAAATGACCTCTTT